>JASJUZ010000528.1:0-406223 GCA_037159825.1 Tupiocoris notatus
ATCTGCTGATGGTCGACCAACTTAGCGGACGTACCGTTTTCTGCTCAACCAAAAGTAGTTTGAATGCGAGCTTACAATACTAGTTAAGTAGGTATTATTTGACAACATTTGACACATTTACGATAGCTCAATCAATCAATTTTACCTTGATAACAGATAGGGAAAATCAGCATCTCGTATACAATCGTCAATCACTCAGCAATTTAATTTTTTTTTTGTGGTTCTTTGTAGCGATAGCTTTGTTAGCATTAAGTTTATTCATGATTTTAGCTTAATGTTCGTGCTGCTATTTCATCATGGCATAAGTTATTCTATGTACCGTCCAACAGTTAGCATGTACCTTTATTTCGCTGTGGATGTTTTACGTTTGTTGCTTGCAAATGGTAGTAATCAGCCATCATACGTGCAACCACTTATTTACCTCATTGTTTAGATTTATAGTGTTACCAATGGGGAAGACGCCTATTTTTTATTTTCGTACCTAATGGCCTGAATTCTGTTATTTGGTGTCAGCTGAAGACGGAATGACCAATTTTACATGAAAATTGTGAGTTTTCGCGGAGAAAATCGCTAAGGAAAATCAGCGGTTTGAATAAACCCGGAGATGTAACTCCAACCGCTTGAAGTAACTCTCTAGAGCGCTCTGCAGTCGGCTGATAGACAGACAACGACAACAAGACGGTCTTTTAGACGGGAGTCATGCTAAATCGAGTAAATGACGCTAACTTCACTGCTCAAATTAGGTTTTTTTTAATCGTCGAGTTAGTAACGCCCGAAATGCCTCGTAAAGCAAATAAATTGCTGAGGGGGGTCTGCTAATCTACAGCAACCTCAAATTATTGCTCCCAATGTTAGTTTATTCTCCGAAGATACAAGCGCTAGTATCGATATTCACGTTCAACGGACTAGTTATGACGTAAATAACTATTCCTTTTTCTTTCAAAATCATCTGTTTTCATTAGCGGTTTTCTCCGCGGAAACTCACAATTTTGATGAAAAATTGGTCATTCCGTCTTCAGCTGACACCAAATAACAGAATTCAGGCCATTAGGAACGAAAATAAAAAATAGGCGTCTTCCCCATTGACTCCGTGGAATGTGTGACTCGCAAGATGTCTCCGATTTCACAAAAACTGGCAGACCTGGCGTGGGGTAATGATTACGGATATGGCGTAACATAATCGAGTGATGGATTGTAACCGTTCATTTGTTCCAACGATGTTGGGAACATTTTGGTGAAATTGGATCCCTTTACCATACCCAGAGTGCAATAATTCCCATTCATCCATTTCCTGCATCCTTTTCATTAGAACGAATTCGCATTCATTGAGATCAGCGGTAGAGGGGAGCAATTTCAATTGAAACAGTACGACTCTGTGGAATGAGAGAGCGCGAGATGAGGCGTCGATCTTGAAAAGCGCAAAAGACGGTACGTGACGGTGAACCGGGTCTCTCGAGGTAAATGTATGTCATTCAAAGTCCTCCCTTCGTTGCCGTCTTATTCTTCTTCATTTTCGTCTATGGAAGCGGCAGCAGAAACTTACAGAAGAAGCAGGGCAACTTCTCTGTCTGCCATGTGTTGAATGGCCGACTTTAATCAACCTTCCGAAAACCCGCTCTCTCGTCCGTGCTCCCTATGCCTTTTACCTCTTTACCCTTTACAACTTTTACACTCACCAGTTGCGCGTTGCTCGGTGATGGGAGGGTTTGAGTTCGGTCCACCCTCGCTGTCGTTCTTTTCCGGGTTTTGAAAAGGAACTCCTCTTGAAACGGTTGCGGGGCAAAGGGAGCGTTGTACGAAAGTGCTGGTCGTGCTGGAGTAATTTGAAAAGTGCGCCCGCTTCGCAAAACGACCGTAGCTCTTGATGGCCGACGGTTGGCTGAGTTTTCTTCTGAAAGAAGTAATGCCTTTTCGTTTTGAAGCTAACTCTTTTTTATGCGAAATAACCGCTCTTCCCGGCTGTGCGTTTTCAAACGAATTCCGCTGAGAATTACCAATGCAAAAGATAACGTTTTTTTTATATCAACTTGAGGGTGAAAATCTTATTAAATTTTTTGGAATCTATTTGTAAGGAGTTATAATTTATTATTTATAGTTAGTTACCATTGTTAAGACTTTAATAGCCGGCATCCCCAACTTATGTATCAATAAGCTAATATGGAGAAACTATAAAACGGCATTTGATTGTTCTCACAAGAAGGTGTGGACTGCCCACTTGGAGCTATACGTATGGTTACCTCAACTACGGATAATATTGTTAGCACTTCGAGTGCTAAAAAAGAAAAAGACTGAACTCAGTCTCAAACTCAGGAAGATGAACTGGCTAATAGGTAGGCGCTCTAACCTGACAATCCAAAACAAACTACTTCTATACAACCAAGTCCTAAAACCCATATGGACCTATGGAGTGCAGCTGTGGGGCTGCACCGCGCCTAGCAACAGAGAGATTATACAGCGCTTTCAGAACACCGTGCTTAGGAGCATTGTCAATGCACCGTGGTACGTTCGTAACGACAGGCTCCATCTGGACCTTGAAGTGGACACTATTGAACAGACCATCAAGAAATTCGTTACTGCACATCTAGAGCATCTCCAAGGGCATGTCAACGTGGAAGCTGTGAAACTTCTTAATGTGGACGACCCAGTGAGAAGATTGAAAAGGACAAAACCTCACGAGTTGGCAATCAGAGACACAAATTGAAGTGACCAGAGTGCAAGCTTCACTCTTAAAAATCCATGAAAGAAAATCAAACCTAGTCTATGTACACGTTTTGTTGATTTGTGTTAGTATTTGAGGTCAAAAGAATGTTACTTATGAGCAACACGCTCGGTGTATCTAACAATAAAGAGGGGGGAAAAAAACGTCGAGTGCATTATAACTACAAGGACCTTGCCGAGATTCTCTGATAAATATCGGAAGCTGATTCATCGCAGATTTAAAAGACAGACATTCAGAAAGCGATAGTGCCAAGAATCCATCTGAAAATGACACAATCTGGTCGCGTATTTCAGCTTTGAAACGATTCAGTAGTCGGCCAACACATAAACCATCTCAGGCAAAAGGTGGGTATATAAAACCAGGGAGGTCTCTCAGTTCAAAGATATACGACGGACTAGAGCCATTATCGGCTTCCCGCTTTTACGGTCCAACGACATATAATGTGTACGCTGAACGGCGTCAAAGGTGACTTTAGTACGGGATATTAAAGGTGTAAGGATTGGCCTAAGGGCAGCAGTATAAACCTGCAGCAAGTCCTGTCAAGTGAAGCCTCCACCTCTACCTCTGAGCGTTGCGTTTAGGCTCGACTCGCTTTCTGCGGCATATAACGCCTGCACCCGACACCGCAAAGTTTATTACGTAGCGCCAGAGAGAACCGCACAGTGTGTACGTTTGTTTGTGTTTGTGGTCGATGAAAATTCCAACCTTGTGTATGTGTTGTTCAGAGAAAGGTCTGCTGTCCTTATTATACAAAACGGCGTTTTACGAGAGAAACTCACCCCACACAGGCTTTCGTACAGTTTTACCAACAAGAGGCGTTTTAAAGTCGGCCGAGCGCCTCGTTCCTAACACGTACTCATACGGCTCTTACCGGGTAAAGTCAGGTTAAAACCATCCGAAAGCTCTTTTTTCTCGCCTTGAACACAGTAAAACCCGCAGTTTTACGTCGACCTTCCCGGACGTCGTATGTGCCTTGCGTTCTTCAGAGCGCTGGATAGAAGATTCAGGAAAAGGCCAGTTATCTGGTTGAAAAATGGGCCGAAACCACCCTCGCATTAGAATAATACGTTCTTTCAGTCTGATACTCACACTCAACGTATCTCCCTGGCCGTATTAAGGTGCGCGATCCTCCACCCTCTTCGCTCCTATCCTGATCCCCTCGTTCAGAAGAATCACATTCTTCACAAAGCCTTCCGTTTTACTTCCTCGAGATTTCTCGGCTCAGCAAATTCAAAATAACCTCTCGAACGAAGAACAAGTGGCCGTCCGGTGTATGTGACGCGTCGCCATATAAACCCCTTCAACGGACCCTTTTCTAAGCATTACAGTATATTACAGTGACAGTAGTCAGACCTTTAAGGGGTCAGCTTTCATAAACTGACCCACCCGTTACACGTCAAGGTCTTATTAAAAAGGAGAGTCTTCAATTGTCGAGAGAAAAATGAAATCACATTTACTCTTGCATTTCAAAAACAATAACAATAATCGAGTACTTCTTCGCTTGGTTGTCGTCGCAATTTATTGTAGTAGAGGGGGTTGTGAGTCCTTATGGTTCTACGTCGCCCTGAAGATGCCCGAATGGGCGAAAGTGCTCGGCCAGCCATTAAAACCTGGAGAATAAGTCGCCTAGTTTTTCTCCCCCCTCACAACCCCTCTACTACAATAATCGAGTATTGTGCGGCAAATTATTTCACAATGGTTTGAATAGGGTTGAATATTATGGTTCAATGATTATTTACGAGGATACCTACATATATGCCTCTCTTTTGAAGTATTACGTGACTGATCCTGCAGAAGTTCAGAGAACGCAAAAAGTAAAACGATTTATTTCAAGACCAAACGTAATGGGGAAGACGCCTATTTTTTATTTTCGTTCCTAATGGCCTGAATTCTGCTATTTGATGTCAGCCGAAGAGGGAATGACCTATTTTCATGAAAATTGTGAGTTTCCGCAGAGAAAATCGCTAAGGAAAATCAGCGGTTTGAATAAACTCGGGGATGATGTAACTCCAACCGATTGAAGTGACTCCCTAGAGCGCTCTGCAGTCGGCTGAAAGACAGACAAGAACAACAAGACGGTCTTAAGACTGGAGTCCTGCTAAATCGAGTAAGTGACGCTAACTTCACTGCTATTTGTTATATTTTTTTAATCGTCGAGTTAGTACCGCCCAAAATGCCTCGTAAAGCAAATAAATTGCTGAGGGGGTTTGGTAATCTCACAGCAACCTCAAATTATTGCTCCCAATGTTAGTTTATTCTCCGAAGATACAAGCGCTAGTATCGATATTCACGTTCAACGGACTAGTTATGACGTAATAACTATTCATTTTTCGTTCAAAACCGTCGGTTTTCATTAGCGATTTTCTCCGCGGAAACTCACAATTTTCATGAAAAATTGGTCATTACGTCTTCAGCTGACACCAAATAGCAGAATTCAGGCCATTAGGAACGAAAATAAAAAATAGGCGTCTTCCCCATTATTGACCATCCAGTTGACAATAGGAAACGGAACGATGACAACTATAATTATTACTGGTGGCTGTAGGCACAGTATGACCGTTTTGACGACATACTGAACTATTAGGACTAACTCATCAGCTAGAAGATATTTTTTTTTTCCTAAATGATGTAATTGGACATTATTGTAACGCTAGCGCCCGCTTTCGCTCTTCAGTTGGCAAATTTCTCTGTCATTCGCCTTTGAATAGGATGTGCCCATAAATTTTAGTATCTTTGATCTACCCAGCGTCAGGATAACATGTTGTGGCAACCTACACGACCTAATGAAAAACGTCGTAAGTAAAATAATTAACGACAAAGGCAGTGTCTGACAAGCATTCAAACTATAGCAGAAAGATTTATAAAGCTTTTTGATGATGAGTAATCACGACATTGCATTGTTCTCAAATTCCCCTGTTATGGAATTATTTGAGTTGCCATTCGGCTATATCCAAAAATGTCTTTTGGCGAAAATTTTACAGAAAAGTTTATTACGATAAATTTGATAAAGAGCGACAAAAAACCTCGTCCAAGCAATTTTGTTTCAATTCAAATTCCAATTTTTTGAACTTGGTTAGGAGTTATCGAAATTTGAATCACGTGTGAAGATTCATTAAGGAAACTAATAGATTCGACTAATGATCGAGCATCCTGGTCGGTAGTTCATGATTTTTCTTCGTTTGTCGATAGGGGAAGAGATTTGCCACTGCACTAACGCCCTGAAGTTTCAACACTTTCTTAGTATGATCCCGCTGCTGCATTCTCATTGATGTCCTCGAATGATAAAAGACGTGATGCCCTAGCCGCTAAGTAATGAAACCTCTAACTCACATGAACGTAAGACATTACTCGTCCTAGTTTCATTTATTTTCTTCTTTTTTGGTCTGCTGCTTCCTTATCTGCAATTAGGTGCCATTTCCAACTATATATATCAATGTGATGGGACAGGCATAGCCTTTCTCTATCTAACGGAATGTCTCCCTTCATATTCCTTTTAACTGGCTGCCAGCATGAGAAGTCCTCATTCCAATTCGACCTCATTCCAGGCTTTCTATGAACTGGCTACCTTTTTCGTCGCAGTTATGAAACAACTGTTTAATGCTTGATATAGCTTAAGATTAGATATAAATTTTTTTTCACCATAACGCTTATCGCCGTACTGACTGATTGAGGAAGCGAATTTAATGTGCAGGGTCTATGTCTATAGGCCAAGAAACAGAAAACGTTTTTACACAAACACCTAAATGAGTACTAATTACTAAAGCAGATTATTTATATTATGTTCAATGTTAATTTATTCTAGACTAGGACCAAATTTTTAAAATTTAAACTCATGTCAAATAATTATTGCATAGGTATATATTTTTGTACAGATATGGATATATAGGTATATATATTTTTATTTTTAAACTATTGACAAATTTCTCTATTTTAATTCCAAGTATATATATTTTTCTAAAACCTAATCGTACTTACCGCTGTGATAACATACTCTTGTATTTAAACTAATGTGATGCCATCCCTAGTCAAAATACCAAATTAGCTTTAGTAACTATAGTTTATGTCTGCCTGGAACACAGAAATGACACAACTGATGGATCTATCAGGTAACCTCCCTAATCAGTTCTAGTCAAATCATGTGTATAGTTTTAACAGAGTTTTTATATTTATATTTTTTAAATTACCCTCTAGATGAATCTGTGATAACTTTTCCTCCAATTATTGTCCCCCCAATTTATGTAAGTAGAACATTGTTACCATTATCAAAACATATCTTTATTTTATACTATAATTTAACTTAAGCCTAAAACAACATTTTCAGGACATAGGGAAACCAGGCAGACAAGATGTGATTTAATATAAATAACCTAGTGACTGAGCCGACTTGGCTGTGGACCCTATGGCTCCACGTAAGTACAATGAGAATTCTAAAAAAAAAATTTATGATTGTTCTGTGCCTCCATGATAATGAATATTAAATGATATATAATTAGGTCGCCCTGAGGATGCCCGAATGGGCGAAAGTGCTCGGCCAGCTAATAAAGAATTGGAGAATGAGTCGCCTGGTTTTTCTCCACCTCACAACCCCCGGACATCAAGAAATTAATGCGACGAGAAGGAAAAGAACGTTTTTCTTTTTTACTTCGTTTTTAAATTGACTTTCTTATTGGGGTGAACGTTGCGTGAAAAACGTTAATGCCCCAATTTCTTTCTAAGTCTGCAAGATGAGAATGATTTATGCGTATTTGAAGTCATAAACCGGGATAATATTGAAGAGTGTAAGTAAAATATTCAGGGGTTGAGAGGGGAAGAAAAACCAGCCGACTCATTCTTCGATTGTTTGAGGCTCGCCGAGCTCTTTCGCCCGTTCGGACATCTTCAGGTCGACGCGTCTCTCCCTTTCACAACCTTTGGACATGAAAAAATGCGACGACAAGGAAAAGAGTAAAATATTCGTTAAGCGTTTATTGGAATATTATCTTCCGTTACGACGAAACGACTGAGCAATTGGATAGTACTCGTATATTTCACAGGATAATAAAGAAAACGAAAAGATCAATTTATTCATCATACATGATTGTGGTTAGATAGCTTGTTGACTTTCATTTGATGGTGTCGGAAATTGAATTTGATGCTGTTAGATTTGTTCAATTATTTTTCAAAATTTTTCCAAGACTACGACCGCTGATCAAACAGACTTGGCATATAAATTCTTATAGTAGAGGGGTTTTGAGGGGGAGAAAAACGAGGCGACTTATCTCCAGATTTTTAATGGCTGGCCGAGCACTTTCGCCCATTTGGGCATCTTCAGGGCGACGTGGAACCATGAGTTCCACAGAAGAAGTATAAATTCTTGAACACATCGGAAAAGAGTGTATTGCCATAGTGGCTTGAAAGAATGGAGTAGAATCGGTGGAGCATGATACACCAAGATAAAGGAGGAAAGTATTTTTACGAAAATCATTTCGGATAGGATGAAAATGCAAATGAGAAAATCTTTAATGATTATTATTATTTTTTATTTTTATTTTTTGATTTGTCGCTTTTTTCGTTCTTTGTTGTTGGGGTCCCCCTCAACCCCAACAACATTTAATGATTATGATTGTAGTACAAAAGCAGAGCTAGTAATATGCGTGTCCCGCGTTTCGCATTTTAACTATTAGCATCTCGTATTTTCGCCCTTGAAACGAGCGTTTGATTTCTGTCCGGAATGGGTAAAGTAACATTTCCAACTTCCCTACCCTTCCCGAGAGACGCGTTTCACGGCCCATTAATCAAGATCAAGTCGGTAGGGAATTAGCGAGGGAAAAGCGTCAAGTCGGTTTGGAGGCTGACTGTGATAGATGCGGCTGAGAGGAATAGTCCCGACGGTATAGCAACAGGGCCCACAGCCAGTTAACTGAGACCGAACGGTATAAATCCACTTCTGTTCCATTACGTTTGCAATTTTACTTCGGCTTCGTACGAATTCGAATTTGTCTGTCCTTTGCTGATTCCAGATGTTAGAAAGGAATAAAATAATCTCATTCATCGCCCAAAGTTTCCTACTTCGTGTGAAATTTTCGTAGTAATTTGAAGTTTGGGTCTTCTCGTTTGGATGTCCTAAGGTTCCTAAATGTTATCAGATTTGCAAAATATCTTGGGAGGTTGGGACGGTATCCAGTTAGCTATTACTAACTATGCTTACATACTTCTGCCATCCAAACAATTCGTGCTTCTTTTTAGATCGGTCCAAGTTAGCGGGTACAGCTATGGATTTTTATAACTGGAATTTACCCGCTGATTTTCTCCGCGAAAACTCACAATTTTCATGAAAAATTGGTCATTCCGTCTTCAGCTGACACCACATAACATAATTCAGGCCATTAGGTACGAAAATAAAAAATAGGCGTCTTCCTCATTGTCTCCACCTCAACATTTTTGGACGAAGGTTTTTCAATAGCTTGCGTGTCGCATAATACATCTTTAAAATGCAGCTTGATACCATTCAAGACAAACCTATCATTTACCGGTCATTGCTGAACACATCTTCAACATCATAGTTGCAACCTTGTGCCATGAAAACTTTTTGTCTAACGCGGTTGAGACGAGAGATATGCAAAGAGGTAATGCGATAGATAAGACGGACAATCTGATATCTACAGGCCTGCGGCTGACTCAATAATAAATAATTTTTTTTCTTCCTTCCCTACGCCTGGCGATAACGTCTAGTGTCTCGTTTTTCGACCTCCCCAAATTTCTTCGGAATTCCGCTTTCTTTCCTTCTGTCAATCGAAGCAGTAACCATTTTTCGTCGTCGTCGTAGTTGTCGTCGCAGTCCGTCGAGTTGGCTTATGTCAATTTATTACCTTACCGGTATGTATTGGGCACAGCACTTTCCGATCAGTATTAAACGGCTTTCAAATATTTAATTGATGTGGTTTTCCACAGTTTCAAGTTATCGGCTGACAGAACTGTCGTCCCGTTTGGTCGATTGGAATACCGCAGACGTCGCAGATTGGTTACCAACGGCTGAACCGGTTAAACTCTTCTTCGTCATCGTCATCGTCGTTCTCGGTATTTCCTATCCCAATCCCATTTTATTCCTATGCCGGCCGATAGGTAGGTGAGTTTTAAGCACTGTGTATTGATCGTCTACGATCTTGGACATTTTATTTTATTTTTCCCTTGCGAGGGTGTATTAAGTTTTTGATTTCGTCTGTCTATTTCATCCTTGCAGGAGACTCTCAAGTTGTAGTAACATTTTTATTTGAAAAATTCTTTTAAACTTTATAATTACATCAATTATTTTTATCTTGCATTTCTTTTCAATTTCCTATTATTCCCTGAGATAAGGTCTCTCACGTTCTTTAACTAATTCTAATTTATTTAACGTGGGTTCATCCCCACTTTTCAGATCTTTCTTTTATTTTCGTATTCTCCTGCATAACCTCCAGAAAAATTATACTTACGAACACGACCTCGGGAAACAAGCTTCAAAACTTCAACAACTCTTGCTCTTCACTTCCAAGTCAGCCCGTATACTTTCTCGCGAAGATTTCAACTCTTCGGATGTGCAAACGATGAGGCAAACCTCTTGCTGGCGTTGTTGACTTGTTAATCATCGTCGTTCGGGCCAAGGTCCGTCCTTAACTAACCGTGTTACCATCTCTTGGGCACATTAACGGATCCTTCCTCCAAACTTGTGCGACCTAACCCCCTTCAAAGTTGATGATTCAATTACTCACTCTCGTCTCGCATCGGTTGAACCGCAAAATTAATGGCGAGTCTACTTCCCCTTTCTGTCCTACTTTTCTACTCCGTCGATCCGTGGGTACTGCCTATGAAACGGTCTCGGATCACCGCTGCCTTTAAATATATTCAAATTCGATCCTACTTTAGGGCTGCAGATGGGCTGTTGGGCCGAACTGTTCGGGTATCGGTCAGGTAGTTAGAAGGTTTGCAAGGCAAATTGAGTGACTATCTTTCATGTTAAAATGGCGGAGAGTCGGTTTTCAATTGCGTCGTTCACATCGTTGGAAATGCTAACACAGCTGGAGTTAAGAGAGCGTAAGTATTTTTACTGTAGATTGACGCTTTATGGTGGTCCGGAATGAATGAATCATTCTTTCTACGACTTCGATACGAGGATTTATGAAAAAAGAAGCGAATGCTTATTGATCATAATGTTGAATCCACAATGTTGTTGACATTTTTAAAGTAACATTTAGTGTAAACAAGTACTCTTCATCATCAGCTCCTTGCCCCGAGAATCCCTTAAACTTCTTCAATTCTCTTTGGAACTGTCCAACCAAACTTTTCATTTTTTTCAACTTCTACCCACTCACGATTCATCGACTCACCGATCACTTTCCACGCATCACTCTTCTTTTGCTTGTCCTTGTACTGCGGCACTTGTACGTCCCATAAACATCTCTTCTTCCGATATTCTTCAATAAGCTTGATTATATCATCTTGTATTAAGGAAATTTGAGACTAACGAATGACAAACGACTTGGATCAAGTTCAAGCAGAAACTTGAAACTAAACTTTTTTATTCAAAATCTTGATTGAAGATAACTATGGAAAAAATAATAAACATAGAAACCACAATTGAAGGCAGCCTTTACAACATCTCCTCGTTCAAGGGACGTATCGGGCAGGTTGTCGACGTCCCCTGGAAGGACGTGAGTAATGCGGATTTTCTTCTCCCTCCTCTTGCAGATTGTCTCTTAAATACGGGGCATGCTTCAAATTGAAGCTATTCCTTCGAACCGTTCGTTTGTCCGTTTCAACAAGGTAGGACCTGGGAGATTCCGAGGTGTTGATGATTTTGCCATGTCTCCTCAAGTCAATGATCCAGACAGGGTCTCCAACGTTGAAAGGTTTCAATGTCGATACTCGATGTCTTCTGTCGTAACTGCGCTTGTAATTTTCACGATATTCCCTTTCTATTTCTGGAAGTCTTGATATATCTGTCCGGTTTTCCAGAGCTGGTTCTGTCAAAGGGAGCGTATTTCTCTGTCTTCTGTTCATCAACAATTGTGCTGGTGTGTAGCCGTTTTGGAGAGGGGTCGATCGGTATGCTAGAAGGGCAAGACCGCACAAGCCGCAACAAAATGCCGGCATGTTATCGCTCATGGCTTGATAACAAAACTCACTGTCGCCAACAATGTTACTAACAAT
Source organism: Tupiocoris notatus (assembly GCA_037159825.1). Taxonomy (NCBI): domain Eukaryota; kingdom Metazoa; phylum Arthropoda; class Insecta; order Hemiptera; family Miridae; genus Tupiocoris; species Tupiocoris notatus. The sequence goes on from JASJUZ010000528.1 coordinate 11,885, forward strand.
GTTGCCGGGAAAAATAACAATGTGCCGAATCAAATAACTGGAATATTCGTGTTTTTTACTGTTGGTAATCGTTGTGAATCCAATTTTTATGTTTAATTTAAAGGCAATCTGTCACGATACCTCCATATCCGAAGATAACAAACGACAGTAGTTGACTGCTTTCATGCTGTCTGGTCAAAAGGTATTTGTTTGTTCAGCATACATGCAACCCACGGAATTGCCCGTTGCAATCACCGGCCGTGAATCAATACATTTCCTTTGAGTCTCCTGGCCAAAATATTAATCAAAGGACTCCTTTCACCACGTCGCAATGGAACCTTTCCCCAATTGATAGTCAAATCCTATTAGCAACAGTGTAACATGTGCGGACAACGTGTTGATTTTCCGTTATCTAATTAGGAGAGACAGGCTCCCTTTTGCTCAGTGTGAAGTATGTGAGTAGTCGCATCTGAAATGCTGTTTATCACAATCAGGTCCGCACTCGTCCCTTCTCCGGTTTGGCTTCGAACGCTTCCCCTGCAGAATCTCTTCATTAACCGACAGCTGTAAACGGATTACCACCCGAAGGCCGTCAGTGCACTTCCATTAGTCCATGAGAAAACACCAGATCGCTAACATAAATATTAATTCTATTTCGTACCAGAAAAGATGGTAGCCTTTTGCAGCATAACTTCCGAAGGGGTTCTCCGCTACTTAAACCAGATTAGACGTTACTCATCCTTTGAATTATTTGTCTCGAGTCCGATCCATTTTTTACGCTTTGCCGACGCGTTATACCCACTCTAGGGTTGTATAATGCACTGTGGGAACCCCGATCTGACCCTCAACTACTGAGTTACCATTTGGAGTGTTTAGCGTCGAGGGTTGAGGAAATGCGATGTCTGGAGTAAACAAGAGGTCGATTCGAGTGCTTTTCAACGTGAACTGTGAAGCAGACCACTCGAAAGCAACATCAGCCATGTCTGTTGTACATCAGCCACACTCGATAGACGATATTACAGATCTGCTGTTGAGATTGATTTCCGGTCAATCCATTATTAAAATGACAACCCCCAGAGAGTTGTAAAGTACAGTGACAAGCTATCCTTTATAATTTCATTTCAACGCTGTTCAAACTGAGAGCAAAAACAATTTAGCGAAAAAAAAGGACGAACATGTTCTGAGATACAAACAGAACCAATGGAGAATAGACGCCTATTTTGGTTTATTATTCAATAATAAACCATTGTAATCGCCCAAGAAAAAAAAATTTATAACCCCCCCTCAAAATTTGATGTTTTACGTTTCAAGGCATGTAGAATCCGAATATCCAATAAAAAAATTTCTGTCCGTCCGCCGTACGCCGTACGCCGTACGCCGTCCGCCGTACGCCGTACGCCGTCCGCCGTACGCCGTACGCCGTTAGCAGTTTTCCGGCCAAACTGTAAGAGCTAAAAATTTGAAATTTTCACCAAAAATCAATCTCGGTCCTACGACGGCCCAATTCTTGAACCAACTTGCTAGCTCAATTTTAAGGGTATTTTTGGGGGGTTTTGAGGGGGAGAAAATTCATATTTTCCAAGGGTTTTCAGAGAAATGTGTACGTGGTATCAAATTATATAGATTTTTGGACGCTGAATCGAATGAGACCATTGCCGGGTCGATAGCTTTATTGGTTCTCGAGTTATCGCAGCTTTTGTGAAAAATTTGGGAGATTTTCAGAAATTTGACACGAGGGTATAACTCGAGAGTTCTTGGAGCTATAAAAATCGTTCTATACTCATTGGAATGGTCGTTAAACACTCTCTCCAGCTGTATCGTTAGGCAACAGGTTTAGTTTTTAATTAGGAAATTAAGAAAAATAAAAATAATTAAAATTACGATAGTTGCTACGGATTTTTCCCCTATAGTTACCATCTGTTTTTCGGTGGGAACGTTCACAAATTTTCGGAATATTTAAAATGACAAATGGATGGTCTTCTTAAATCAATATTGAAGCGAAATAATAATAAACCACTGTACAATCATTTGCAGCGTTTTTTATTTTCGTTCCTAATGGCCTGAATTCTGCTATTTGATGTCAGCCGAAGAGGGAATGGCCAATTTTTCATGAAAATTGTGAGTTTCCGCGGAGAAAATCGCTAAGGAAAATCAGCTGTTTGAATAAACCCGGAGATGTAACTCCAACCGATTGTAACTCCCTAGAGCGCTCTGCAGTCGGCTGATAGACAGACAAGAACAACAAGACGGACTTTAAGACTGGAGTCATGGTAAATCGAGTAAGTGACGCTAACTTCACTGCTACTTGTTATATTTTTTTTAATCGTCGAGTTAGTACCGCCCAAATTGCCTCGTAAAGTAAATTAATTGCTGAGGGGGTTTGGTAATCTCACAGCAACCTCAAATTATTGCTCCCAATGTTAGTTTATTCTCCGAAGATACAAGCGCTAGTATCGATATTCACGTTCAACGGACTAGTTATGACGTAATAACTATTCATTTTACGTTCAAAATCATCTGTTTTCATTAGCGATTTTCTCCGCAGAAACTCACAATTTTCATGAAAAATTGGTCATTACCTACGTCTTCAGCTGACACCAAATAGCAGAATTCAGGCCATTAGGAACGAAAATAAAAAATAGGCATCTTCCCCATTCGAAGGCTCGGAGTAATCCTCTCATCGAATATATCGACCAGAAAGCAGACACCCTTCGTTTAATTCCTAGAATCGTAGACTGGGATCGTCCAAAAATGATACGTCGATCCCTCACGCATCAAAGAAGTTGATGTTTCTTTTTTTGCGATGTGTACCACGCGAATTCGTCGGCCAATTATTGAATGACCACTATCCGATTTCTCTGTTTGTTAAGGATTGTATCATGAAAAAAGGCTAGCGCGAAGAGCATTATTATTGCCCTGCAGAGTTTAATTTCTTCACCAGAACATTAAACAGTGAATTCATAACTAATGATTGTTATTGAAATACCAACATTGATATCACATGATGGCAGCGGTATTTTCGACTAGATATTCGAATAACTAGATGAACAATGTCTTGTCTATCACCTCAACCAACACTTGTGCCAGTGCCAGCAACTGACCAGCTAGGAACACGTATTGAGTTTCCTCCTCCCTATCCATTCAGCTTCAGTGCAGACGAATGGAATGAATGGTAACTGCAATTAGGGCGGTGTGTACGTTCATCCGACCTAAAAGACTGAGTATTTTCTACATTTTTTATGGGGCATAAGGAGGATTCATATTTATGTAATTTCATAATGTTCATTTTTGTATTGGCGTAAACCTACTAACCGATAAGTACCTTCCAATATCTGTAGAATTTTGAACGCTGAATGAATAGGATCGAAATTTTTGAGTCGATAGTGGCTCTCAAATAATAATTGTACTGGGTTGGTGAGGGGGAGAAGAACCAGGCGACATATTCTCCAATTTTTTATTATTTTTTGGCCGAGTACTTTCGCCCCTTCGGGCATCCTCAGGGCAATGTGGAACCATAGGTTACTGATTTGGCTACCTAGGTGGGCTGGTGGTAACCTATGGTTCCACATTGCCCTGAGGATGCCCGAAGGGGCGAAAGTACTCGGCCAAAAAATAATAAAAAATTGGAGAATAAATTCGTCCGGTTCTTCTCCCCCTCACCAACCCAGTACAATGAGAAATGCGACGACTCAACCAAGAATAATAATTGTAGTTCTTTTTTTCAGTATCCCCTCTCGGCTAACAAATCTGTACAAGTACAACTTTGCTGACGCATGAATTGGACATTCCACTTCATGTGGAAAAAAATCGAAAGAAATAGAATGAAAAAGGTTAGCGGCCCCCGAAGTTGTGCAAGAGATACAGCCTCGCTACACGTGCGGTTTCAGAGAGTGCTAACCCTGAAAGTTTGATAGCTGTAATGCATAGTCCATGAACACCAGCTCCAAAGGAAAATTCCTGCGGAGGCGCTCACGATTAGCACAGGATTGGTTTTGGAGTGCACGACTTCACGCGTTTACACGCATTCCGCTAGCAAATTGGCATTTTGAGGTCGTTTTTAGTTCAGCTGGAGGAGGAAGGTAATAAGTTGGTTTGCTGGAAAGTTTTTTCAGCTGAGTTCAACTAGCGCCGGCAGTGATTTCTCCCAGAACTCAATCCCCAAACTCAAACGGTTGAGGCAGTTCGTCCCTTGGAAGTATTCGGCCTATAAAAATGCGAAGTATGGGTTATCTGGTTTTTTTCCCTCACCACTTCCACCCAATAATGAGTATTATTTCAAGAAGGTATTTAGTGTTATCATTAAATTCCCAAACACGTAAGAAGCTCTGGTCCATAATGATCCTTATGTTGTAATCATTCGCGTCGTCTTATTTTCCACGGGGAGAACATTTTCCGAAAATATTGTATCGAATTTGAATGTTTTTCCCGGAAAGATAAAGATAATTGTCACTTTTTAATCATAAACATAGAGACGGACGAAAGGACAGACGGAATAGCACGGTACGGTCTGTGACTCAATTCAAAACGTTGAAAAAGATTGGCTCTTATAGCCTGTGAACATCAAAATGTAAAATACTTTGAACGGTTATCACTGAATTACTGTGTGCTATCCAATCACGTGTTATTTTCACATTTACTGGCGGTACAATATTCTCTGAAAATGTCATTGAGTTTCATTTACTTTTCAAGGAGATATGACGATTGATGTCATTTTTTGACCACAGACACCTGTTAAGAAAGTGCTTCTGAGAATAGTACTAGTACTATTTCAAATAGAAGGTCTTATTTCATCATAATTATTTATGCTAAGAAATAATAAACCACAGCGCAATCATTTGCAGCGTTTTATACAAACATTTTTTTTTTTTACGTTTACGTTGTGCAATCGTAATCTCTTAAATATAATTTTCGAATGAAATGAAATGAAATTAATATAGTTTATTGTACAACCGTGAGGTATTACAAAGGAAATAATTTTCGAATGAACAAACGAATGTTACTCGGGCAGAAACAAGTAGACTCAGCGCAGTCTGAGATGAGGCAATACCTAATTAAAGAATCGCCGTTTTATTGTTTTTATTCCTTTTGAATCGTTCACCGTGAAACGTTTGGACAAGTTTGAAGCCGGCTGAAAGCAATTAACGTAACTGCTCGTTGATTTTTTTTTACTAAGAGAAAATAGTGCGTAATAACTTCTGTGGTTCAAGAACCCCAAAAAAAAAAAAAAAAAAAAAAAACGTAATATGCGGTTAGCGATAAGCACTTTTGCATCCCTTCGTCTACTCAGAAAGCGTGGAGCGGTAGCTTTTCGAGCTCTCTCGAGCCCTTTTCATTATGCAGTTTCATTTGTCCCGGCCGATTTCGCTCCGTATCCGCCTTCAAGAGGGTCGTAGCCGCTTGAAACTACTCCTGCCTCAACAGGGACTCTGTTTCGCTATGGTTTAATGAGATTAAACCCAGAAGGAGAACCCTCCAGTCGGTTTTAAGTCCGCAGAGGTGAAACGGGCCCTACTTCGGTTTCTTTTAATTTCCCTCTCCGACTCTGTAACGACCAAAAAAGGTGAATAAAAAAGGAGCTTAATAGAAGCTGTGCGGGGTATCAAGTGCCGCATGGATATTGTTACCCACATTGTGACCGAGAAGGCGATTATTATTCAAATTTTAAGCCGGGGTGTTGACCTTCAGAATCCATTTTGATTCAGCTATTTTACCTCACAGCTAGGCAATGTAATAACCCGACTACTTCCGAAGCGGCGACCGCCTTCGTGAACGGCGCGTGGTCATTTCACAAAATAAGTTGATACATTCCCAGTATTTTGCCAACAGTATACTTACTGTTATAATAAACCTTTGTAATCTCCCAAGAAAAAAAAAGTTCAGTCTCCCTCCCTAAAAATGTGATTTTTGGTTTATTATTCAATAATAAACCATTGTAATCGCCCAAGAAGAAAAAATTTCTAACCCCCCCCCAAAATTGGATGTTTTACGTTTCAAGGCATGTAGAATCCGAATATCCAATAAAAAAAATTCTGTACGTCCGCCGTACGCCGTACTCCGTACGCCGTTAGCAGTTTTCCGGCCAAACTGTAAGAGCTAAAAATTTGAAATTTTCACCAAAAATCAATCTCGGTCCTACGACGGCCCAATTCTTGAACCAACTTGCTAGCTCAATTTTAAGGGTATTTTTGGGGGGTTTTGAGGGGGAGAAAATTCATATTTTCCAGGGTTTTTCAGAAAAATGTGTATTTGGTATCAAATTATATAGATTTTTGGATGCTGAATCGAATGAGACCATCGCCGGGTCGATAGCTTTATTGGTTCTCGAGTTATCGCAGCTTTTGTGTCGAATTTGGGAGATTTTCAGAAATTTGACATGAGGGTATAACTCGAGAGTTATTCAAGCTATAAAAATCGTTCTATACTCATTGGAATGGTCGTCAAACACTCTCTCCAGCTGTAGGGTAAGGCAAAAAATTTAGCTTTTAATTAGGAAATTAAGAAAAATAAAATTGATTAAAATTACAATAGTTGCTACGGAGTTTTCCCTTATAGTTACCATCTGTTTTTCGGTGGGATTGTTCAGAAATGTTCGAAATAATTGCTATCACAAATGGATAGTCTTCCGAAATCATTATTGAAGCGAAGGAATAACAAACCACTGTACAATAATTTGCAGCGTTTTACGTTTCAAGGCGTATAGAATCCGAATATCCAATAAAAACAATCCAAAGGCTGTGGACCTCATGGTTCCACGTCGCCCTGAAGATGCCCGAATGGGCGAAAGTGCTCTGCCATTAAAAAATGGAAAATAAGTCGCCTGGTTTTTCTCCCCCTCTACTACAACAAATGCGACGACATCCAAACGAAAAACAATTCAGTCAACAATTCAAACTATATTAGCTAAATTCTTGAAATTTTCACTGAAAATCAATCTTGGTATGACGATGGCTCAATTACTTAACCAAATCGCTATTATAACTACCATAGTTACTGCTGAGTTCTTCTGTTGTTAAGTGGAAACGTTCACGAGTTTCTGAGATGTTATTATCACAAATGGATGCTCTTCTTTAAATCATAATTTATGCAAAGGAATATTAAACCATTGTACAATCATTTGCAACGTTTTTCCTAACCATTTTATTATCCCAAATGACTTGGATGAAGACTGAGTTAGGCTTACAAACCAAAAATCATTCTGTATTGCCCTGAGGATGCCGAGGACCCAGAATATATGGACCACGCGTAATGAAGAAAATTAAACCAACTATCTTTATTGATTTGTATGCTCCTCATCCATCAATATTCGTTATTAAATCAACCAGCGTATAATTTCTCTCAGACATGAATTTTGTAATGCGATTTAGTTATAATTTAAGTGTTCTAGATTGCTGACTGCATTACTTCCTCGAACCTGTGGATTACACTTTATTGCTTCCATGAACGCCTTGTCATTTTGTGTGATGCACCGCTTCACACGTCAACCTTTCAAATCCCGGCTTCAAGCGCAGGACTTGCCTGGAAAAAAATGTTGCACGCAAGTATTCGTGACTCCACGCGAGACGGAAACTTCAACCGGCTCTTCGATTCCTGTCTGAGCTGCTTAATGAACAGGGGGTAAAAAAGAATATATTTTCCCTCTGCGAACAGGAAGACATGTGAAATTAGACAATGGTGTTCACAGTGCATTTTCTTTCGAGTGAATAATTTTAAACTCAACTGTGAAAATTCCCCGGATTGTACTCCGCAGTATTTTTTCAACGTTTGCAACGATATCCCCTTCAATATCTGCAATCCCCTTTGAATTTTTGATCACTTGTGACCAGAATAATGTATACTAACCAGTAGGGTTTCAGCACGAAAAACGCTGCAAATGATTGTACAGTGGTTTATTATTATTTCGCTTCAATATTGATTTAAGAAGACTATCCATTTGTCATTTTAAATATTCCGACCATTTGTGAACGTTCCCACCGGAAAACAGATGGTAACTATAAGAGAAAATTCCGTAGCAACTATTGTAATTTTAATCATTTTTATTTTTCTTCATTTCCTAATTAAAAGCTAAACTTATTGCTGGAGAGAGTGTTTGACGACCATTCCAATGAGTATAGAACGATTTTTATAGCTCCAAGAACTCTCGAGTTATACCCTCATGTCAAATGTCTGAAAATCTCCCAAATTTTTCACAAAAGCTGCGATAACTCGAGAACCAATAAAGCTATCGACCCGGCGATGGTCTCATTCGATTCAGCGTCCAAAAATCTATAATAATTTGATACCAAATACACATTTTTCTGAAAACCCCTGTGGAATATAAATTTCCCCCCTCAAAACCCCCCAGAAATACCCTTAAAATTGAGCTAGCAAGTTGGTTCGAGAATTGGGCCGTCGTAGGACCAAGATTGATTTTTGGTGAAAATTTCAAATTTTTAGCTGTTACAGTTTGGCCGGAAAACTGCTAACGGCGTACGGCGTACCGCTGACGGACAGAATTTTTTTTATTGGATATTCGGATTCTACATGCCTTGAAACGTAAAAAATCAAATTTTGAGGGGGGTTATAAAATTTTTTTTTCTTGGGCGATTACAATGGTTTATTATTGAATACCTAATAAACCAAAATGATCAGGTTGAAGTTGGAAACTCAGTTGTGAAACTCTATTTAGTGCCTAAGATAGTCCTCAATTTCGAACGCGTTCCTTGGAGTAACAGTTAACCATCGCCAGCAAGCATTATCGATAGTGGAGAGATACTAATGAAAACCCAAATCAAATCCCGAATTATCAATCAATCGTACCTTCCGCAGCGATAAGACAGGTAAATCAGAAACGGTGCGTTACTCCAGGATTGGACAGCACACGCAATCGGCCAAGCTCCCTCCTTCTGAAACACTACGCAAGTGATATTTCACGCGTTTGACGCACCCTCTAATACACTCCAATGGAGCCGTAATGAATTCCAATAGCCTCAGGGATTTCAGGACGGGTTCGATCACGTTGGAGGAAATCTTCGTTCGAAGGGAAATTTCCACGTTGGGTTAACCGAAAATCTTTCGAACGGAGTTGCTATAGTGAGCGATCTTGTCGAATTGGAATAGCCTACGGCCAGCAGAGGGAGCCTAACTCGCGTCCGTTCGGCAATTGAGACGTTAAGGGTCTCCTCGATACCGCTCCCGATCACCTTTCGACGTTTCTTAAACAACTGTGAGAAAGGGTCTGAGACTGCCTTTTTCCGTAAAGGAGAAATTCCCTTTGCTCTGCAAGGGTTGAGTGATAGATGGCCCCTGCTCAACCGCCCATCCACCGATCCAAGACCGTTACCACTAATGGAAGATGGCCTCGTCGTTCGCTTGACCGCTATTTGTACCGTGAAACCACCCTTCCACTTATTCTTTACATTAGAGCCTCGCGTTACCTTACTGGTCCGCTGTCTTCAACTGAATGGTCTACAAATTAGGGAAGAGACGGCAAAGGAGTAACTGAATCAGGATTAGAGAATAGACATTCCGTTCTTTCTTAGAAACAGGGAGGAAGTCTAGATAGCTTGATCAACAACAACCGAGACCTAATTATTGTTATAGCATAATCGACAACTGCTTTGTCACGTTATCGCCTGATCAGTAAAACAAGCGACTTTTTGGTTTTGAAGTTTGCGGGGGAGAAAAACTGGGCGACTCGTTCTCCATTTTCTTTATTGCCCGCCGAGCACTTTCGCCCCTTCGGGCATCATCAGGGCTTTGTAGCACCATTGGTAGCTACGGCCCTGATGATGCCCGAAGGGGCGAAAGTGCTCGTCGGGCAATAAAGAAAATGGAGAACGAGTCGCCCAGTTTTTCTCCCCCGCAAACTTCAAAACCAAGAAGATATGAAGCGACTACCCAAAAACGAAGCGACTTTTTGATTAACTTTTATAAAGCTTGTCAAGCGAAAAGTTTCTTATTTGGGCATAAGTTTCCACAATTTCAGTTCTGTCGTATCTGCCAATTCTATGTTCGAAAGTGTTCACTATCACGATATTGACTAGTTGTCCATCATACGTATGTATGGTTAGTAGAAGTGGGTGGATCAGAATCCTTAAACAATCCTTATTCAATTGCATTTTGGTAGGATACACCTCTCCTGAAAGTTTCAGTTTTTTCTGTTTCGACGGTCGAGCGAAAATTGGAAAACTGGTTTATTTCGTTCTAATTTGGCAGGATGATAGTTGATAATGTGTACATCATGTATGAACATTTTTCCCTATCTATTCCCCTAACGGATGAAAACATGAAAAACGCTGCAAATGATTGAACAGTGGTTTATTATTCCTTCGCTTCAATATTGATTTATGAAGACTATCCATTTGTGATAGTAACTATTCCGAACATTTGTGAATGTTCTCACCGAAAAACAGATGGTAACTATAGAGAAAAAATCCGTAGCAACTATTGTAATTTTAATCATTTTTATTTTTCTTAATTTCCTAATTAAAAACTAAATTTTTTGCCTAACGGTACAGCTAGAGAGAGTGATTGACGACCATTCCAATGAGTATAGAACGATTTTTATAGCTCCAAGAACTCTCGAGTTATACCCTCATGTCAAATTTCTAAAAATCTCCCAAATTCGGCACAAAAGCTGCGATAACTCGAGAACCAATAAAGCTATCGACCCGGCGATGGTCTCATTCGATTCAGCGTCCAAAAATCTATATAATTTGATACCACGTACACATTTTTCTGAAAAAACTTGGAAAATATGAATTTTCTCCCCCTCGAAACCCCCCAAAAATACCCTTAAAATTGAGCTAGCAAGTTGGTTCAAGAATTGGGCCGTCGTAGGACCGAGATTGATTTTTGGTGAAAATTTCAAGAATTTAGCTATTATGGTTTGGCCGGAAAAGTGTTAACGGTGTACGGCGTACGGCGTACGGAGTACGGCGGACGGAGTACGGCGGACGGAGTACGGTGGACAGACAAAATTTTTTTTATTGGATATTCGGATTCTACATGCCTTGAAACGTAAAACATCAAATTTTGAGGGGGGTTATAAATTTTTTTTTCTTGGGCGATTACAATGGTTTATTATTGCATAATAAACCAAAAGGGTTTTAAATTTATAAATTGCATTTATTGGTGATAATTTGACTATAGTATTCTTAGAAACAGCATAAACGGTTGAGAAATGGGATATAGATACCCAATGCTACCATGAAGAGGTCCGAAGAGGCGAAAGATCTTAGCCTACCAGAATGATGAGAATAGAAAAGTCACCTAATTTTTTATTTGCTTATTTTTACTCTTCTATATTTTCCCTTTCAACTACTAAAGAAATGCGGAGCAACTGTAAGAAATACAGTTTATAAGCACCTTCAGAATTCCTATCCACTTATTTACTTGGACATACTTGGACGCTCTGTATGAGAAAAGTGCTGTGCATCAATTACTAAAGAGCAAGGAATTTTCCGCCCCAACTCATGTATTTCACACTCGATTTTCCTCAGAGAACCATCTCGTGTTGCCTAAACTTAGATCTACTGCAGCACAGAACTTTTTCCCCTATAGAGGAGTGCAAGCATTTAATGGTTTTCCGCCGGCGATGAGATCTGCGTTGATTGAGAAGACTGTTCGTAAATTTAGCGAAGTGAAGGGCTTATTGAAAATATATTATCTTAAGGAGAGGACACTGGGAAGAAATGATTAAAATACCCTTGTAATCAGATTTTTTTTTTTTTTTTTTTTTGTGTGTTTTCGCTTACTTGCTCATTCTCCAACACGGGCTGTGCCCATATGGAGAATTAATTTCCGATATTCTTTTATTTATGTATTTTGTGATCTGGTGTACAGTCTGTATGGTAGCTTTGATATTTATTTCACTTGTTGAATTAATGGAAATAAAAATTAAAATTAAAAAAAAAAATAAAAATTAATTTCAATTAGCACTGCTAGGTTCGAGGAGCTTTTCTGAGACGCGTTACGTTACAATGTTCTTTAATCACTGCTTATGCTATGGTATACCATGATACGTAATCGTGATGGTTACATACAATCTAGGTTGTCAGCTACCAGTACCTAACTGATAGCTGCGTAGCTCAAGATAATGGAGAGTTTTAGTGCATTTTGCAATTTTTGAAAACTTAAACGTAGGAGTATTGGTTACTTCATTAAATCATACGTTTCTTATGGTTACCGCCTTGTGGATGGCGGCTTGTTGTGACCATTAGAGACATTTGATTTAACAAAGTAACCAAATCTCCCACGTTTAAGTTTTCAAAAAACGCGAAAGTCACTAAAACTCTCTAATCTTCTGGTACCTTTACGAATAACGGTCAAGCGTGTTTCGTTTCGAGATTCCATTCGCTCGAGAGGCATAGAACCTGGTCTGAGAAACATTATCCAGTGCATAAACAGAGCTTAAACATCGGCGCTCGCCCCTCCCGAGCTGGAGCCAAGTCTCGTGCAAACAAACCTAATCAGAGTTGTATAATGACGTGTACCCAACGGGCTATGAAATTGGTTTCGTTTGAACTTTGGGAAGAGGGTAGGACGAGGGTGAAAGGTTTGTTCCATATGGCCATAGTGGGCAGGCCGTGTTTGTCCATCTCCTCAGCTGATTACAGCCTTATTTGTACAAGCGAACAAAATGCTAACGATCCAGCGCAACTCGCTTCCGAGTAAAAGTCGAATTCGGGAACCAATTCGTTGAAATGAACGCGGGGGAAATTTCCCTTCAGGAATCATTCACTGTTTTCTGAGTTTCTTAAGCAAACTGTCTGGAAAAATCATGACCAAACACCTAAATCAAAATTATATTGTAACTGTTATCGTTGCATTTTGGTTTATTATTCAATAATAAACCATTGTAATCGCCCAAGAAAAAAAAATTTCTAACCCCCCTCAAAATTTGATGTTTTACGTTTCAAGGCATGTAGAATCCGAATATCCAATAAAAAAAATTCTGTCTGTCCGCTTTACGCCGTACGCCGTACGCCGTACGCCGTCAACACTTTTCCGGCCAAACTATAATAGCTAAAATTTTGAAATTTTCACCAAAAATCAATCTCGGTCCTACGACGGCCCAATTCTTGAACCAACTTGCTAGCTCAATTTTAAGGGTATTTTGGGGGGTTTTGAGGGGGAGAAAATTCATATTTTCCAAGGTTTTTCAGAACAATGTGTACGTGGTATCAAATTATATAGATTTTTGGACGCTGAATCGAATGAGACCATCGCGGGGTCGATAGCTTTATTGGTTCTCGAGTTATCGCAGCTTTTGTGCCGAATTTGGGAGATTTTCAGAAATTTGACATGAGGGTATAACTCGAGAGTTCTTGGAGCTATAAAAATCGTTCTATACTCATTGGAATGGTCGTCAAACACTCTCTCCAGCTGTACTGTTAGGCAAAAAATTTAGTTTTTAATTTGGAAATTAAGAAAAATAAAAATGATTAAAATTACAATAGTTGCTACGGAGTTTTCCCCCACAGTTACCATCTGTTTTTCGGTGGGAACGTTCACAAATGTTCGGAATATTTAAAATGACAAATGGATAGTCTTCTTAAATCAATATTGAAGCGAAATAATAATAAACCACTGTACAATCATTTGCAGCGTTTTTTCTCTCAAAATCATTCGGTAAATCTATTCAAACATTTCATTCTATTCAAATATCGTTTGTGACTCTGTTTATTATTGGCTGGCGGTTGATTTCAACCAAACGTTTCGAAAAAACAATTCTTTCGCTCGTGCAACATCAATTACGTACGTCTACAACTTAGGGGAGAAGAAATAATGACAACAGGTTAAAGTATTTTATCCATCAGCGGAATTCGTGCTATTAGGGCTAATGCCACCGCGCGATATCGATTTCCAGTTAGTAGGCTTCGATATGATGTATCCCTTCCTAATAGGGATGACCAGGGGCGGATCCAGAAATCATTTCTGGGGGGGGCTGGATCATGACCCACGTGGGAACGAATTTTCAGAAAGTACTCAGTTTCAATAGAAACCAAAAATATTTATTATTACCGAAAATATACCTTACTAAACACTGTATAATAGTATAATAGTTGCACTCCAAGTAATTTTCCAAAATATCTAGTGCAAAGCTCGAAGCTCTGGGGGGGGCTTCAGCCCCCTAGCCCCCCCCCTGGATCCGCCACTGGGGATGACCCCTAAGAATAATGTTATATTAGCATTTGTTTATTTGTGGCTATAAAATTTAAGCTTCCGACGATTTTTTTGAGAAAGTGTAGAACTTAACTCATCTGAGTAAATTATACAGAACTTCAGGCGGCTTAGTGCATCGGAAGAATTCCACTATTACATTCTTTACTGCAACTGTAAATTATTACTCTAACATCTGCCTGATGATCAGGTAAATTGGCCGTGAATTAAGTCTCGAAGTACTTAGCTACCAATGGGTAGTATTCTAAGTACCACAAGCTTCGTGTGAAGAATGTATAAATATCTCTATTTTTTGTCAAACTTAATAGTGGTCTCCACAAATAAAGTTACTAATGGAAAAAAAAAACAAAAAAAAATTCTTCAAATCATGGTATTTGAGAAAATTTCATCATAATGCTTGATTGTTTGATGATGCTATTATTTATCTGCGGCGCGATTTTCATATTGAACGCTCGTGTTAAATGGAGTAAATCATTGTCAACCCAAACTAAACGACGCTACTGTCCTAATCTGTTTATTAAAGTCGAATGAAGAATAATGGGTGCAATTTCCCATAAAATATCGTTGTGATTTTCTTTATAACAGCCCATTGGAGCTTAGTTAAGGTGTTATAATTCGCTAGTAATTATCGAGCTATATTTTATTTGAAGAGACCGTCACTAATTCAAACCCGGTCAAAATGACTAACGCGAATCGTGGAAAAATAGCGCCAAGGGTGACGGCAATTATGTCTCTGCTTAATACCTCAATTAACCAACAGTTAGGAAAATTGGTAGAGGTTGCCGTAGCCGATGTAAGAGGAAGTGGCTTTGCAAGGGATGGTTTTCTGCGATAGAAGTCAATTCCTATAATGAGGCCGATTACTTCATTAGCATCCGCAAGGCTTTTGGAAGGCGAGAAAACAGCTCTCTCCCCTTGTAATTTGGTTATAGGTTCCCAGTTTGAGCAGTTAAAAGAGCGTTCACCCTTAGTAACCTTAGGATAGTACCGAGTGGTGACAGCTGAACGAGTTTTGGTGATGGTGAATATTTGTGCTGCGTGGGTGTACGAGTGTAACTATTACGAAAATAATAATAATACGGATCAGTACATGTTCTGTAGGCGAATTCGCTAGATTCAGGCTACGGGATTCTTCTTGATTGGAAGACCCGAAAAAGTATATATTATTTTGAATCAAACCTATTAATTGGCCGCTTAAACGTTTATAATGTACTAGCATGTAGCCAAAATAGTTTCAAGGTTGTTGATATTCTTAAACCATGAAGCTCTTCGCTCGCTGAGACAACTAAAGAGTTGCTCGACTATTTAATCAAAAACGCTGCAAATGATTGAACAGTGGTTTATTATTCCTTCGCTTCAATATTGATTTAGAAAGACTATCAATTTGTGATGGTAATTATTTCGAACATTTCGGAACAATCCCACCGAAAAACAGATGGTAACTATCGGGGAAAATTCCGTAGCAACTATTGTAATTTTTATCTATTTTATTTTTCTTTATTTCCAAATTAAAAACTAAATTTTTTGCCCTACCGTACAGCTGGAGAGAGTGTTTGACGACCATTCCAATGAGTACAGAACGATTTTTATAGCTCCAAGAACTCTCGAGTTATACCCTCATTTCAAATTTCTGAAAATCTCCAAAATTCGGCACAAAAGCTGTGATAACTCGAGAACCAATAAAGCTATCGACCCCGCGATAGTCTCATTCGATTCAGCGTCCAAAAATCTATATAATTTGATACTACGTACGCCTTTTTCTGAAAAACCTTGGAAAATATGAATTTTCTCCCCCTCAAAACCCCCCAAAAATACCCTTAGAATTGTGCTAGCAAGTTTGTTCAAGAATTGGGCCGTCGTAGGGCCAAAATTGATTTTTGGTGAAAATTTCAAAAATTTAGCTATTATGGTTTGGCCGGAAAAGTGTTGACGGAGTACGGCGGACAGATAGAATTTTTTTTATTGGATATTCGGATTCTACATGCCTTGAAACGTAAAACATCAAATTTTGAGGGGGGTTATTAAATTTTTTTTCTTGGGTGATTACAATGGTTTATTATTGAATAATAAACCAAAATGATATAGAACGGCTTAAAAATCAGTCGAAACTTTCACTCTTTGAGTATCTCTCATACAGACGTCGGCAAAAATTAATTGACCGACTTCTCCCAATACGCTAATTTTTGTAATTTTGAGAATGCCCGAGATGTTAATGTCAGATGAGGGCAAATCGAATTCTTTGAAAGAGTAAGTCTAATCTACGTCCATCAGTTAATGTTACTTAAGAGATAGTATATATGAACGTTGACATTTAATATGGCATCAGAAGAACGAGCTATTAGCAAATGGCAAAGGCAGCAAAAGGTATAAATTACATTTTACACGTTACAAAACTGAGTAATAAGCCTTGATTGTTTATCTCTCGTGGCAGATTATAAGTCGTAATCTTTTTACAGCCCTTTCCCACGAATATACGATGACAGCAGTCGTTTTGTAAATAAAGACTACCCCACAAAGACAGAAATACAGTAAACCAAAACGGGAGGAAAAAAACTCGAGATGATTTGTTGAGAGCGGTTTTATGATATGTTACCCTCTCCAGTTGACGAGGCTAATATTATCAACAAGATTTATTATCAGCGTGCTAGCTTTTCGCATCAGAAACAAAACGTCAATAAGAGCTGTTGACCCTTCCATTTCCCGGATTGCTGTTTCACTTTGAATGCGCCAGTGATGGAAAAAACCAAAGAGAAAGATCCGCGGGGAAGGATGGAACTATATAGAAGAGGATGATAAAAAGAAAGACGTGAGACAAATGAATTACATTAACCCTTGGGTATCATGCTTTTTTGCCGAAAGTGTTTGATATATATGGCAACACAAGTCAAGTCCCCTCTTCAACAGCACGCCTTTCGGCCTCAATCCTTTTTAGAAAATAATGTCTAGTCTAGAGGGAAAATATAAAAAGGTAGGCTCCTTTGGAAGCGCACTAAGTAATGAAGTTAGGTTTAGCTGTATTCGTCCTGCGGTTTTTTTCATTCCAATATTTCTGGCATCTTTCGCGTTCGAAATAGTTTGTTTCTGCACATTCTATTCTGTAAACACGGACACGTTTTATCACATCAATAAAACGGTTTTCAATTTCATTTCAATGAAAAGTAATCGACTTTAGCGACCGAAAAATAGGTAATTTCACTGTATCAATTTTTTCCGAAGTGAAGTACCATCCATTTCTTTAACTTTTCGCGTTATAGCGGAACATAGTTCGAATACGTGAGCCGTAGTCAAAACCTACTTGTAACCTAACATTGCACGAAAGCATTATGTAAGGAAATATGGAACATTAATATTTATAACACCAATAATAGAACATTATTATTCAAATTAGATACTCAATGTATTACAAAAAACGCTTCAAATGATTGTACAGTGGTTTATTATAATTTCGCTTCAATATTGATTTAAGAAGACTATCCATTTGTCATTTTAAATATTCCAAACATTTGTGAACGTTCCCACCGAAAAACAAATGGTAACTATAGGGGAAAACTCCGTAGCAATTATTGTAATGTTAATCATTTTTATTTTTCTTAATTTCCTAATTAAAAGCTAAATTGTTTGCCTTACCGTACAGCTGGAGAGAGTGTTTGACGACCATTCCAATGAGTATAGAACGATTTTTATAGCTCCAACAAAAATCTATATAATTTGATACCACGTACACATTTTTCTGAAAAACCTTGGAAAATATCAATTTTCTCCCCCTCAAAACCCCCCAAAAATACCCTTAGAATTGAGCTAGCAAGTTGGTTCAAGGATTGGGCCGTCGTAGGACCGAGATTGATTTTTGGTGAAACATTCAAATTTTTAGCTCTTACAGTTTGGCCGGAAAACTGCAAACGGCGGACGGACAGAATTTTTTTTATTGGATATTCGGATTCTACATGCCTTGAAACGTAAAACATCAAATTTTTAGGGGGGTTATAAAATTTTTTTCTTGGGCGATTACAATGGTTTATTATTGATAATAAACCAAAAGGTTTTATTTCCAATTTTGCAAAATATTACGAACATTTCCCAACGCGAAAATTCAACTAATTACAGTTGTTATAGCTGAGCGTTACCTCTATGAAAAAATTCGGACGTGACTCCTTTATACTCGATACACAAACAGTAAAATGAAGAGTAAGTACTAGTCGTTCTTTTGAACGACTTTTCAAGATACGTTGATTCAAAACTGAACGATTTCATATTCCCATTGTAGTTGCAGCTCGTCGTAAAATGCAATAACGTAGTTCGACCTGAGTCTCATTCCAGAACTAGAATTTTCCATTTGATGGAGGACAACTGCAGTTCTCTAGGTCATTCATACAAATGGTAATCTCACACAGAGAAAACAGTCTTGTTTAGTTTGAACGAGTTCTGCGCCTCCCAGTGCAAACATCGTCTCGTCCTCGGATTTTTTTCTCTAATGGAGATAATAAATTGCCGCGAGCAGATCTGAGATAGCATGAGACCCGTTGTTCGTTCCAGCATTGCAGGTCAATCTAGTTCAAATCTAGCGAATATTGGCTTCGTTTCCAAGTTCGCTCTCCTAAAGCAATGTTATTTCAATAGAATTTCCTCAGCTGAATACAACTTCCTCAATGCATGGTTTTTATTGTTGAATATCGTGTAGTAGTCTTTGAGCACAATATGCTGTCACTTTCACAGCTAAAAAAAAATCAAAATCGGCATGGATCTGTGGCGACCGTGGCTCTAGACGTAGACAATTTGCGCGGCGTTGATAGCACGGCCAGCAGGACCCAGGAGTGACTTGAGGATTGCGCGAATTACATTATCTCGTTTAGGGCGATGAGTCAGTTTTTCCCTTTTTTTTACTAGAGTTCCGTGTCTGGTGTTCCGCGAGATTATCCGTCCAATCGTTCGATATTCTTTTCCGAACCAATCTCAAATATTCATCGGGACGTCGCCTTTAAATCGTATTCGTGTTGTTCATGTGATAATTTTGTACTCGGTCGTTTTTCACGTTCAATATATTTCTAACGTTTTATGTGGACGTTACTCTAACCCAACCCCACATTACTGGTGACCCCGACGTGATATCGCGACCGCGTTTCGTTAACAATCGCCAATATGGTTACAGACGACGAATCGTCGGGCCTCAAAGCAACCGAGTCGGCCGAGTCAAGCGCCGTTTCTTGCAAAATACCACCTTTCTGGAGACGACGACCAGATCTCTGGTTTGCGCACGTTGAGGCCCAATTCGAACTCGGCCGAATCACCCGTGACTCCTCGAAATATAGTCATGTGGTGAGTCAATTGGATGTTGACGCGATGGAACATATTTCTGACGTAATCAGACGTCCTCCGCCGGACAACGCCTACGAAACTATCAAACGAAAACTGATCGGCGCCTTCATGGACTCCGAGGAATCTCAGCTGCGCCAATTACTCACGGAAATCGAATTGGGAGACCAACGGCCATCGCAGCTCTGGCGGCGGATGAAAGAGTTAGCCGCAGGTCACATAGCGGACGAGGCGTTAAAAACGCTTTGGCTTCAAAGGCTGCCCGTCAACGCAAGGACAGTTTTGACCTGTAGCAGCGACCCAATCGATACATTGGCGACCATGGCCGATCGGATCATGGATATCAACATTCCCCAACACGTCAGCGCCGTCGACGGGCGCCATGGCTCCGCGCCTAATCTGCCGACGGGCGAAATCGCGCGTTTGACTCAGGCGATTGAACGGTTGTCTGCCCGCGTGCGCCAGTTAGAGGATCCTCGTCCCCGGGGAAATCAACGACCGCGATCGCGTTCCCGTGGTAACCCCGGCCGTCCGGGTCGCGTTCGGTCACCGTCAGCGACATCGCCGTCTTCAGACGATCAGCCAACCGAGCCACGAGAGTGTTACTATCACTGGCGATACGGATCGGCCGCGCAACGTTGCAAGCCGCCGTGTACTCGCCAAGAAAAAAACTAGTCAGCTCGACGCAAGTGGCGGCTCGCGTTAAGAGCGTGAAAAACCGCCTTTACGTTGTCGATCGCCGCACCGGAACCCGTTTCCTAGTCGATTGCGGTTCAGAAATTTCGGCAATACCCCCTACTTCGATCGAAAAAAATTCAGGACCTCACACCTACGAATTGTTCTCCGCTTCCGGTTCGCGTATTTCGACTTTCGGTGAGCGACTTCTCACACTGGACCTCGGACTTCGTCGCCCATTTGCCTGGCCCTTCATAATTGCGTCAGTGACTCAGCCGATCATTGGTGCGGATTTATTAAAATACCATAAGCTAGTCATTGATTTAGCCAACTCTCGTTTGGTCGACGGCACAACCGATGTGACCGTGCAGCTACCTCGTGCGACCTCGGACATCGCCAGTTCCGACGCTTCAATTCACTGCGTCAAACTAGCAGACGGTTTCGCGCAGCTGCTCAACCGATTTCCCGAAATTCTTCGGCCGCCCACTTTATCGACGCAGTCCATTCCCCATCGTACTGTCCATGTGATCGAAACGACTGGCCCTCCGATTCGATCGCGTTTTCGTCGTTTATCTTGCGATCGACTCCTCGCTGCCAAGGCGGAATTTCAGACGATGTTGAATCTCGGCATCTGCCGACCATCAAAATCTCCTTGGGCGAGCCCTCTCCACTTAGTGCCTAAAAAGGACGGCGGATGGCGTCCCTGCGGGGACTATCGAAGACTAAATTCCGTCACAAAACCCGATCGATACCCCGTGCCGCATTTGCACGATTTTTCTTACAACCTGGCTGGAAAAGTTGTATTTTCACACATCGACCTCTTACGGGCCTATCAACAGATACCGGTGGCGCCGGGGGATGTAGAAAAAACTGCAATAATTACACCCTTTGGACTCTTCGAATTTCCTGCCATGACGTTCGGGCTCAAAAATGCTGGACAAACATTTCAGCGCTTCATTGACGAAGTGCTCGGTGGACTCGACTTTGTGTTCGCGTACGTCGACGACGTTTTGGTGGCATCTTCATCCCTGCAGGAGCATCATGATCATCTCCGCGTCGTGTTCGGGCGTTTGCGCGAATATGGTATTTGTGTTAATCCCGCGAAGTGCTTATTTGGTGTCGACGCTCTGAATTTCTTAGGATACCGTGTCACCCCCGAGGGTATTGCGCCGGTTCAAGAACGAGTGGCTTCGCTGGTCAATGCTGAGCGACCCGCTACGTCTCGAGAGCTCCGCAGCTTCCTTGGTGCGATCAATTATTACAGACGATTCGTTCCACAGTCTTCGCAGTCGCAAGCTCCACTTCACGAGTGTTTGAAGCATCTCAAGAAATCAGACAAAATAGCATGGACCGACGAACTCTCGGCCTCATACGAAAAATGTAAAAACAACCTAGCAAACGCCACACTCCTCGTTCATCCTTGCGCCGAATTACCTCTCGTCCTTAAGGTTGATGCTTCGGACCTTGCCATCGGAGGAGTACTCGAGCAGATCCGCGACGGACATGGCGAGCCCTTGGGCTATTTTTCCAGGAAGTTGAATGGAGCGGAGCAGCGTTACAGTACCTACGACCGGGAACTCTTGGCGATATACGCAGCCATTCGTCATTTTCGCCATCACATCGAAGCTCGTCCGGTCACGGTATATACTGATCACAAGCCGCTGGTGTTCGCATTCGCGCAGCACCCAGAAAAAGCGTCGCCGCGTCAGTTTCGTCATCTTGACTTTATCAGCCAGTACACGACTGACATCAGACACCTACCGGGAGAAACCAACGTAGTTGCAGACTATTTGTCGCGCGTTGCTGCAGTCGACGTCTTCGATTTCACCGAGGTCGCCGAGGCCCAGAAGGATGATTCAGAGTTGTCGAATCTTCTCTCCTCCTCCGACACCTCCCTTCATTTGTCACTCACTGTGATCCCGGGTACTGGTTTGTCGCTGTACTGTGATAGTAGAGGACGAATCTACGTACCCGAGCCGTGTCGCCAGAAAATCTTCAGCCTTCTTCACAACCTCTCGCATCCCTCTCCACGACGGACATCGAAGATGGTTAGAGAGCGGTTCGTTTGGCCATCCATCGGTCGAGATGTCAGCACTTGGGCCAAAGCGTGTCTGCCGTGTCAGCGGTCAAAAGTCAGTCGACACACCCGATCAGCGCTCGGTACATTTTCAACGTGCGATACGCGGTTCCAGCATCTACATGTCGACCTGGTGGGTCCGTTGCCTCCAGCGCAAGGCTACCGATATTTACTTACCATCATAGACCGATACACCTCGTGGCCAGAGGCTGTCCCCTTAGAAGACATCACGGCTGAGTCTGTTGCCAGCAGCCTTTATTCTGTTTGGATTTCGCGCTACGGTGTTCCGCGTTACATCACCACCGATCGGGGCCGACAATTCGAGTCATCGCTGTTTGATTCCCTGAATCGACTCCTCGGTGTTGTCCACTTTCGAACAACGGCCTTCCATCCTCAGGCCAATGGGAAGGTGGAGCGTTGGCACCGCTCACTTAAGTCCTCCCTCAAATGCCACGGATCCGCCGACTGGGTGCAGGTGTTGCCCACCATTTTGCTGGGGCTTCGCAGCGTCGTCATGGATGGAGGTTTTTCTGCCTCAGAACTTCTTTTCGGTGCACCATTGCGCCTTCCAGGGAATTGGTTTGAGCCGCACGTCAACCCTGAAGAAATGCTCGATCACCAGTCGTTTGTTGGTCACCTTCGGCAAACAATTTCATCAATCAAACCAGTACCTAGACAGCGGTCCAACAGTCGCGCCATTTTCGTCCATCCGGCTCTTCCTCAGGCATCTCATGTGTTTGTAAGATGTGACGCCGTTCGACGACCGCTTCAGAACCCCTACGACGGTCCCTTCCGCGTCCTCAAGCGGGGCGACAAGACGTTCACCATCGAACGTGCCGGGAAGCCGGATGTGATCTCGATCGACCGTTTAAAGCCGGCCTTCCTGCTGCACGTCGATGACTCTCCTGCTGCGAGGGACGACTCGCCACCGGAGCACGCTACGCACGCCCCGCCGTGCTCCACCCCGGCTCCGGCATCGCCTCCGCCGATGACGCGGCTCGGAAGGCATATTCGTCGACCAGTGCGTTTCCGCGTTGCCGACTAGGGGGGGAGTGCTGTGGCGACCGTGGCTCTAGACGTAGACAATTTGCGCGGCGTTGATAGCACGGCCAGCAGGACCCAGGAGTGACTTGAGGATTGCGCGAATTACATTATCTCGTTTAGGGCGATGAGTCAGTTTTTCCCTTTTTACTAGAGTTCCGTGTCTGGTGTTCCGCGAGATTATCCGTCCAATCGTTCGATATTCTTTTCCGAACCAATCTCAAATATTCATCGGGACGTCGCCTTTAAATCGTATTCGTGTTGTTCATGTGATAATTTTGTACTCGGTCGTTTTTCACGTTCAATATATTTCTAACGTTTTATGTGGACGTTACTCTAACCCAACCCCACAGATCATAACTAACATTGTGAGCACCGTGCATAATTATTTTTCTAGCTTGAAAAGAGGAAGAAAAAGTGATTGATTATCGAAATAATTGAAACTTGTGAAAATTGAACTTTCTTCCTCCAAATTTTGATTTCGCGTTGAATTCTCAGATAGACAAAGCTAAGTACTGTAACAGCCTTATAATACTTCTAATACTACTACTTATAAATATGTAATACTTTGCAAACTTGAAAAACAAAAAATGAACGAGTAAAATTGTAAAACCAATGGTTTCTGATAGAAGCGAATCTTATGACTCGAAAATCAGATTCGGCGCTAAATGTTCATACAAGTAAGTTATTCATCGGAACATAACAATACTTCAAATTTTCACTACCTCCGATGCTCAAAAATCTACTAACGGAAAATTTATTTTAAATAAAAATTCGCAGAACTATTTAAAGCTGTTAACTATCTAATTTCGCCTCATGACTGTACTGGCATACCATACATTTTCTTTTCTTTTCATTTTTAAACCAGAGTTTTTTTCCTTTATGTTCCATTGGTATATGCCTGACATAACTCCTGACGACTATTTTTAATTTCAAATGTAATTTTTTTTCTGTGCATTATGGAAGGCCCTAATAATGTACAGATTGATAATAAACGTATTCTATTCTATTCTATACAATAGTTGCACAGAATCTTCTGCAATTAGCGTTTCTCATACGTTTCTCAGTACGATAGGACCGAATGAACATTGATGTTACCTTCATAAATTATATACACCAATACATTAAAAAAAAAAAAAAAAAAAAAAAAAAAAAAAGGGGCAAAGGAAGAAAATGTTAATATTTATAACCACATCGTCGGATAGAACATAACAAACAGGTCCGTTGAAGACGCAGAATGCGCATTCTCAGTGAAGGGAAGTCACTGAGAGTGTAAGATAGAAACTCTTGCAGCATCCGACACTAACATGTGAAATACCGGCTTTTATCCAATTATGTTTGCGCTACCATAACTTTCTGATATAAACTCCTGAACGGCTTGTTCCCAGCCGCCTTAGTTATGGTGTTTACTCGACGCCAGCCAAGGAGGCGGGTTTGCCTTCTCTTCTATGAGGCTAATTCGACGTTATTAACCTTTCGCTTTGATAGCGCTCGTATTCCGACGTTACCCTGCGTTAGCTCAACCGGCACTTTTCGCTTCGGCTCATCCCGAAAGAGCGACGCCATTTGTGCGTCTTCATGAAGGCAATTTGAACCGAATCTCTTCCCCAGCGTTCGGAGACAGATGTAGAATTTCATTTAGAAGAAGGACAGTTGCAGTCAACAAATGCCGATCTTCCCTTTATTGAATATCATTCAAAGCGGAGGTCGAGCTGTGCTCTCAATTTCTTCGCAGTTACGAGCCTGTTTACCAAACAACGTTGTAATTTTACCATTTTAATAATTTCTCGCGAGTTAATAATGCGGCGGTACGTAAAAATCGGCCGTGTACATAAATCACGAAGCACTTCCATGTTTGAGTCGGCAGACAAATAAAATCGAGAAACTCGTTCGAAGCACGCAACGATAATTCAGTAAGAAATCGTTACTGAAAAACTAGTCACCAAAAACCGAAATTTATGCTAAAAGATCTAAAAATAAAATAAAATAGTGAATTCACCAAAAAATTCTAGACCTCAGGCGTTAAACCTATTACCTTTTGTGGTCTGAAATTGCCGTAACAAACATAAATATCAAGACCATAACTTCGCATATGTTTTTGCGGCCTGAAAGAATAAAAATAATATAAAAACTTGGAACGCATGTCAGAAGTATTGTGTGTTATCCTAAATCAGGATATAGGTTATTTTGCATATTCTCTTTGAGAACATTTTGTTGCTGAAAAGGCCATTGAGTATAGTTCACTTTACGGCAAATTTTGTCACTTTTTGACCACACACAGACGGACAGATGTACACACAGACATTTGTTCACAAAGTGTTTCTGAAAGTTTTTCTGAGTTCGACATTTTGGACGATTTCTTTACTACGTAAACATGGAAGTAAAGAATTTGATAAAGAAAACCAGTGGTGAACATATAGATCACATACCTACAGTACCCATAGTCTAATAGATTGACTTTTGCGGCCAGTAGAAATCGAATAGTGAAAAAACCGATGTAGGCGGAAGTACGGTGTGTGATCTAAGACAAGTTGTGTGAAATGGGGTCATTTTTATATCGGGAAGGCCCAAATATACCAAAGTGCTCGAATGAAATCAGCTACAATATCAAAAAATGTCGAGTCAATTTTTTGAAGTATCTAAATATTGAATCAATAGTCATCATGCGGATAACGCGGAAGTGTGGTATGTGACCCACGCGATAAAAATCAGTCATTAAATTGCTCTTCCTAACATTTTAAGACCATGAGCGTTCAAATATATTGATTTTTGCCGCTTGTGATACTCAAAATTCAAAATATGCACTAGTGAAATAATGAAAAAAGCTCATAACAGGTTAGCCAAAATCTGGCTAAATTTTTCACTGGGAAAACATTTTCTGAAAATATTGACTTTCACTCATTTGTCGCGGAGATATGAAATCTTGGCACACACAGAGCTAGTACGAAGTTTTTGTGAGTACAACAAGACTATGAAACTTTCTTCCAGTCACCTCCGTTCCAAATTCGACTTTACGGATGATCACAATACTTCCATTTACTATGTAAACACGGAAGTAGATATAGCACAAAAAGTTTAGGACCATGAAAACAAACTTGGATTAAGAGTGATTGGTCTAAAAGAAAAAAGAATCTACCGAGTAAACATTTCCACCACATTTCCTTAGAGCAGAATTTCGGACGGAGGTATCATCCAACGGTTGAAAAAAAACGTTTTCAGCGTAAATTGTTCGCGATTTAAATTAATAGCTATAAATCGTGCACAAATCTTTGATTCTAGATTAAATAGTGGAAAATAACATCAAATTTTCTGTTCAAACACATACTTAGTATGTAGTAGTAAATTTAGTGCTCAATATAACTTATTCTTGCTGTTAAATCGGAAATTCAAAGCTTGCACTCTTTACCTTGTTCGACGATCTATATTTCGTTTATGACGGCGGAATAATAATTCAGCAACAATTTTTAAACGATTAATAATCCTCTTTAGAAAAGCAAAGAATAAGTTTAGACAATCTTCAACTCAAGAGCTAGCTAACTCAGACAGACACTGACTCAACTCTAAACAGAAAACAAGATGGCTAGAAGCGAGAAGCGCAAGCGCAGCAATAGCAATGGCGATGATTCATCAAGAACATGGGCAGCGCCATGAAGGTGATGGATCACCTGATCACATGAATAATTCTTTCTAAATAATTATTACAATAACTCTTGTGGAGGTTCAATAATAAATCTCATAATAACTCTTGAATCAATAACGTTCGTAAAACGTTCTGAACAGTTCTTCAATAATCACTCGTCGTTCTTAGCGCGCGGTCGGCCGATCTCGGAACTAACGTCTACGGGTTCACTTGCTATTTTCAAGATTAATTTAAACCTCTACCTTGGAGTTTAAGTGCGAGTATCCTCACAATTTCTCAACACTTGCCACCATAGGTAATAACATAGAAATACGCCAATACTTGCCCAGTTCTGTAAGCACTAAGCATTTCAAACCATAATAGGCACTGAAGAGATATCCATTGAAACGGGTCAAGGGTGATCGCATTTTGATAGCTTTAGCGCAGTTCGTTCATTTTATTAATCTATTGAACACAATGTTCGAGCTGCTTGCATTAAACCGATCTGAAAGTTCATTATTTGTTTATCAACAAAACATTATTTATAATCATAAATAATCATCACTACCATATCATTACCATTATCATTATCATTTATTTATCTTTTTTTTTTCGTTTTTTTTTTTTTTTTGTTTGGTTTGTTTTGTTTCATTATATTATGTAATTTTGACAGTCTGAACAATTCGTTTAGTTCCATCAATAACCAAATTAAATTGGTTAATTTAGTAGGTGTTATTTGATAAAAATGATGCATTTCGCACAACTTTTGCGGATCTCGCTAACTCCACCGTAATCTCACTGTGGAATCTATCCACGTATGATGTATCCACGTCTTCCTTTTCTAGGCTTGAATTCATTCAAAATTCGTAAAGCTTAGCGATGAAAGCTGAATCCAAGAGGATGATGTTCCTTTCTCTGGTGCCTCAAGGAATTAGGAGAAAAGCGGGAAAATGTGATGGATGCGCGAGGAGACGGCCTGACACGGACCATTTATACCTGGAGCCGGCGTTTGCGGCTTGAAGACGAGTGACAAATGTAAGTTCCCCTACCTCTAGTATCAACTTCCACCTTTTGGTGAACCCCTTTTCCATACAGTAGTTGAGGTATTCCACCACCATTCGCTACGCCTTACCCTCGAACTCCTACTAGACATGTATATACCTGCTCGTCGCGGGGTTTGATATACAACCGAAAGTGAGTAATGTACCCGACCGCCGTTCCACAGCGCGCTTAACATGCAACGGCAACGACAATAACATTATTTCTTGGAGCCTATCCTTCCTCACTTCTACCGTTCGTACCGTTAGTCGAATATACCCCGCTTTCTGACAGTCCACGATCGCATGATGGAACACTCTCAAAACGCGGAATTAATAGTTTCTATCCCTCGTCCTCCGTCTCCCTCTTCGGCGGGCTCAAATCCTTCTCCCATTTTCTACCATGGGTTAAACCTCCGAAGCCTCTTCGTTTCCCACGGAATCCGAACTTGAGTTATTGCCGACCCGGAGTATCCGACGTTCGTAACAAATGGATCACGAGAATATCTACCTTAATCTACCGACTAGTTGCGTATCACCGCAAAGTTCGAACGTGATCTCTGTCAGAATACATATGGCCTTCATTTTAATAGAACTCCAGTCATAGGTAAATTCATGTATGCGGGTCGAACCACGAGAGATCGAATGCTCGAGCAATAAATATTCTATTCCGGTTGGATCATCAGTGCCAGACACGACCTAGTTCCAACAAAATGGCATAGAAGAATTTTTACGGCTGTTCGACGTCACTTCGTGAAAGTGTGTGGTTTTGCAAGTTTGTAATTACAGCCACATTCGTTTTAGAACCTATAAATAATTAAATATTTCTCCTGTTCTTTGTTACCTAATTTTCCAAACCGAATGAAGTATGACCTACAAGTAGCAATATAAAAAGTGGTGCGAGTATATTTTTGGCCGTAAATCATTCACATTTTCGGGGAGGAGCTTGGATGATGAAAAACAAACCGATTCAGCTGATCAAGTTCTCACTATGACTATAAGATAGTAAAACGCTGCAAATGATTGTACAGTGGTTTATTATTCCTTCACTTCAATAATAATTTCAAAATACTATCCATTTATGATAGTAATTATTCAGAACATGTGTAAACGTTTCAACCAAAAAACAGGAAAATTCCGTAGCAACTATTGTAATTTTAATCTATTTTATTTTTCTCAATTTCCAAATTAAAAACTAAATTTTTTGCCTAACAGTACAGCTGGAGAGAGTGTTTGACGACCATTCCAATGAGTATAGACCGATTTTTATAGCTCCAAGAACTCTCGAATTATACCCTCATGTCAAATTTCTGAAAATCTCCCAAATTCGGCACAAAAGCTGCGATAACTCGAGAACCAATGAAGCTATCGACCCCGCGATGGTCTCATTCGATTCAGCGTCCGAAAATCTATATAATTTGATACCACGTACACATTTTTCTGAAAAACTGTGGAAAATATGAATTTTCTTCCCCTCAAAACCCCCCGAAAATACCCTTAGAATTGAGCTAGTAAGTTTGTTCAAGAATTGGGCCGTCGTAGGACCGAGCTTGATTTTTGGTGAAAATTTCAAGAATTTAGCTCTTACAGTTTGGCCGGAAAACTGCTAACGGCGTACGGCGGACGGCGTACGGCGGACGGCGTACGGCGGACGGCGTACGGCGGACGGACAGAATTTTTTTTATTGGATATTCGGATTCTACATGCCTTGAAACGTAAAACATCAAATTTTAAGGGGGGTTATAATTTTTTTTTTCTTGGGCGATTACAATGGTTTGTTATTTAATAATAAACCAAAATTAATTCTGCCGTGTTGAATGAGTACACAGTTTCCTAGGAATCCACATTGATATTTTATCAAACACATCGAACAAACATGAGAACCCAGGCGGAGTTTGCTATTGTGTCACGGGCGTAATTCAGTTTGGAAGTTTCGTTTGTTATCTTTAGCGTGGGAGAGACTCCGAGATGGATCGTTAATCCAACGGATGGAAAAACATTTATTTTCCTGCGGGACCATTGAAGGGAGGCGAAAAGGCAGAGTCAATATTTTTCAGCATCGCTCCGGCCGAGGGAAAGCCGGAGTGGCCCAACAGGTGAAAACCATATCCTTATCACGTTAGTGTACACCGGAAAGAATGTTTTCCTTCGCACTGAGTTTCCCAGAATGTCCAACGACGTAAAGTTGAAAAGGCTTCGTCTAATTTCGTAGTGCGAACTGCTGGATAGGCCATAACTAACCAAAAATTAAATAAATACAATAAAACTAAATTAAACCGTCTCGATATTCACCATATTATATACCAGATATTTTTCAAGTAGCAGTTTCGCCGCTAATAAAAGCAAATAATAGGCTGCGAAACTGTTTCTGAGTTAAAAATAAATTTCGATCGCATTACAATGAAAAACAGAAAATTTTATTCATTTAAGATACGTTCAATATTAGATAGATAGACGTCATCTTCTAGATGGCGTCAGTTTCAATTTTATGGTTAAAGCAATGTTACGCTGGTCCTCTAATTTTTTCGAAACAAATCGCTGCGGTTAAGTTCATGTTCAAAATTGTCAGTACAATGTTATGCTCAGTTCAAGAAAAAGATCTATTTCCACCGTCTATAAAGGGCGGGTAGAATTCAAAAGAGACCTTTTGTATTTTATTCGCAATACTTCGAACAACGAGGGTCACCGCAATAAATATTCCACTCTTTCTTTCTTCTTCGAGTATAAAAGTAGGAAAAAAAAGTGTAAAAGAAAATGAGCGAGAAAGAAAAGTGCACAATCGTAGCGGAGGAAGTGGGGAAACATTAAAGTCAAACACAGCAGAAGCAGCTCTGGAGAGAAATGAGAGGGAGAAAATGCCTGCTGCTCGTTAGGGAACCTGGCAGAGGAATTCTTTTTATTCTGAATCAACGGAACGGCGAGGAGAGTAAGTGACATCCTGTTATCCCGAGGGATTAGACGCTCTTCCAGAGCCACCTCGAGCAACGAATTTGAAGGTACGACCTTAGTAAAGGCGCCTAAGGCTTGTAGATTTCTACGTTTTCTTGAAAGACACAAAAGATGTGGTTTAATTGAAGTGGACATTTTATTGCCTCATTCAAAACCTTCCCTTTTCAAATAGCTGAGATTTTACTACAGGGAGGGTTGACATAGCTTTTTTTTGACCTTACGTGCCCACCAACTTTCATGAATTGTGTGAATTATTCTCGTATCCCGTCGAATATAAATATTTATTAGTAATTCGGATTTATCGATGGATTAGGGATAGCACTTATGCTCATTTATATTGCAACAAATCCTCACCTTGACAGCGAACTGTTGATGTACCCACGTACTGTATCTAGGCCATTTCACTATTTCAAGATGAAGTAACTAATTTTCTATAAATTGCTGAAACAGTAAAGGAGCTAGTGGCAATGTTGCCCAGTTCAGCTGCATTGATTCATAATAACCTTAAACCTCGTAATTTCTTAAATTAAGATGGTTGGTATTATTATTGCCGACATGGGGTTGAGGTTGAGACATTGATTGCGACGTTATCTCATATTTTGTTTTTATATTTCTTCTAGCGCTTTCGCCGCTCTGGGCCTCTTCAGGAAACATCTGTCAATTAATAGCTATTAGCAATATTTTTTATAAACTGAGACAGCACACTATGAACACATTCGCCGATAGGAGTCAATAAGTAATGTGTTGAGTATTGTGAATATTGTGAATACCTTCTATATAAAAGTTTTAAAAAATAAGGCCCAGTAATAGTCACCCCTGCATTTAAATCTAGTCCCCTATTTATTTTAATTTATTAGACTCTAGGTTTAAAAAGCCCTAAAGGTTAAAAAAGGTTTAATATTCCCATTAAGTACCCAATAAGTTACCATTTCTCTGTTGTAAATAAGATCTAAATACGTAACTATTAACTTTCCCAACGTTTTAGATTCATGACAATCCCAACCTTGTGGAGCTATTACTGGGATTTATTTTTTTAAACTTTTATATAGAATGTATTCACAATATTTATACTCAACACATTACTTATTGACTCCTATCGGCGAATGTGATCATAGTGTGCTGTCTCAGTTTATAAAAAATATCGATAATAGCTATTAATTGATAGATGTTCCCTGAAGAGGCCCAGAGCGGCGAAAGCGCTAGAAGAAATATAAAAACAAAATCTTCGCTTGGTTGTCGTCGCATCTATTGTAGTAGAGGGGTTGTGAGGGGGAGAAAAACTAGGCGACTTATTCTCCAGATTTTTAATGGCTGGCCCCAAAAATAGCTGGGATTTTTAATGGGCCAGCCATTAAAAATCTGGAGAATAAGTCGCCTAGTTTTTCTCCCCCTCACAACCCCTTTACTAAAAACAAAATATGAGATAACGTCGCAATCAATGTCTCTACCTCAACCCCATGTCGAATCTGATGGATACGCGACAAACCACAACTTATTATTGCCGTGTCAGGGTATCATGTTCCAAGTACATACGTGTACATCTGATAGATAAATCTACATTTATTAATTCCAGAACCTTTTACCGATGGGCAGATAATCGGTCCGAATCAAGTTCTGAAATTTAAAACGCGCATAATCCCAACTTTTCCATCGGGCTCAACGAAGTTACTGCATCGGACAAATGGAACGAGCGAACTTCTAAAAGATTTCTTCCTCTCGCTTATTCATGATCGATTGGGAATAATTTAGCGCATGGGGAGCAATCAGCGGTCGAAGGAAATCCATCGAAAGGGGGCCTTCAACCCTCGTTGAAGATATTTTTCTTCAAAAGGGGGCAATTCGAAGAGGAAAAGACATTTAAGTCCGAAGGCCAAAGTGATTTGCATGAAATCGTTAAATCAACATTTTTATTAATTCCAGAACCAACTGAGAAAATCGGTGGAAACCAATTCAACGAAAGTCAGCTCTGCTCTGGTGCGGCTTATCTCTCAAAGAGTTGGCAGAATGACGTCTCGACTGAGAATATGAGTTTATGCGGTCGGGAACTTGGAGTTCCATAAAGGGAAACTCGCTAACTTCAAGACGGTTGGTTGCTGCTGCTCCGTCTTTAATAACGTGGACTGCTTTGAGCCAACGGGAACTTGATCCACGTGGTGAAGGGGACCATGAGCTTGAAAAATAAATTCTGAGCAAAACTTTTTGGCATAATAAATTGGAGATAATGTTAACTTCCTGACCACTTTGAGCGTATAAATCAAAATCATTATTAATTAAATTATAATAAAAATTGCCGTAGTTGGAGGGCAGTCTAATCATAGATCAGACGTTAGAACAAAGACTTATCTAGGCGAATAGTCCAGATGTTAACCTCAGTGAAGGCATATTTATGAATAGATTGTTCAAAAAATGAATTCGTCTCTTTCTTGACGTCGCATTCTTTGATGTTCGTGGGTTGTGAGGAGAAGAGAAACCAGGCAACACCTTCTCCAACTGTTTTATGTCTGGCCGAGTATTTTCGCCCGTTCGGGCATCATCAGGGCGACGTGGAGAATAAAAATGAATAGGTAAATTGCCCGACCGTTCCATTGCACCTTAGTTTCATCATCTTTGGCTCAGCAATTGAGCAGAACAAATACATGCATTTCAATACCCTACAATGCTACAATCCTACATCTACGCAACTTTTAATTGTTTATTCCACAATGATATCATAGTTTACTAATTAATGCAATAAATTTACGGTAGTTATCGCGAAGTTACCTAAATATACGTAATTTTTTTTAATCCATGTGTACGTAGTAGTAAATGGAAGTATTGCGATCGTCCGAAAAGTCGAATTTGGAACCGAGGTCCATTTGGAAGAACTTTTCATAGGTACTGCTATACTCAGAATCACTACTTTCTGAACCGTCCGTGTGTCTGTATCTGTGGTCACAAACTGACATAAATCGTCATATATTATCTCTCTGAAAGATGAATGAAACTCAACAACTTTACCAGGAAATCTTTCCTAGTGAATGAGTAATATTAGCTTTTATTGAGTTTTGAATAACACACTGTGCATTTGAGATTTATAAGGGTTCATTTTTTTCTGTTTTGATTTTTACAGGTGTTAATTTCAAAGAGATATTGGTTTGAATCATACCTTCTTCGGTCTTCAACAATCACTTCAGCTTTAGCTAAATCGTGTTCTTAAATGAAAGCAATAAGCACCACCAGTTTGTTCAGTTTAAATATATTAAATATTCTGTATCAAACGGACAACGAAACGCTTCGTATACAACAGCAGAAAGCAGTAAAGTGAATAACAGGCTGGCTAGATAGTTCACAGATCATCTTTTGCAGTACAGAAAGCAGGCTGCCACACAGGGCTGGTAAACCAAGCTCATGAAAATAGAACATGTTGTATATATCAGACGTACATAATTCTATGTGAATGATTTATATAATATTCACAACAATCCTGGATTTCTATATAACTTATTTTACTCAACATTATTTGTTCACATTCCCCTTTGGGAACTAGTACCTTCCAATTCCAACTAGGTACAGCGCCGTCTCATCAACAACAGGCAATAAAAGTAAATATTTTGCTACGTTTGAAGTCTTAGAATAATTATGTGGTATGGCGAACAGAAAACACTCGATTTTTGAATATTGAGTCACACAAAGTACCTCCACGTTATGAACTTTTTTCACGATTTCACTAGTGAATATTTTTACAGGCCAATAAACTCTATGTATTTAAACTTTCAAGGTCTTAAAGAATCGGGACGGCGACTGAATAATGCGTGATTTTTTATCAAATGAATCACATACAGAACTTCCGTGTTATTTGCATATTGGCTATATTTTTATTTTAACAGACCGCAGCAATGAATATATTATTCGAACGCTGGGGGGGCTTTTAATGTTTCGAAATGACAGCTGAATATAGCTCGACTTTTATAATTAGTGTCACACACAGTATTTCTTCGTAAACGCATTTTAAGTTATTTTATTTCGAGTCTGTTTGCTTTGAATATTACCGATTTTGACCTAGTTTACAAAACTTGTTATGTGTAGTTTTGATCACACACAGCACTTCCGCCATATTCCGTTTTTTCGCTATTGAGATTTTTACAGGCCGCAAAAGTCAATATTCAATAGGCACACATATCTCCGTGAAAAATGAACAAAGCTCAATGAAGTATCCAGATAATGTTTTCCCAATAACTGTGCAATACTAGCCGTTTCCGGATTTAGAATAACACACTTCCGAGGTACAACAGTTCAAATTTTTTTATGTTTCGATTTCTACAGGCTACAAGAGTCAATATTGTTAAAAGTTCGTGGTCTTAAAATGTTCATTATGGCGAGCAGATTGGATCCCACACGATACCTCACGTTGTTTGCCTTTTTCACGATTTCCCTGGTGCGTATTTTGTATTTTGACTTTTACAGGCCGCGAAAATCAATATATTTGAACGCTCAAGGTCTTGAAACTGCACTTTTTGGGAAATGGGATTTAATTTCAACAGTTTTCATGTCGGTAGCCGTACTAGGTATGATTGCATTGTTGACATGCTAGATAGAAAGATAAATTGATAAAACGATCGCGTTCACAATGATTAGTTATCGCGTTGCCGAGGGTTTTTGCTGTGTATGGGGTTATATCCGATAGCTTATGCGAGAAACCTCTTTTTACAGAAAATTATGTATCCTATGTGTATTAGAGGTCATACATCGGGGTCATACATAGAGGTTCGACCATACGGCGTACAGTTATAATACAATCAAGCTCACATGCAAAAACTTTTTTAACCTAAATTTTGAAATTGAATTGAACCTAACTTAAATCTATCTACCTAAGGCATTTAAAGTATCTAAAACAAAACCCTAACACAAAATAAAATTGGAATAGAAATATATATACTTACCTAATTAATATCTAGAGGAGGTTGTTTATAGTATGTTGTTTTCGTATATTATTATGTAAATGGATTGTATATTCTGATGTAATTTGATAAATAATTTGAAAATATAAATATCCGCGCACACCGGCCCGCACGACTTCTGTCATGGGCGGTTAA
Source organism: Tupiocoris notatus (assembly GCA_037159825.1). NCBI lineage: Eukaryota > Metazoa > Arthropoda > Insecta > Hemiptera > Miridae > Tupiocoris > Tupiocoris notatus. Next base: position 47,807 of record JASJUZ010000528.1, read on the forward strand.
TCAACCTGTAATATAAATTGTAAAATAAAGATTTGTGAAATCCGTGAATCCGTGACATCGATCTGAAGAGCTTACTAATGGAAAATGGTGTTCGATCCATTCCGGGTAGTCACGTGTGATAAATACCTACGAAAAGGATCGAACGGATTGAGGGGGTGCTATTATTCTCCTGTTGATTGCTAAGGGATGAACCACCCTCAGCTTTCCAGAGTTCCACCCCTAAATGGGAACAATCCTTTCCCTCAGGGAGAGCTACCTCATCCTCTCGCAAGCCGAAGGAGGCAACTGGGATTACTTGGGACGACCTTCACCTTACTCGATTGCCCTGAAGTCAATTCAATTTTCTGGTTAGCTGGTCAGTCTAACCGTCGGCCGCCTGAGGATGGAATTCATCAACAAAAGCGATGAAGTTGGTTTGAACGGTGCGAACGTCACTGACGTAATAACAGTGGAGAGTTTTAGTGCATTTTGCAATTTTTGAAAACTTAAACGTAGGAGTATTGGTTACTTCATTAAATCATACGTTTCTTATGGTTACTGCCTTGTGGATGGCGGATTGTTGTGACCATTAGAGACATATGATTTAACAAAGTAACCAAATCTCCCACGTTTAAGTTTTCAAAAAACGTCACTAAAACTAAACTCAACTCAAAAAACTCAAACTAAAAAAAACTAAAACTAAACTCAAAAAAAGTCACTAAAACTCTCTATTAACTTTTATGTATACTAGGTATGTGATATCTTGGATCGCTCATAAATTCAATCTATAATCTTGCAAATTCATGCTAACCGGAGTATCTACAATGATTCGATTCTCTGGCACTTCTATTCAAGTTCTTGGACCCAAGGGGGATTTCCAAACGTGAAATATGACGTATCTGACGGTTGACTCATAATTATCTTATTTTTAAACTGATGTAATGATAAATGATGGCAGCCTTCGAAACTGACATTCCGTTGTTCCGATAAAGAACCCCGAATCAAGTCGTTTTATTTCGAGTACACTATGTTCGGTTGCCACAGTCATGATCCGCGATAGGGAAGGCAATCAACGTAGAGGGGAGGTCGTTGCTTCGATATGAGAAATTGTTACCCGAAGTGCCACTCCAGACGTTACGTCACAATAGTTCGGGAATCCCGCAGCACTCACATTTGCGTCACTGGAACATCTTTTAGGTAATATATTAGAGCTTCACGTGTTCACACTTCATGAGCATAATCATCACCTACAAGTTGATTTGCCAGATCCAGCTACATATTGCTTTGAGGGGCTCACGGATACCGTCATCTGGTTGACTACCGATAATGGAACTGCATGAAGAAAGTGAGTCAATAATGTTTCATAGCTGATTTATGAGCTGGTTTGAAATTGGGACCAAGCTCGAATTTGTTTTATTATTTTGAGATGGTTAGCTCTGACACGTTATTCAGAATAATCGGTAGGTTCCGAAAAAATCTAGACCATTCAAAATTTTCACGGCCGTAATTTTTAGAATATCTAGTGCAGAATGCTGGTATACTGCATCCTATCACTATAATATAATTTATTTATTAGTGAATAATTGAATGACATTTACAATTTTATCAAGAAAATCCGCAACATGGGTGAACTATTGAAGAAATTATTTTTGCCGTGTCTGGCCATGATATTGTCACATTCAGTTTGATTTAGTACAATGCAAACCTCTAGTATTTAATTAGTCTCCTCCTTGGTTGAGTCGTCGCATCTCTCATCGTACTGGGTTGGTGAGGGGGAGAAGAACCAGGCGACATGTTCTCCGATTTTTTATAGGGTGGATTTATGGTAACCTATGGTTCCACATCGCCCTGAGGATGCCCGAAGGGGCGAAAGTACTCGGCCAGTTAATAAAAAATCGGAGAACATGTCGCCTGGTTCTTCTCCCCCTCACCAACCCAGTACGTTAATTAGTCTCGTTTGGAACTGAATTCGTGTCGAGTTATCGCGTCGTTGTTATCGCGCTCGGCACAGACAAACACTTGGAGCGTTATTAGGTCAACAGACGGCTAGTTTAGGAAAGAAATATCTACAATGAAGATTCGGATGTTGATAGATTGTTGTAAGTCTGGCAATATTTTTACTAAGAAATTTTGATAGAATCACAACTCCAGTATCGATTTCTTGTGCTTTTTGTTTTGCATGCCTACAGATTTAGTATTCCAAAAAAATAATTACGGGGTGCTGTCTGCTAATAATTATGTTGATTCCGTTTGCAGTGGAGTGTCTCGCAAGGGATATCTGCAACGGGTCGGTTCTTTTGCGGTGGTACAAAATGGAATTCATTTCTACAATTAATTCCAGAATTCATTCTGACAAATTTGTTTGTACTATTTATCGATTTTTTCCTCTAGGTATGATATTTATATTTATTCGATGATATACCGGTTCGATTCACTATAAATACCTGTGGGTACTGACTGATGTATTCCTTTTTGCACCATCCACAGCCCATGATGCTCGAATCTGCTAGTCCTCCATTTGGTTTAATAATAAACCATTTTAATCGACTAAGAAAGAAATGTCTAACCCCTCTCAAAATTCGATGTCTTACGTTTCAAGGCATATAGAATCCGAATATCCAATAAAAAATGTTTGTCCGTCCGCCGTATGCCGGAGGATTAACACTTTTTTGGACGTAACTATAAAAGCTAAATTCGAGACATTTTCACCAACAATCAATCTGACAACGGCTCAATTCTTAAACCAATCGCTACCTCCATTTTAATGGTATTTTAGGGGTTTTTGAAGGGGAAAAAATTCGTATTTTCCAACGTTTATTCAGAAACAGGTTTATTTGGTATAAACTTCTTTAGATTTTCAGACGCTGAATCTAATGAGACCATATCGGGGTCGATAGCTCTAAATAGTTCTCAAGTTATTGCAGCTGTCGGGTAGAATTTGGGAGATTTTCATAAAAATGTTCCAACTTTAGGTTGTAGAAATTTAGCTTTTAATGTTAAAATTAAGAGGACAGAAATGATCAAAATAACAATAGTTGCTATACGGAGTTTTCCGTAGGAACTGGATGGTCTTCCTACATCATTATTAAATCAAAGGAATAATAAACCACTGGATAATTATTTGCAGCGTTCTCCCAATTTTCATACTAATCAAAATGTAAATATGTTGCCTAATTTTCAGTGCCGAAGTGGGTAATCCAGAAATGTACGCTCAACGACAAAGAGGCTGTTTACGATTTATTGATACGAGGATTCTTTAAATATGAACCGCTCACGTGCTCGTGCGACCTGAGCGAACATTCAACCGTTGACAAATGTTTTGGGATCAAAATGCTTCGGCAAGGCCATTCGTACAAAGCAGTCACCCCTTCAGGGAAATTAGTCGGTGTCGTCATCAATGTCAATTTCGCCGATGTTCCAGAGCACGACGATAGTCATTCGACGGGCAGGATAAAACAGGTAACTCAGAGGCAAAAATGTATCCACACTTCAATAATATGTCCCTTAATCACTTACCTAATTAGGTGTGATCACGCATATTGGTTTTAAGAGAGACAGATTCGAGGCGACTGTTTATTAATATATATTTTACCTCGCAAGAAGGTATCACATGGATCCATACAAAGAATTCCCGAAAGGCCCACATTACTAGGCTAAATGGAAGAAATATAGAAAAACAGTCGTCTCGTCAACTGATCGCTTCGGCCCATATAGAGTGGGATTCATGCCTGGTGTTGGAGTGCTTTCAAAGCGATTCTGTGCTACGTTTAACCCCCTTCGGTCGTTTACAGGTGGGGGAATTTTTCAAGTACGTCGAAAAAGAAATGCAACTTGACGAATCAGGGCTACTGGAGCTATTCCTTCTCGCCGTTGATCCAGATTACAGACAGCAAGGCATGGCTAAGGCCTTGGGTAGGAAAGCGTTAGAACACGCTAATAATAACGGTTATCGTGGGGTCAAAATTTCCTGCACGAGTAAATATTCGGCTGACATGGCCTTATCGTTGGGATTCCAACTTAAATATGCCATAGCGTATGCTGATTACAAAGATAGTGACGGTAACCCTATCTTTTCTCCTGCACCTCCAGAACCACATACACATACACAGATCCTTGTTAAGGAGTTTGGCTCAGACTCCTAATATAACATAACACAATATAGGCATGACAGAATATAACAGCAATATCATACTAATAGCGCTCATTAAGATTTTTAAACTCATAATTTGATAAATGTGATTCGATATTAGCTAGAAGTCTTACTATGAATTGTACGAGGATACATTTTAGAAGGACTCACTATGCAGGTCGAAACAACACAATTGGAATGGTAAAATGTTCACCTACCAAAAACATTGCAGATGTAGCTATTGATTTGAGCCTTCTTGAATGGAAATTTAACGAGAACATAACCATGATTGGAATTTTCATTTGCTCGTTCGAAACTAGTCGTTCGTTTTGGCAATAATAGGACTATTACAGTGCATGAATATTGCCTAATTTTTTGTTACCGCCATACGTACCAAATTTATGTAATAGAATTAGGGTGTGATTTCAAAAGGATACATTTTTTCACTTATTTTGATGTCACAGATTTTTTGGTCAAGTAAAAAAAGGATTCAGACACGCTATTCAGTGTTTTGAAGTTCATTTACCTTAAATTATTCATCTAAGAATAATAAAAATGGTCCCTGTGATACCTCGTGGAATTTTAATGCGATTCAAACCGTTCAGTGTTCATCATTTTAAGCCTGAACTCTTGCGGGTCATGAGCACAATGCTGCGGCAGAAAAAGTTGCCTTGTTTCATTGTAGGCTTCTCAATAGAAAACAGTTTGTATCAAGATAATTATTGATGTGTTACCATTATGTGTTTAACATTATTATTATTATGTTATGTTACTGTGTTCAACATTACCAAATGAGATGTATGAAAAATGTATTAAGTTCTTGTTCTGAGTTTTTCGAAATAAAAAAATATTTCAGTTGAGTTTATTTTCCAACAGACCAAATTTTTCCTCAAACCAAGGACTGATGAAGTAAGCACGTTTACAAATTTAATTGAGCCGATCAGTATCGGGAAGCTGAAGACGATAGTGAGAATTCATTGATTATGTATAAATACATTGACTGTCTTGAACCAGTCCAGTATTTTTAGACTGCTATTTCCTGAACGACAATGGAAGTTGCAACTATTATCCCGGGGTTGTGAGGGGGAGAAAAACAAGGCGACTCATTCTCCGATTCTTTATGAGCTGTTGACCCTAAAGCTCCACGCAGCCTGAAGATGCCCGAACGGGCGAAAATGTTCGGCCAGCCAATAAAGAATCGGAAGACACCGTAACGATGCGCACGGGAATCACAGCGAGAACAGCACAGAAGACCATCGATCAAGACAACAGAGACCTTCGCAAAACGGGAAATTTACAACAAATCAACTACCAACACACTTGTCAAAAAAAGAAGAACGGAGGAAGATGTAACGAGCTATATAAACCACTACTTACAGTTAACAAGAGTACAACACACACACATGTTCGACAATGCCAAGCATCCACACTTAACGCCAAGACAAGAAATATTAATTATGAGATCAGTTATTCAAAAAGAGATTGATTGTAAAAGGTCTCATGTTATACCCTCACAACCTCTGGACAAAAAAAATTGCGACAAGGAAAACAATCCTACTATTGAATTCACAATTCAGTAACAATGACTGTTAGCAGCCTTGAATGCGGGGACCCGATTGCTTCGACGAAGATTCGTCGTTTTGTTTCAAATAAACCACGGTCAGTTGTCAGATTTAATTTTATATAGTGACTAGGCCCTCCTCTCGGGCCTTACAGATCACTTTGTTGTCCTTGTACTATAGTCATAGTACTATATACTATGTAGTATAAATATAGTATAGTATATGGTATATAGGTATAGGTAAAGGTATGGGTTTAGTAGTTAATTATTTGTGTATGGAGAGTGGGAATCTATAGGTATTTTTATTGTAGGTAGTACTTAGTAGTAGTTGTTATAATTTGGTATGTTGGTGGTGGGGATTGTATCGTACTTACTATCATAAAGTATTTTGCTTTTCAACTGGAGCAAAGTAGGAGAAAATTGGACATAATAACTGTAAGTTTTCCAAGATTTGTAACTTGCACAGTGGATAACTCAAACAAAAAGTCGTCAATTCAGATGTTTGAATATACCAAAAGATCGGTAATTTAACTGTCCACAATTTCCTAATATATTGTACCTATCCATTTTTCAACCGTTTTTGCGTTATTCTACAATAATAGTGGACTATACACGAAAAAATCACTTTTTTAAACTTTAAATGTTATTTTCATCTATTTAGTGCGAAAGAAACAAAGAATGAACCATATATTATTGATGTACACATCATCAACTATCATTATGCTGAATTTGAGCAAAATCTATTTCAAAAAAATTTTCGCGAAAAATCCAAGGGGTACCCCTGCGATTTTTTTCAAGCGATCAGTTAACGATTTTTTCCTCCCCTCTCAACACAGATAAAAATCTGAAATTTTTAGGAAAGTTGCGTCTCACCACGATGTATTTTTGTGATTTTTTTTATTTCTCGGAAAAATTTGCAAGTGGTCCAAAAAAATCGGTTTTTGAAAGCTCAAAAATTGGACTTTAACCGTGATTTTCGGGGTCAAAATACATGCGAATCAATTGTTTTAATATGCAGGAGTCTTCATTTGAACGCCTTACATACGTACATAGCAAAAAATTTGGTGAAAAAAATTTAAACAGAGCCAGAGACATTATTTTCCGTAAATCGAGTTTTTCGCCGGCCGGCTCCGCTGGCAGCGGTAATAGTGAAAAACTAAATTTTCGTTTTAAAGCGATTTTGAAAGCTATTCTTATAGGAAATTTAACGCTGAATCCGAATATGACGTCAAAACGGCGGAAATTTAACGACAACGATCAGTTTTTCCAGTTTAATACTACGCCACTCCTACGTTTTTCAAGTTTTCCGTTGCAAATACTTACACTACTGTTCTAATTTGATTAATTAATGATTCCTACAGGAAATTAGACGTAGAATTCGAATTTAATGTGAAAACAAACAAAATCGATCGATTATTAAAAGTTTTCGAACTTTTTTCGATTTTCATACTTTTGAAGTTTCAACTTGGGGATTTTTTTTCGTCACGTTTCCGAAATTGGAACGATTAGGTGCTGTGGAAGAAAATGAAGGAAATTTAACGTAAAATCGATTCAAAATACGAAAATGGCTAGCGTATATAATGGCTCACGAGATAATATTCCACTTTATGTCAAAAAAACGTGTTTTGACTTTTCTTTGATCGCGAATAGCTCCGCGGGGACATAACATAAAAATATTATTTAATTTTATTTTATTTAAGATTCTATTTAATTAAGATTTAATTTTATATAGTGATTGTGTGGACAATCAACGGAGAGGGAAGGTCGTTCTGTGCTTTGGTAGGAGAAGTTATTACGCAAGGCAACACTCCAGACGGTCTCCACGTTCGTTCGGAAATCCAGCCGCACTCACATTTGCAGCTAGTCAGTCAACAACCGAAAGCTCGTTTGTATGAAACTTCACGTGTATCACCTCATGATCATAACGTAACTTATTGAAAACGCTTCGTTATCGGACACGACTTCACCACATCCAACTGGGCATTTCACCGTCATCGGACAAGCTGATTGACTACCGAAGTGGGAACGTCAGCTGCATAAAGAAAGCAAGTCGTTAGAGTTCAATTTTAGTTTATTATTCAATATTAAACCATTGTAATCGCCCAAGAAAAAAAAATTTCTAACCCCCCTCAAAATTTGATGTTTTACGTTTCAAGGCATGTAGAATCCGAATATCCAATTAAAAAAAATTCTGTCCGTCCGCCGTACGCCAAACTGTACGAGCTAAAAATTCGAAATTTTCGCCAAAAATCATTCTCGGTCCTACGACGGCCCAATTCTTGAACCAACTTGCTAGCTCAATTTTAATAGTATTTTTGGGGGGTTTTGAGGGGGAGAAATTAATCTTTTCCAAGGTTTTTAAGAAAAATGTGTACGTGGTATCAAATTCTTTAGATTTTTGGACGCTGAATCAAATGAGACCATCGCCGGGTCGGTAGTTTTATTGGTTCTCGAGTTATCGCAGCTTTTGTGTCGAATTTGGGAGATTTTCAGAAATTTGACATGAGGGTATAACTCGAGAGTTATTGGAGCTATAAAAATCGTTCTATACTCATTGGAATGGTCGTCAAATACTCTCTCCAGCTGTATCGTTAGGCAATAAGTTTAGCTTTTAATTAGGAAATTAAGAAAAATAAAATTGATTAAAATTACAATAGTTGCTACGGAGTTTTTCCCGATAGTTACCAATCTGTTTTTCCGTTGAAATGTTCACACATTCATGTTCTGAATAATGACTATCTGAAATGGATAGTCTTCTGAAATTAATATTTGAAGCGAAGGAATAATAAACCACTGTACAATCATTTGCAGCGTTTTTTCTTTTTTATTTGTTATTATTTTTTTCTTCTTATTTGTTATTATTTTTTTTTGTTATTACGTTGTGAATGGGCGAAAGGGCTCAACCAGAGAATAAAAGTTCTGATGATTCGACAGGTTTTTCTCTCCCTTAGTGATTCATTTTGCAAGTAGGTCAAAACGCAACACCGAGTATCATTCCTCAGAATTGTGAGACGAAAAATTGACTGGTTGCCTGGACATTACCCTCACAAAATTAGGGTTCACCCTAATATAGAAACATTTTCGATAGTAAGCACGCCGTCATCACATTCGTTGTTTTTACTAAAGCGGAATCCGTGTCAAGGCTGAGTCGACTGTGGGCCAGTAACGCCTGCCCACGGTTAAGGTCACAACAGGCAGTTCGATGTGACCTTACAAACACATATTATTCTTTTTATCTCGTATAGTAATGAGTTCACAACATGTTACCGCATCCTTGATATCTCCTTGCTCGCAGATACTAACTATCAACAGACTGCAAGTTTCGAAAAGGAAAACGCTGCGAATGATTGTACAGTGGTTTATTGCTTCAATAATGATTTAAATAGACTATCCATTTGTGATCCTATCCTATTCTGAACATTTGTGAACGTTCCCACCAAAAAACTATGAGGAAAATCTTTGTAATAACGATTAATTTTTAATTATTTTAATTTTTCTTATTTTTCAAAATAATGCTAAATTTTTCATCTATGAAATTTTTTTTATTTATTCATGATGAGAGTGTTTATTACAAAATTTTCTTTTTTGGATATTCGGATACTAAATGCCATGTAGAACATTAAGTAAGTTTTTTTTAGTGGGGGGGGGGGGGGTCAGAACTTTTTTTGTGGGCGATTACAATGGCTTATTATTGAATAAGAAACCAAAATCCAATTCAAATATTTGGGATATTTATCGTTTTTCTAAAATACTCCATAATTTAAACTACAGAATTTTGAATAAATTTATATCGGCCTGCGAAGTTGCTTTTTGAGTTTTTTCTTCTTAAAATTTCATCTGGAAAAAAATGGAATGCGATCGGGCGCATATTGTTGAAGTTTCCATCCCAAATCCGGGGTCTTCGGGAGTGATTTTGTGCATTTTGTTTTCTGTACAACAATCGAAAACTCATTCCGTGTTCTGTCCAAAAATAAATTGGGTTGCTCTCCCTTGAAACTGTAGCAAACATACTGACTATTCATCGAGCAACGCCCATAGGACATGATGAATTAATCCTTGCATCTGTATTTTTTCCTAGTTCACTTCCGAACCAAAATACTAATTTATTGCTTTATTTCCAGTGCCGGAGTGGGTGATTGAAAAATGTTCGCTTGACGACAAAGAAGCCGTTTATGATTTATTGAGTCGAGCTTTCTTCAAATATGAACCGCTCACGTGCGATCTTAAGGAACATCCTCCCATGGACGAACTATTTGCGATCAAAATGCTTGGACAAGGCCATTCGTACAAAGCCGTCGTGCCATCAGGGAAAATAGTCGGTGTCGTCATCAATGTTCATTTTGCAGAGGTACCAGATGACGATGACACTCCATTGACTGGCAGGATAAAGCAGGTAATCCTCAAGAGCTAAAAATAGTTTTACACAGTTCACTAATGGACGAAAACACCTTTGAAACCATTGATGATACTGATGGGTATCGTGGTGAATAGATCCCGGAACTAATCAAAAACTCTTTACTGTTCGGAATTATTATAATTTAATGCATGACAGGTAGTGAACTGCTTCGAAAAGTTGCCTAACAGTGGAAAAAAAATCCAGAATTAGTCCCACTTTGACGGGTGCTGCTGAACTCACTCCTACTAACAGTCGATAAGTACAAATACTTGTTGCACTACGAATTTATATGCGTTTCAGTTGGTGGTAATAAGTGAATCATTGTGTATTGTCTCGCTAACACTTATCTTCATGATAAAATCACTCTGACGCCATGAAATGACCTCGTTTCTTCTTGCATGGGATTCATACTCGGTGTTTGAGTGCTTGCAAAGGAGCGCGTCTCGACTACGGTTAACCTCCTCCGGTCGTTTGCAGGTGGTGAAATTTTTCAAATTCGTTGAACAAGAATCAAAACTTGACGATTCGGGTCTGCTAGAGCTCTTCGTTGTCGCCGTCGATCCAGATTACAGGCAGCAAGGAATGGCTAAAGCTTTGGGTTGCAATTCGTTGGAATACGCTAAAGCTAACGGTTATCGTGGAGTCAAAATTTCCTGCACAAGCAAATACTCGGCTGATATGGCCTTGTCTTTGGGATTCCAACTTATGTACGCTGTAGCGTACACTGACTACAAAGACAGTGACGGCAAGCCCATCTTCTCTCCCGGACCTCCAGAACCACATACACACGCGCGGATACTTGTTAAGGAATTTGGCCCAGGATCCTAATTCACCTGTATTAAAATAAGAATTAATCGGCAGTATTATACCCAGTGCTGCAGAGCCCATCGAGGCTTAGTAAACATTTCATTTGATAAACGTTACTCGATGTGGGCTAAAAATTCTGATAGTTATATGTGACCCATGGAGCATTTCCAAAACTTGTACAAAGAAAGTCACTTCATTACTCGTTTGAGTCCTCGCAGGCGCTCCACTCTGATGCCGGTTCTGGTACTTGAAAAGAGGCCACCTATGGGTGCAAACATTTTTCGACCCCCACTATTAGTATGGCAGCCTTTGTTGGCGGGTCGTCTTCGGCCCTTTGACCGAGTTAGACAGTACATTTGTAGCGTCTTACGTGGCATCACAGAGTCGAGTGACTGGTTGTGATTTTCTTTATTATTCAGATTTTGTAAGCCCGTTTGATATCGTTTCGCGTTTTCTCATAAATAATCTTTTTTTAATCAGCCGTGGTGTGTTGTGTCTTCTTCCTCATCATCACATTATGGATTCGGACTTCGAGGACGGACAGATTTTGGTGATTCCATGGAAGCGGGATCCAACCAGATATATGTGTATAATATGTTGAAGAAAAATCAATCGTAACCATTGAATCCGATATGGTTGTTATGAACGGAGCTTCACTGCCTATACATCTGCGTAAAAACGTGATGAGGCCCCATTTTCAGTGGCATAAGACGCGTTTCAGAGGCGTTGGAAGGCAACGGAAACCAACCAAGTTCCCATACCATACGTACATGAAATATTGTCAAACATTTCTCCGATTTTGGTCATTACAATCGCCTTAGAACTGTGTCATTCAACATTTTGAGGTATTTTGCATGATAGTATAACTCGAGAATTTATGGAGCTTTAATTTATTGTTCTATACTTGATACTTTTATGCTAGAATCTTTCTCGTAAAACAATCTTCTAAGTGTATCGTGAGGTGAGTATTTTAAATTTTTATCACATAATTAAGAAAAATAAAAATAATTAAAATTATGATACTTTTCACTTATAGTTACCAATCTGTTGTTCGGTGGAAACGTTCACAAATGTTCGGAATAGTTACTATCACAAGTGGATGGACTTTGTAAATAATAATTGAAGCTAAGGATTGATAAACCAATGTACAATAATTTGCAGCGGTTTTTTTTTTCTCTGTCAATTGATGTTTCGAAAACAGCAAGATAGTGTGCTTATCTTGTATTTCAATAGTATTACAAGTGATTTTGATAACTCGACTAATGAATTCGTGTTAGATAATGGAAACTCACTAATTACTCGCGAACTATTGATAAATGAGGTTGATTATTGATCTAGAAGTGCCATTTTCTGACTTATCATAAACGCTAATGTTGCGACTGTGATTGATTCTCTTGGTGTGTTGTTGTTGCTAAGTCAAAGAGCAACTACGGAGACCCTAGCTGGACTATTTAGATGTTCCCTGTGATACTTCGTCGAATTCAAGCGCAATCAAAACCGTCCACTATTAATTAATAATTAAAAGCCTGGAGTCTTACGGGTCGACTGCCAAATGAACTGATACTAAGTAGCTGATTTCGAATGTAGAGTGCTCCATATAAATTAATGTATAATGTACATTGAGCTCAACGAAATTAAAATACTTAATTATTGATTAAACTTGTATCGTGATCAATATTATCAAAAAGTGACTATGAAAAAGTTAATTGTTTATTTCGAAGTAAAAAATGTTTCAGCAATCGTTCATTTCTTACCAAACTTTGCATTACAGCATGAAAGTGTCTAATCCATGCACCAACTGACGTATAAAGTTTAAAGCTATGCGTGTGGTTGCAGATTTTCGACCTGTTCGACTATGTAGAACAAAAAACAAGCCACCTGACTAAACGTCTGCTTGAAGTGCACATAATTACTACCGACCCGGACTATAGACGCCAAGGAATGGCAAAGGCGCTAGTCAACTGCACTGAAGAATTGGCAAGGAACAATCAACTTCGTGGAGTCAAAATGGCCTGTACGGGCGAATTTTCGGCAACGCTGGCACGATCTTTGTCTTACAAAGAGGTCTACTGTTTGGCATATGATGACTATTTAGATGACGCGGGACGTAAAATCTTCTCCCCTCCGAAAAATCACGCACACATGAGATTGTATATAAAAGAATTCTCTTGAACTTGTTCTCATTTTTGCCTGATTCAACATTAGAGTTGTGCAATCGTGTTGAGTTTCCCGAACTAAAATTTTCTACGGTTAAAAATTGAAAATTCAAGCGTCTGAATTAATGTTTCGAAGTTTCGGAGTCAATCGAACTCACCTACGACTCGCTACAACTTCCCGAACATTTCTCACTTTCAACTACGTTTCGCTCTTGCTTATCACTCAAAGTAATTAACCTCAATTCAGAAAACTCGAGGAAAAACTCGAAAAACCAAACTTTCCCCAAAAGAGTTGAACTCCATTAGCGGAGTTTTCAAAGCTTTTTACCAGTTTGTTCTTCCTGCGGGGAAAAGTCAGCAGCTGCGGTCTCGAGATGACTAAGCAGGTAAATAGATTAAAAATAACGTTCCTCAGATCTGGAAATTACTGAAATAGATAGGGTTGGCCGAGGACAGATGATGAGCAGCGCTAAGAGGCCTCCGCTTCTGTAAAAGTCCGCATAAATTAAGTACGAGGATGATGTATCTAACAGTTTAGGGCGAACATTAAGAGGAGTCGAGTATAACGTTTAGGCCTCTTTCCAAAGCTGACCCCTTTTCGCTCCTCGTTTCTAACTTTTAAATTTCACTCGGTTCAACTTCGCCTATTAATAATCCGTGGACGGGTTGGGCAAAGAGGGAAAAGGGGACTATCGTCCATTAATCTTGTTATCAAAAGGCTCGGTTTTTCAGAGAATATTCGAAAGGAATGGAGCTATTTAGTCAAAAAATAGCAGACCAGTGGTGCGCATAGATCACACAGTACTTCCATGTTTGAGTCGGTAACAGGTACAAACAGTATCAAAATCAAGAAACGCGTTACTCGTTAACTCCTAGTTACTCCTCGTACAAACATTTAAAAACCTCCAGCGTTCGAATATATTGATTTTTGAAGCCAGTTGAAGATACCCACAACAAAAGCTCATTACATGATACAACACGGTTGCGAGCCAAAGATTCCCACGACACAACAATCATCATCACCAACACAACAAATAATCTACTTGCTATGTAGAACATTTCAAGGCTTGACCTATCCAAGATATTGACTAAAAGTCACAATTCTACCATCTCAAAAACAGAGTGTGTTCGGTATTGAAATTTAGATCACATAGCCTTATTTGCACTGGGAGAACATTTTCTGAAAATATTTCATCGAATTTCAAGAATATTTTGGGGGAAATATGGCGATATTTGCCACTGTGATCATAGACAGATAGACCTAAGGACAAACGGACGCACAGACACTTGTTCCGAAAATGTGCAGAGCCTCTAGGTGTAGGCGCGTGAAACGTGCAGTTAAAGCAGACTCAGGGTTTTTGAAGAATATCACCTCCACTCAGGCAGTTTCGTCTTATTTAAGGATATATTGTGGTTTTTGGGTTGTTCCTGCTTTTTGAATCTTGTGGAGTTACCAGAAATAACAAACAGACGAAAAATACTTTCCTATGTTCTATAAAAATGAAATTTTTGAAAATAAATCCATCCTCATTCGCAGCAAAACGTCTTTGCTTTGTTGTTTTCGTTTATTATGTTGAATCAGTTCAATTTATGATGAAAACCATCATGATCATAGTATAGTTATTATTTCTGTATATAAATTTAGTTATAAGAAATCTAGAATGATTCCCCATCGTTAACAACTATTCCTAGACATTGAGGGTTCAAACAATTTTGCGGTCGAGAAGCATTCTAGATGCAAACAATACCTCGATAACGCGGAAGTACGGTATGTGACCTTAACGATAGAAATCTATCGCCATAGAAAACATTTCGTGACCTTAAAACGCCCTTAACGTCCCAGGTTTTTTCCTCGTCGAAAAAGTTCCGTTTTATTTTTCATATTCTAGTTAGTTTTGGCATAGATAGATGCATAGAACTTCCCTCTGGTCATAAAGTTACATATTTTTGAAAATACAGATAGATTTATGTATGGTATCCATTTGGATACCTTGGGACCGGAGTGTCGCCCGACGGTTTCCAAATGGATCCCATGGGACTGGGTAGTCGGTCGATGGTGTAGCCAGAAATGATAAAAACAACGAACGTAATAGTAAATTTAAATATATTTTATAATTTTAGGAACACAACAGAGGTAGGTAGTTTGCAATACGCCAGGTACGATTTTTTCTTATCACAGATTATACAATTTCTTACTTATTTGAACTCATCTTTTTCTTCAATATCTTATTGAAATACTTATAAAAATGTTACTTCAGGTACCAAGACAATAATTATTTTTACTGGAGCCACCATTATTGGTTTGACTATATACACATAAAATCTCAAATATTTCAAAATCACAATTTCTTCTTCATATCACATGTTTTTTCTATCACAGCACAAAAAGGAATACTATACTTTTCTATTTTCGATAAGTACAGCAAGGAAAGTTATACAATACTTCCATTTACTACGTAAACATAGAAGTAACTATCTTCGATAGGTATGTAAGGAAAGTAAAAACGAATCAAAAGAATAGCAAAGCCAACATAATAGAAAACTTGTGGAAAAATCACAGAACGAACGAAATGTCGAAAGTACTCAGAAACATCAATGGAACAAAATTTTGATGACAAGTAATAATTCTCAATAAAATAATTCAAATATCAGTTTCAATGTCATGTTGAGTAAGAACAGAATGATATAGCTGGAAACAATTGTGAGTCCCATTTAGGCAGAGCCTAACATCGCATTTTGAGCATTGCCATCTTGTTTGCCCCACATGACAATGCCGACATTTACCCTTAGGAGCATTATAAGGGAAGTGCCCCAATTGGTCATACCTAGCACAAGAAGGCAGAAGTGCCGCCTTTGTGGTATTTTTGTTTTTTTTTTTGTAGCTTTACGATTTGCACTCCTCAATCCTCCAGCTACATCGATTTTGAACTTTTTCAGACCAATTTTCGAACCGGTATCCCTACGATACAGGATAAATGCGTTGCAAAGGGATAAATCAAGCAGATAAGAGAATATATATTCAAGTACCACTTGAAGGATTTCAGTGGAGTCTTGAATATTGCGACAAGCATATCGCTTTTGTCGATGCCCCCCATGAACCGGTTATATTCAAGCACCAAGGCTGGGCAACTAACATCGACTCGTTTCTTTGCTTGTTTACAAAATCTCTTCACTTTGGCAACAGGCTGAACGCCTACGTATGAGGAACCTAACGTTACAACTTTGGTATCGTTCCATTTTACTAAAGGCCGTATCACACGACAGACACTTCCCCCCGTTACGCCGGCACAGCAAAAAGATTCCTCCGAGAGATCTTTTGTACGTTGCAGTTGGTGGGAGAGCCGAGTACAACTCGAGCCACTCTGATTGGCTGATCCGTTCGCCCCTCTCTCAACCGCGTCCATGTCGACGTGCCGGTTTGGGGGCTGTTGGGGAGAAGTGTCTGTCGTGTGATACGGGCTTAAGACTACTTTTTTTTTATCATCACAGACGGAATCCATGGCCCCTCTTCCCTCTCGCCAAAATTTTGTCTGACTTGAGAACGTTCTTCGCCCCATCCAGACGATTTTCCCTGAGGGTACCCAAGGAAAAGATGCCATGATTTTTTCTTAGTATATGCATCAGTCGAGGGGAGTTGAACCAGTTATCAATAAAAACAGCTGATAATGGTTTACTGGGAATTGACTGGCAAAGTGCTAAGACTATTTTCCCAGAGAAAGTGATGTCAATTTCGTTTGGCTCGAACGTTACACTTTTCAAGGTATCATCTCCACTGTAAATAATCATGTCATACACAAATCCTGACGCACTTGAACGTCCAAAAAGTTTGAAGCCCCACTTTATCGGTTTCTTTGGCAAATATTGTTTCCTTGAACCAGCTTTTCGGCCTTTATATTTTATCATAACTTCATCTACCGCGTATTTCTTTTCATCACCATCACACGAAATGAATTTTTGTCTCAAATATTCGAATATTGGTCTTATTTTGTAAAATTTGTCTGAGTTTGTGTCATTGGCATTATCTGCAAAATGTAAGACCTGCCTAATACTCTCATATTTACGTCGAGGCATAATGTTAGCGATTCGATCGTACCGAAGATCGTCAGACCAGTAATCTTTGCAGGAATTCATTCTAGCAAGACCCATAAAAATATGAGCTGCTAAAAAATCTTTCAGGTTATTTCATCTATTGATATTGCTTGGGTTACCGGGATCTTTTTGGACGCTGTACAAAATTGATTGCTGAACTATCATATCCAGGAGGTCATCCGTGAAAAACTTTTTGAAATAGTCCAGTGGATCCAGGTTTTTGATTTTGCGGGTGGTGGGTACTGGCAGGTCAACACAATGACAGAAGCTACTTTTCTTCCAACTGGAACAAAACAAAGAGTGTAAATGATAGGTAACCCGTCAATTTTGAAGAGAATTTTTGGCTTCAAAGTTCTTCAAAATAGGAGTTGTTATAAAGTTCATTTATCTCAATAATGATAAATATAAATAATAAAAAATCTCGACTCACCGAAAATTGGTCTTTTTCTTGATCATCTCCCTTGTGGTTCGTTTTGGACGTATTCCTGAATCTGGATTTTTGGGGGTAGACACTCTCCTCTTTTTTTTCATCATGTTACTGGAGCTGATACGTTTAGGAGGTACCACAATGTCAGGTTGCCCGTCATTTGCGAGGTTACTCTTCCTTCGTTTTGAGGAGGAAACGCAAGGTTGTGGCAGTCGAGTAGAAGTGCTTGCAGTTGGAGTCACCTGCGCACTCTTTCTTTTGGCAGCCTTCGGAAGACTAGAAGATGCGGTGCTCTTTGGAGTAACAGAAATCAGCGAATCGCGAGTTTGAGGAGTGGCAGAGTACGCTGAAACGATTTCTTGAGGAGTTCCTCCAACGACATTAGAATCAAATTGATAATGGTTCTCAGGAATTTCCTCAACGTGCGTGTCGGGTAACATGTATAATATATTATATTATTATTATGGCATATTATGCCTGACAGAGGAGAATCAGGATACAGCGTGAAGTTATCCTCTTTGGTAGGGCTACGCTCATTTGGCGATGGATCAAATATGGACACAAAATAATTATCATCTGGCGCGTTGTGAACTTCGTCGACCCTGAAAAAATCATTAATTTTTTTTCGATCGCGTCATCATCTAGATCCCCGTCCGAGTCCTCTGCGTCTGACCAAGAGCTGCATTTAGGAACCAGGCTTAAAATTTTCATCCCTCGACTAGAGAACTGGAACCATGAAAAAATAAAACTGTCAAATTCATTACTCTTTGACATATTTCACAATTTCCCAAGTTTCAAATATCTTTTCACTAAAATTGCAAAAAATAATTAGTGTAACATATATTCGATACGACAGCTCCCGCCCAAGGGCTCCAAATGGAATCCACTAGCTAGACATGCTAATCCCAAGGGATCCAAATGGATACCGACAGTTTTTCGGTATTCTACACCTCTAAACTCCACTAAACGTTCAAAATTATTATTCCCATAGATTTAGCAGATGTTTTTTGATGCGAAATCGAGCTAGGTTTGTGGAAATTTTAAATTTGTAAAGGTAAAATCGATATCTAACTTACCACTTCTCGTTCGCGCGACATTTCGTGAGGGAGATCATAATATCACGAATGAATATCACTGCTCTTAACACTTATCACCACATGGAAGTTGTTCAATCTCGAAGTTTGAGTCCTTCACTGGATCAAGAAGAAGTTGTTGGACAGAATTACTTCTTTATTTGACGGGAAATTCGACTTGAAGTCGCTCTTCCAATTGGATACCGTGGGACGTTAAGGGTTCGTTCATATATACTGACTTTTGGGTAATGTGAATATTTCTGTGACAAAAAATGACTAGATATCACGGATGTACGGGGTGTGACCCTAGCGATGAAAATCAGGCGTCATTCACTCGCCATTATAAACATTCAACACCTAAAGCGTCGAATATATTGATTTTCACAGCCTGTAAAAATCGCAACAGCTAAAAAACAGCATTAGCCGGAGGAACTGTGAGTGATCCAAACTAAAGAAAAAAACAACAGCTGTATGTGACCCACTTGATGAACATCAGGCATTATTCAATCGCCGTCTCAAACATTTAAAGACGTTGAGCGTTCAAATACATCGAGTTTTCTGGCCAGTAAAAATCAAAATAGGTACTAGTAAAATCGTGAAAAAAAACCCATAACGTGGAGGTACGGTGTGTGACCCAATCGACGAAAATCAAGTGTCATCTTCTCTCCCTAACGAACATTTTAAGACCTCAAACATAGACCAATAATGACTTATAGCCTGTAAAAATACAAAAAAAAAGAGTTGAATCTCGAATGCACAGTGTGCTATCCAAAATTCAATTCTTTTATTATAGATTATTTACTGTAATTATTTATTACTATATATATTATTTCATTATTATTTATATAACTATACCTATATTATTAAATTATATATAATTGATTTTCTGTTCGATAGTCACCATTACTGAAAAGTGGAGAAAAATAACAACTAAATGATAAATAAGTATAATCATTTATATAAAAAAGTATTTGAAAGCTGGAATTAATATAATAAATAAATTAATAATATAAATTTAATATAATAATTTATATATTTTAATTAATGCTCCTTTAAAAAGTATACGGTAGAAAACCATGATTAGTGTTGAAAAAGCTAATAGGAAGGTTAATAGAATCTTAGGTAAAGCTAAGGAGAAGAATTATGATCAACTGAATCGTTTTTTGGTTGTGATGACCAACGATTCATGTTATTAACACGTCCTATAATTACATTACTCTTCGAATTTAGCACGAAGTGGTTGGTTTACTAGACCAACACGTTCCAATAAATGTTGTGTTCAATCTTGGGAGGTAAGAATGTGAAGGTCAAAAAGTTGAGATTACAGGTTGGCCTTGAATCTAGCAGCTATCGGAAAACCCAATAACGTTGAGCAGCTGACTTACACGTGTACACCTTGAACAGCACAATTATTGTAACCAGGTCGAACTAACTGGATCAGTGGAAAACAACACTCCAATTGAGTCAAGTGTCATAGGAAAATTTTTTCTATACTGTTTTTCTACAAGTACGCTCGCCTAAAAAGCGTCCCTCCAATATTCTACCAATTTCTCCTTTGAGTACATGCAATTGAAAAATCGCAAAGCATTATTTAAATTAAATTAATTTACAGTGCAAAATTAATCAGAAAACAATTTTATTTCGAAAATAAGTACCTATATGACCGGAATTCATGAAATCACTCATTTTTAGTTCCGTTTATTTGCATGCTATCATCAACAGAATATAAAGACTACAGTTTTTTCAACAGTGATAAGAATTATCGAAAAATTCTCATTTTCGTATCCTTTCAACGTAAGAACGTGTTTGCTAATTCCCTGTGGTTTTTCGTGCGGACAAAATAAAATCCTTTATGAGTTTTAACAGTCATAACATAACATAAGTTTTACCAGAAAGAAGCCTTAATTTCAATCACAATTAATGATCACAGCTTTAACAAGACAATACATTCAGTCACGAAGGAATTCTTTTGTTAGGTCGCAAATGTATAAGTGGCAATGGGTATGAGGCTTAGGGGGGATTTTAATTTTTGAATCGAAATCATTTGCATATTCTTCGTAACATAATGAATACAATAATTGCCAACGCATTTTCTTCATCAGCAAGTGCGAGAAATGGGAAGTGCAGTAGATTTTCGCCCATCTGTATCCAGCCTGGTAGGACGACTTCATGGAAGCTTCAATCAGAGTTCTTGCTACTCCTTTTCCTCGCCAGGCTTTATCGACTGCGAGAAGTCGAATTTCAACTGCCGATGGTGCTACGTTCAGGACGTCTGACATCTTTTCCATGTACTCGAACAACTCCTGAAACTGTTTAGGTTGTTTTAGGCGATACCGTTGACTCTGTTTTCAGCTATGATAAAGTGTAAGTGGAGGTTCAACATTGGCGCTAAATTTGAGATGACTCGATGATGCCATATAATGAAAAGTAAATGATAAGAAGGGATTCTGATCGTAAACAAGAATGGTTCCAGAAAGTAAGCCAACGTCAGGCTACGTCAAGCGTTAAAAACAGCGTAGAACGTCTTTTTAGTGTCTCAGTGGTATTAAAATTAAAAATGGTACCCCTAGAATTCATACGCCCTGCTAAGCAAAAAATTAATATAATAAATAATCAGTTATGCGGTTTCACACGATGTAGTATTGTACCCTAGTACAGAACTCCGTGGAAGTGTTTCCCTTGATAGCCATTCTATTCGAAGAAGTGGTGTAATAGCACCAACACAATATGAGGGCTATCACAATTAATTTTTCGAAGAAATGAAAAAAAAATCAGTTTGGGAAAAGCCTTTGCAATGTACGACAAAGGAATTTGCAGTTTCCTTTGCAGTACATTGCAATGACTTGAAAAAAGGAACGGTTAGCCATTGTACCACTATTTGCAGCGTTTTTTGTTTTACTATTCAATAATAAACCATTTTAATCGCTGAAGAAAACAGATTTTGAAGCCCTCTCAAATTTGATGTTTCAAGGCCTTTAGTCTGTTTTTGCTCCCAAAAAAGTAGAAAGTGACCTGACAATGGCATTTTTTCCAGCAAAATTATTCAGGAATTTATTCAAAGAAAATATAGGTGGTCGGAACTGGGTCGTCTCACGTTCGATGTGTTTCAGCACGAATGATAAACATAAAATATTGTCATTGCACGAGAGTTTGCAGTCGAAAAACAAACAGTCGCATAGTCTGTTTCGTTTGTTCTTGAGCAAATTTACAGAGCTCGTTTGTAATCAAGCGTTGAACAGGGGCGAGTAGAATCGAACCATATTAGCTAACCCTTGGGCGCATGGAGGAGATTCATATCACCAAACATTGAACAGTAATTGACGATATTCGAAAAACCTTCATCATATCCTAGCTGTTTGTTCTCTAAATTGATATTGGAGAGAACAACAGAAAACATTCAAAACAAATTATTTTGTTGGGAGATTGGTGGAAAGTCGGACCACATTTAAAATAAAATATACCTCAATCGTTGGATAAGCAGATAACTCACACCTACACTCTTTTAATGACGAGAGGCAAAATTCGCGAATTAGATTATTTTTGCTCCCAGCAGCTGAGAAAAGACGGGAACAAAACCATGATAGGTGTAGTATTCCAATGTTTCCAAACGTGTTATAAGTATTAATCTATGAATTATTTCCAGAGCTTGTATCCAGTGCCTGTATTTTCAGTCCCTGTATCACGGAAGTGCAGGATACGACGGAAAATTCAACTTGGAATATTTGCATAAATTATTTAGAACCTTTCTCTGTGTACAAAATGTCGCAGAAAGTCGCAAATAGTTTGAACTGGTTACCTTCACGTCATCTTGATCATTCGTATAGATGTACGGAAATGGCTGTGGAGGTTCGTCGTTGAGAGCAGCGCCAACTAATTTGTGAGATCTTAGCCGCTGTATCTCAATTGGACACTCATCGTCCAATTGATTATTCGCACATTTTTGTCTCTCAATCTGCTGTCGATTCATAACAGGGTATTGTTCACAAAGCAATTGCGGCACTGCGTATGTGTGACACTCCAAGGTTTTTTGAGGATCTCCTAACGATTGTTCATTCACGGAGGACTGAAGCTCCACGGACCTATTTGAATCACCTTGCTTTTCAGTTGACTGTTGACATTGCGAGGGCAGCTGATTATCAGGTAACTCTTTTACCTCTACAGCCATAACTGATATCCCCTGTGGTGCAACGGCCTTGCAAAGTCCTTCGCTCCATGGTGGAACCTGTCCATTTTGACCGGCATTGGCTGTCAATAGTGGCTCTTCTGAATACAACGTTCGAACGTAGAAATCATGCAAATCCCGAACGTCGGCCGAACTGGCGGTAAAAAGCTTGAACATGCCTCCTAAAGATCTCGTTCACTCTAAGCTGAGACACCTGGAAGGACAAGACACCAAGTTCCATCTCTTTCATCCTACGCGTTCCTCCTACTTCCATCAGACAAGCATAACAGGAGACGAGGCATGGAGCAGAAAGTCGTCGAGCAGTGAAAAATAATATATTTATAGAGAGCAAGGGCATACCTCTTAATACCACTATTGAACCCTTCCCGTAAGTCAAATTTCGGAGTTACTGATCGCTTTACTAGGTTTAAGTCTAAACTAATCTAAGCTAGATATCTCTCGCTGACGCGGTGGATAGTCATAAATAAATAACACGCTATGGTATTGTAATTGTTGGAGTAATTTGTTATAGTAATTATGGTAACTATAGGGGAAAACTCCGTAGCAACTATTAATGTAATTTTATAACTATTTGTAACTATTATAGTAATTTTAATCATTTTTATTTTTCTTAATTTCCTAATTAAAAGCTAAACTTATTGCCTAACGATACAGCTGGAGAGAGTGTTTGACGACCATTCCAATGAGTATAGAACGATTTTTATAGCTCCAAGAACTCTCGAGTTATACCCTCATGTCAAATTTCTGAAAATCTCCCAAATTCGGCCCAAAAGCTGGGATAACTCGAGAACCAATGAAGCTATCGACCCGGCGATGGTCTCATTCGATTCAGCGTCCAAAAATCTATGTACTTTGATACCACGTACACATTTTTCTGAAAAACCTTGGAAAATATGAATTTTCTCCCCCTCAAATATCCCAAAAATACCCTTAAAATTGAGCTAGCAAGTTGGTTCAAGAATTGGGCCGTCGTAGGACCGAAATTGATTTTTGGTGAAAATTTTCAAATTTTTTTTCTTACAGTTTGGCCGGAAAACTGCTAACGGCGGACGGCGGACGGCGTACGGCGTACGGCGGACGGACAGAATTTTTCTTATTGGATATTCGGATTCTACATGCCTTGAAACGTAAAACATCAAATTTTGAGGGGGGTTAGAAAATTTTTTTTTCTTGGGTGATTACAATGGTTTATTATTGATAATAAACCAAAAGTCTGAATATTATTAATTTCATGTTAGTTTGTCAATGATTTGAGGGAATATTATCAGAATCGGGCAATTGGCATGTTCAAATTTCAACTACTGAAGCCTTCTGAAAGATGATTATCATTCCCATAGAGCGCATTCGGATCCGTATAGTTAACGATAAAATACTCTAACTTTGCCGAGTTGTTTAAGCAAAATGTTATATCATATCCTCTCTATAGCTCTCAATATTTATTTAGGCACTGTAAAACATGGAAGTAAAAAAAATAAATAATCGAAGTTATATGAGATTTAATTACTTGTAATTTATTACGATCGAACTTATTCTTAATTGTTTCATTTTTAATTGAATTGAGTGTTATTAGGGGTTATTGATTGATTAAATGTCAATCATGTCAAACAATTGATGTTCATTGTTGTGCTCGATAAATATGTAATCCTGCGACAGAAATACCTTTCTTATGCATAATAAATTTAAGAATATAGGTAATGATTTTCTGTTATGTGATACCTTTAATTAACCTATAGTTGATATAATTACAAGATGTAATCGCTCGCATTCTTTACGTAATACAAAATCTACTGCGTGACCTTTACATGGATTAGTCCGTATCCTATTCTGTTCTCCCTTCTTATTGCTATCAATCTCGAACTGTAAGCACCACGTATTCACTTAATAACAAAAAAAGAGAAACCAATGAAACAAGAGAAAAAACCTAAGAAGCCAACCAGTTCTGAGATTTTTTTTTAGCCTAAATGCTATCTTGAGTTATTTAATAGGATTTTTCAGCAAAAAAACGTTATCGAATGTTAATTAAAATGTTCTACCGCATTCTTTCTGAGCTACGTATCGTTGGAAGATGAGTTAATGAGATGCTGTTGATAAGATCCCTATGTTATTGAAATATGTTATTCTTATTTTTTTCTACATCACAGGATGAGTTTGTGGCATTGCTCACGCTACAGAAAGAAACAATGCGACAGAGAATTTCGACCTACAAGAATTTTTTAATGCGTGATCACAATAATTAATTGATTAGTTACTTAAAACAGTAATATAAACCGCAAGAAAATAAGCCAGCTTAAAATATAAACAATGATTACGTAAACTTATTCACTATGAGAGTTTCCTATTTACCAGTGCCTTTCATAGTGTAATATTCTACTAGCCCAAAAAATGAGAGAGTCGTCATTTATAGTTCATCTGTAACCAAACAAGCAGCAGAATGATCCGATGTTAGTCAGCCTGTATTTTGAGACTGACTATTGAAAACAATCATAATTTACGAGACCCGGCGGGTGGGTTACATTTTTTGGTTTATATCTATATATATAAAACTAGCCATTTTCGTATTTTTAATGGATTCTACGTTAAATTTCCTACATTTTCTTCCACAGCACCTAATCTTTCCCATTACGGGAACGTGACGAAAAAAATCCCAAAGTTGAAACTTCAAAAGTATGAAAAACCAAAAAAAAAATCGAAAAATATTAATAATCGTTCGATTTTAATTTTTTTCACTTTGAATTCGAATTCTACGTCTAATTTCCTGTAGGAATCATTAGTTAATCAAATTTGAACAGTACTGTATTTGCAACGGATTTTCAAAGTTGAAAAAGTAGGAGTGGCGTAGTATTAAACCTGGAAAAACTGATAGTTACCGACTAACTTCCGCCGTTTTGACGTCATATTCGGATTCAGCATTAAATTTCCTATAAGAATAGCTTTCAAAATCGCTTTAAAACGAAGATTTAATATTTCACTATTACCGATGCCAGCGGAGCTCGGAATTTCGGCCGGCGAGAAACTCGATTTACGGAAAATAATTTCTCTGGCTCTGTTTACATTTTTTTCACCAAATCTTTTGCTATGTACGTGTGTAAGGCGTTCAAATGAAGACTCCTGCATAATAAAACAATTGATTCGCATTTATTTTGACCCCGAAAATTACCGTTAAAGTCCAGTTTTTGAGCTTTCAAAAAGCGATTTTTTTGGACCACTTGCAGATTTTTCCGAGAAATAAAAAAAATCACAGAAATACATCATAGTAAGACGCAACTTTCCTAAAAATTTCAGATTTTTATCTGTATTGAGAGAGGAGAAAAAAATCGTTAACTGTTCGGTTGAAAAAAATCGCAGGGGTACCCCTTGGATTTTTCGCGAAAAATTTTTTGAAATGGATTTCGCTCAAATTCAGCATAATGATAGTTGATGATGTGTATATCAATAGTATATGGTTCTTTTTTTGTTTCTTTCGCACTAAATAGATGAAAATAACGTTTAAAGTTTAAAAAAGTGATTTTTTCGTGTATAGTCCACAATTATTGTAGAATAACGCAAAAACGGTTGAAAAATGGATAGGTAAATTATATTAGGAAAATGTGGACAGTTAAATTATCGATCTTTTGGTATATTGAAACATCTGAATTGACGACTTTTTGTTTGAGTTATCCACTGTGCAAGTTACAAATCTGGGAAAACTTACAGTTATTATGTCCAATTTTCTCCTACTTTGCTCCAGTTGAAAAGCAAAATACTTTATGATACTAAGTACGATACAGTCCCCACCACCAACATACCAAATTATAGCAACTACTACTAAGTACTACCTACAATAAAAATACCTATAAATTCCCACTCTCCATACACAAATAATTAACTACTAAACCCATACCTTTACCTATACACCATAAATATACTATATACTATACTATATAATACTATATAATATAATATAGTACTACTATATATATAGTAGTGACAAGGACAACACCCCACCCAAACAATATGTAAGGCCCGAGAGCAGGGGCCCAGCCCCTCCGAAGGGCCGACCGTTCACGATAGCTGAGGGGGCGAAGCCCCCCTCTGAGGGGGTTGGGCGGCGGCTGCCACCAGGGGCGCTCAGCCCCTAGTAATATATAAAAATGTAAGGTTATGTTATAACCTTCGAGAAACCGAGCCCAAGAAAAACTCCTCGAAACCCCTCGAAATTTGTTAGTTTACGTTTCAAAGCATGTACAATACGGATATCTAATAAAAAAAATCTGTTCGTCCGCCGTACTTACTCATAAATTTGTGTCTACATCAGACCGTTGAAATGGCAGTTCTCATTATTGAAACCATTCAATAATAAAGGTCAAAACTTACCTACTATAGTTTTACCGTAGGTTGTTAGTTCCAGTAAGTCCCTTGCTAATGCAGTGCGCGAAAACTGGCCCAAAAGGGACTATTACGGATTTAATGAAGTTTAATGGGGAAGGGGAAGGAAAATATTTGTTATAACTAGATTCCAAGGGAAATATATTCCTCACTTACTAGTTTTTTTCTCAATCATTATTATTATTATTTTTTTAAATGTTGATTGAATTTTACCTTAGCATCTTCTGCCAAAGAGTTGTACACTCGCCGCTCTTTGAAGTCGCAATCGTTTATCGCCATTCCGGCCAGCGCTGAAGATTCAGAGTGGTATGCGACCAATGATAACCCGCGAGGAATTAATTGAGATTGTAAACTGTCACTGCCAGACCAAAACGTCAAACTGTTAGTAAGAATCAACGGTTCCTCTTTGTAAAATGTTCTATTTAAAAAATCATCAGCCAACGCCAAGTCTTCCAAAGTCATTTTCCTCACAACGATTTCCATACCTATTTGTTTTACAAAAAACTATATTAGCTAAATCAGTTTTATGTGGGTACACAAACGCTCGGTTTCGCGAACTAATTGGTTGTAAGGGTGATTGAGTTTAGAGTACCATTGAACTGTCGTGCAAGAAAATTCAAGAGGCTTATCAATTATCATGTTATATAACCTAAATTATCATTAAATTAGGATTTTCTGAGAATCGCGAATTATTGGGTGATTCGGTCGTTAGCAGTGATTAGAAAACCATTACTGGATTTTTTTTCGTTTGGTTGTCGTCGCATTTATTGTAGTAGAGGGGTTGTGAGTCGCTAGGACGCCATCGCCGAACAAATAGCCGGAAGATCCTTGAAAATATTCACATTATTAAAAACAACCGGCTGGCGATGAATAAGAAAAGTGAATTAACACACCTAGGCGAACAATTTTGGCCTCTATTTATTCAAAGTTTCCGATTTACTAAAGCTAATTAAAACAATATATTTATATCTTCTTGTTAAATTATTTAAAATCTATATTTTTATACTTATTATAGTCTTTAAAAACATTTCACAGAGTATATTTTTTGACATAGCTATTTTTTAATCTACCTGACAAATTATTTATATATTTTGTAAAAACTAATTATTCCTACCATTTGACAACTGTGATAACGTAATTTAAGTATCAAAATAAGTAATTATGCCAACCCTAGTCAGTCCAACTAGTCTATTAGCTTTAGTAATTGTATTATGTCTGCCTGGGATATAGAACCGACATAACTGTATGATTATCACCATCATATCAGTATCTAGTCAACCCATGTTCCTATGTATTTATGTTCACACAAATTATTTTCAATTTTTATTTAAATTTAAGTATTTTTAATACCATCTCAACACTAATTGTTCAAAAAATGTAAGTAGAAGCCAATTACCTTTAATATTATCCAAATTATTAGGCTTAGATTTTTAAACTTTCCAACTACTATTCCAGGACACAGGGGGAGCCAGGCAGACGATGTAACCCTTAAGTTTCATTAAACTTTGCCGACTTGGCTGTGGACCTCATGGTTCCACGTGAGTAATAAGTACCAAAATATAAAAAAGAGCTCTATAAATAATAGCAATACTGTACCTCCTTGCTAACAACACTGATATGTACATAGGTCGCCCTGAAGATGCCCGAATGGGCGAAAGTGCTCGGCCAGCCATTAAAAATCTGGAGAATAAGTCGCCTGGTTTTTCTCCCCCTCACAACCCCTCTACTACATTACTGGATATTACTGCCTCACATCGTTGAATCCCACATAGAAATAGAATATAATTCCAAACGTGTATTTCCAATGGTTCCGACATCTTTTTGAAAATCAATTTAACCGCTTGAAGTGAAAACTTCTCATCATCTGCCTAAATTTTTATTGTCACAGTTGGTTAACGGATTTTATTTGTTTCTGGCTCTAACTTTCCTTTGCGATCGGTTCGCTAAAAAACGCTCACAACTGCTTACGAATTCATCCAGTTATGAAAGAGCATTCAAAACTGAAAAAGCGAGAAAAGCAACTCTCGTGTTTCACAGCTCCCTCACCTCCGAAGACGAATTCCCAGGCCATGAATAACATAGTCCGAATCAATTTATCATACGCCTCGCCCGTCATCAGTCGTTTTTAGATTTTGAGTCCTAGGGGAATTTCCCAATGCGAATGTTCGTAAAAGAAAACTTTCTCATTCCGATCGAATCTCCAACTATCATTCCCCAGAGATCGAACGCTACCCCTTTTTACAACCCGGAAACGCACGGACAAAAACTCCAAGAATAAAAGGAAAGAAAAAGGTTCCACAGAGTACGCAGACATCCATGCAATAGAATTGGGGTGTGATGTTGAAGCCCTTGGTGTTAGGCTGGAATGAAGTGTAGTTCGTTAGGAGCGGAGCACGTAAGGAGCGTTTTCCGCCTCCGGAGCCCGAAGAGACCCGACTGATTGAGCTGGGGAACTTGTGTTGGATTAACATTCCTTCCACGGAAAACGAAGAAGCTGAAGAAGAGAAATCCTGCGTGAGAAGTTCCCTTCTCTGCGTTTTCGCTCTTGGCTGACTCCGGTAAATTCAGTCCGGACTTGCTTCGTGTGTTAAAAAAGCCGCTGTCGACGAAGATTCTGATATTTCTGCAGACCAGATGAGTAGAGGTAGGGAGACGTATACAGTAATATATTTTTCGTTTTTTTTTTTTTTTTTTAAAATTGAGCGTTATTGTTTTTTGCAAGGCCTGAGGTGCTCATCTGAAAATTTCCTCCAATTTTAGTGGGGTCAAGAATCGCTAATAAGTCATTAAAACAGTCAAAGAATATGAATTTTCAAAATCCTTTCATCTCCGTCAGAATTGGATGATTTACAATATTATGTCGACTATCGAATAGGTGACATTTTTCTTTTCTGCTTATGTTTCGAAATTATTAAAGTTATTCGACAAATGTTCTCCAATATTACAGAACCGGTTGACAAATGGATAGGTACACTACTCGAGGAAATTACTTTCCTACTAGCCGCTCAAAAGCGAACAAATGGAAGGTGTTACTTGAACAGTCTTCTTGAGTTATAAGGAATCCTATTTGATATCAATTATAGCATCGACTGACACTGTTGGCGGTAATTGCCAAGGTTCCAAAATACTCGTTATGGTGAGGTGTAAAAACATTGATAAAGGCCTCTGGATAGCCTTGAAGAAGATGAAAGATTTCCATAGTGACAGTTAGCGACGCTCCGGTGACAGAAAACTCTTAATAAATCTGCTCCCTGAAGATTAATTTCTCCCGTTTCTTCAGGTCCGGTTATTTCGTCGTTCCCTTCTTCTCGTTGATTTTGTACCCTCTCTTTTATGTTTTTTCGTCTTCGATGCCCTCGTGATGGGAAAAATCGCAAGAAAAGGAGAACAGTTGATTGATGGTGGTTTGGGCTGTTTTTAATTAAATGCAAGGTGAGTCGCATGATCTTCCGAAATTTTTTCACATCGAGTTGGTGAAAAGACTGAATCTTTCCTTCTTCTAACCGACAACGAGGTTGCCTGAGATTGATGGCCGGTTTCTAATGAGTCGAACTATCAATTATCTCGAAGGAGGTCGACATCAGGGGGCGAATTTTTCAAAAGGAGGGGACTTTTTTATGAAAATTCTTGGCGATTGCCGCGGGAAAAATTAATTTGAGAAAAGTGAATACATGAGGTTCCTTTTAAAGGAAAACATAAATACTTGAGAATATGATCCGAAAAGATGAATTCAGCTGTCTGCGCGTGTCATTTGATTATACTATAGAGCTTGACAATAGAGAATTGTCAAATATTGGCTACCTCTGTACATGATAGGGACCAACCCAATGTCAATAGATTCATCAGTTTTACCCTAGAGTGGGATCTTTTTACAGCTAAAACTGAAATACTGTCTGGATAATTTGTAAGATAATACAGCTAGAAGAGTATAGGTTCAAAAGTTGACACTGCTTTCATTTTGAGTGAAGTGGGTTGATTAAATACGTACAAATCAACCGTCAAATCGTAAGTACAAATTACAATAATTTTTCTTCTCCAGGTGGTCGTATTACTTCTTTCTGCAGGTTGAGGGGGAGAATAACGAGACGACCTCTTCTCCATTTTTTTCCTTTTTATTACGCCCAGTACTTTCGCCCGTTCGGGCTTCTTCAGGGCATTCTGTTACAAATTTGTAAGCAACTCTTAGAGAGGTACAGGTTTTAACATTATAGGACCAATGGTACCTATGGCCGAGCCTGGCGTTCGCTAATTTCACCTTTCCTTCTCAGTCCTTTTTGGATCACAGTTAGAGGTAACAATAATAATGTATAGGAACGTGGTTGCTTGACTAGTTAATGTATTATGAGCTAGGATATATAAAGCTAGGATGTTACCTCTAAAATCGTCAATTTTTTCTCATATTTTATTACAGGTCTAACTTATTTAAAAAGCATATTATTTATTTGACTATAGAGATATTAGGAATAGGTAACTCAGCAATATAAATGTAAGTAAAAATGTCAATAGGCTTAAGCATGTGTTAATGTAGTACCTGAATTATCTAACCTAACTGTGATCCAAACAGGACTGAGAAGGAAAGGTGAAATTAGCGAACGCCAGGCTCGGCCATAGGTACCATTGGTCCTATGTAAGTTTTAAATTATGTTAAAACCTGTACCTCCCTAACAGTTGCTTACAAATTTGTAACAGAATGCCTTGAAGAAGCCCGAACGGGCGAAAGTACTCGGAATAAAAAGGAAAAAAATGGAGAAGAGGTCGTCTCGTTATTCTCCCCCTCAACCTGCAGAAAGAAATTACAATAACTGAAGTCCTACACGATTTTTGGCTAGAAACGGAACCGGATGATGTGAGAAAAATGTCGGGAAAAATAGCTGGTGAGTCGTACTTCTAAAATAAAATAATAACGTCAAAATGGTTTTCTCATCCACACAATGACACATGAAGATCCTAGGACCCACTAAGGACACGATACAACCTAAAATGGAGAGTTTTAGTGCATGTTGCAATTTTTGAAAACTTAAACGTAGGAGTATTGGTTACTTCATTAAATCTCATTAAATCATACGTTTGTTATGGTTACCGCCTTGTGGATGGCGGATTGATGCGACCATTAGAGACATATGATGTAACAAAGTAACCAAATCTCCCACGTTTAAGTTTTCAAAAAACGCGAGTCACTAAAACGTAATGCTTTCGAAAATAAATTGTGTCTTAGCGATTGAATTCTGCACTATAACCTCGAGTACGTGGTCAATGCGTGTCAAGTGGACTTGATGTCATGTTTCCGTGTGAAACTATTTCAGAAGTATCAATCACAAGACTTGCCCCTCTCCTCTTCTGCTTGACCCCATCTATTTGTTTCAGGGACGGATATTCAACACTGGTGATATTAGGGTCCCCAAGTGCTCTCAGGAATGCAATAAAAGTCATAATTGCTACAGAGAGAACTGCTAGGGTTCCATGTAGAAACGTTCCTTTATTCTAGCGAAACAATAAGCTCCCTCGCTCACGTTTCCCAATTGGAACTTGGAACTCGCTCGATATGCAATTGAATAGCTAAAGGGGTTTTAAAGGGAACGTGCGAGAGAGGCTTTCCATTCGGGAGCTGCAGAATTTTCCAATCAGAAAGGATTTATTTGTAGGGTTGACTTTACAATAATTGCCCTTCGAGGGTGAATTGTTTGCACGGAAAGGGTCCACGGTTCGTCGAGGTCATTGTTGGTGTCCAGGACAATACTCTCCGAATCATTGTTGATCTGCGGAGGTTTCGCTTAGTCCATTCATCATCGCTGGAAGAAGGTAGGTTTTCCCATTGTCATCCGAAGACCCCTTCAGCACGGGGTAATCTCAGCAGTGCTTCAGCATTGTCACCGCGTACGCCTTCTCTTCCCATTTTCATCCCGGTGGGACTGGAAGTCAGTCGTCTGAGAGCAACAAGTAAAAGCCCGATCTGGGTATACTCTCCGATGGCTGGATCCGAGTTGGATGTCTGCAGGTTAGAGCTTCGGGTCGAATAGGCCTTCTCGGTTCACTTACTCGCTTCTTACCTATTGAGATGGCTGATCCGTGAAAAGGAAGGCGTCATTGTTGATCATCCGTCTGCCGGGGAGATGGCGGTAAACCTGTCCTATTCATCAGCTCTAACGGAGGCGGTCTTTGTTTTGTTACCTTCAGCATCGTATTCTATCCTTCGTAGCAGAGAAGCTTCTTAGCTCATCTACCTCTGTAGACGTAAAATAATGCCTGATGGAGGTGCATTGAGACGGAAAACAACTATAAATAATTAAAAAGCTTAATTAGAGAGGCTTACAGTCGAAAATGAAGATATAGTTTACGAAAATAAACCATCAACGGAATTGATGCGTTGTCAGTTGAAACAAACTGTAACGAATCGGTTGCACGGTTAACGAAATGTGGGTTAGAACACTAAAATAAATCTTGAATACACATAGCTGTTGAGACCGAGGAATAGTAACCAAAACCATTATGGAGTACATTTAAGATGAACGAAAACATAATTATGGAAAACCAATTAAACTCAACTTCCTAACTGAACTTTAATTTAACACATTCCGGCCTGTCAACGTTTCGTACGAATTCATTAGCGAGGC
This sequence comes from Tupiocoris notatus, assembly GCA_037159825.1. Lineage (NCBI taxonomy): Eukaryota > Metazoa > Arthropoda > Insecta > Hemiptera > Miridae > Tupiocoris > Tupiocoris notatus. The sequence continues at coordinate 81,583 of JASJUZ010000528.1, forward strand.
AGCAATGTCTTGCGCCGAAATGACATGGGCATATCAGAAACGAAAAATTTGCGAGGTCGACATTCATTGAAAGTGGCTGAGCGAAATTGAAAAAATTGAAAAGTGGCTATTTTTATGAACCAGTATATTTGGGATAGAATATTTGAGATTTTCTCGCCTCAGGTGAAATTCTGGCTGAACCTACTACTAATGTACGTACCATTCAAATATTGCAGGTAAATCTGGTTTCCCCACGGTTTAATACGTTGTGTGTAATTGTCAGGTCCAATTCAAAAAGATCAGGTCTTGAATCGTCCTCTCACTATGAACGTTTTCATCACTGACCCTGTCTATACAAAACTGAAACGGAGCTTAATCCAGTGTGCCGTGAATTTATTTAAAATATTCTTCACGACGCACTTTACGTCTATCGCGGCCTCGGTGAGTGGAATCGGGAAAGTGACAACTCTATCGTGCCGATAACCAGTGGCTCCTTCCTTGCAATCTGCGATTGTTTTTCCTTTCTTACTGCCTCGTGCGTTCGTTTCGTCTCGTGTCTTCCCGAATTTTTCTCCAAAATCTTATCGATTTTTCCGTCCAAATTATTCCTTACCGGTGAGTACAACCCCGTAATACCGGAGGAAAATCAATTTACATAAATTCCGTTCTCACGTGTTATATTTTCTCCCTACAGTATCGAGGTACCGGCCTGACGACGATCGGCCCATTGTCCTGCGTACCACGGCTTCGCTTATTTATTCGCAAACGGCTGAAACCGTCGCCTACGCTTTCATCTTCATCATTTCTTCTTGCAAACGGCTGAAACCGTTGCCACCGCCTCTTCGTCTTCGATCCTTCCTTATCCTTTCCTCCTTGCCGGCTTATGGGTAATAATTTATTTTCCCAGTACTTATACTGTGCACACTCAGTGCTGATCAGACGTATCGAAGGAACTGCATATTATCGTTTTGTACCGTTATTCATTTCTGCGCAGGAGGGCAAAACCCTGAGTAAATTTTCTTTCAATAATTATCGAACTTTTCTAAAATAAAAGTACCTAACGTTTATTCTTATCGGAGTCTCATTTCTCCTACCTATTCCCTTGGGTTCATCCCCACAAATTGCTAATTATTTTTTTCTTAAATAATATTAGTAATTATATTTTGGTATAACTCCTGCACACCAGTGAAGCCAGCACAATCCTGGGTCCGAACAATCTTGGTTGTAGGTATACTTAATGTACACCCGGAACTGAATACCTATCTTATAATATTATTCTTGCATTTTATTCCACTCTCGTCTTTCCAGGCGACATTTCAACGTCGTTGTATAAACTGTTGCTTCGCAAGTTGAGCGTCGGCGTCGGGAAGAAAACCGGGAGGAAAAGCCGAGAATATTCCAAACGCCGAGGAATATTTGATAAATCCGATTAGGCGTGCAGCCCACCCCGAAACGGAGGTAGAGAGTGGGTGAAGAAGTCGGAGGTGAATCGCGCTATGCCAAAGAACAAACCAACGATAGCTCTAACAGTGACATGAATGAAGAAATGGTAGGAGGAGGATGTAAACATCGTCTCATCAATATTCATAACGCGAGGCCCATCCATATACATGAGAACTTATATTCTTAAGTCCTGGCCGCAAAAAGCGTGTCTTCGCTCTGCCGGCTCTTTCTGCCACTTAAAATCGCCGACCTTCCTATCTCAGTGTTTTCCTCTCTCTACAAGACACAGCCTCAAGACATCTACGTCCGACAAATCACCGAACGATGGAGAGGGTCGTCTTTGAACATGGATAGGCCATTTCGTGTTTTTTCCTCTCTGCTTTGATGAATCACCTCCTGCTCTTCGATCTTAACGAATCCTTGTCCCCATTCAGATGGATAACTAGATGGTGAATTTTTCAAGGGCGAATTTTATTGTTGTGCTCAATGGAACAGAAGTTATTTTTGCAACAGTAAAAATGTGTATATTTTGAGTCCGTCTCCTAATCATATTTGATCGAGCACTTTCAAAAATTGAGAAATCACCATTGGAATCTACTAGGTACTTTTGTTCTTTACTATTAATTCCATAGTAAGTATCGATTTTATTATCCAATATCCGAGAAAATTATTCACACCAGCTTCTGACTCTTGAACTCGTCTGACTTGTGTACAACAGACACTTTTAGCTTCCATGCGGATCTCTTTTCTCTTTTATAAAAATCCAATCCATTCAGTTTGCTCCACCAACCGTTCAGAATCTCATTCTATTTTTCCACGGCCAACGTCGCGTTGAAAGAAAAAAACTTTTTTCGAACAATAGTGAAGAGGTATTCATTAAATCGCCAGCGAATGGGAAAGTTTTTGACATTTAGCGCAAACCCGTAGTCGAAGTGTGGCGAAGAAAGGAGTGGAGAAAAATAACATCAATCTGGCCGGAAGCCAACAAAAAACATATGGTCGCGGAGATTTTTCGTTTCCGAAGGGAGCGAAGTGGGGAAAACTAGAAGTTGGCATCTTTTAAAAAGAATCTTCTTCAACAACCATTTTCTTCTGCCATTTTTTCTTTCTTGCGGAAGAAAGAGCGTGGTTTTAGGGAAGACTCCCTTTCTCTTCCCTGCGGGACAGCTTATCCCCCGACTTCGCTACTCAAAAACCCCGGGTCAAAACAGAGGAGGGAGCAATTTACCAAGTTTTTATTGTGTTTCGCCCTTACCAGCTTCTGAGTGAAGAAGTTTATACAGTCTCCTCATCCACCACATAACCTTCGAGATCCTGCGTTCCATCATCACCCCAACTAGACGTGGAATAGCAGTGGTGAATGCGAGTAATGAAGAAGATAGCGCTTGCAGAAGTTGAAACCTTTTGTTAAAATGGGCTCGATAAAAATAAATAACGTAATGATTTTTCTCGCTGTACATAGGTACGCTATTTTCTTCTACAAAAAATATTTTTTGATAGACCTCTAGACTAACATAGTTTTATATTCTTAAGGAATTATATAATTAGATTGTATGCTATTATCTACGAGAAGCCGGGTGGTTTATTATCAATACAACCTGATACATTGATATCAATGTATGGTAGACATAACATCACCTTGCTCATGAAAATAAATCTGTTCGGCCCTGTGCCTCAGTAGTGAAAACCGTATGTCTAGCATAGCCAGCACTCACTGATCCAACCCACGTACATAGAAGGCGTTATCAAGATGTTTTTTTGTTATTATTATTATCTTTTGTGTGTTACTGTGTTCCTCGAAACGAAAACAGTGCCTTTTCTCTCTCTGATTAACACAAAACAAAGTCCTTTTGAGTTGAAGGGTAATTTCTCTCTCTCACTGACTCAGAAATCGTTACAAATCAAATTCAATCATTATGACAATAAAAGTTATATTTTTTTTACATTGGAAAACTAAATTGCTCATTTCGTGGTGTGAACGTGAATCAGCTAGGTTTCTTTCGCTCCCTCTCTGATCGACGGAAAATGGGCCATGGTTTCTCCGCGAGCGCTGTTGGTATTTTAGCTGGAGCCGTAGGATGCGGTGGCGGTATAGGGTTGTTAACTATGGGCCCACAGCTCCTGATTTGTTCGCGATGTCTTCGCAAGAGCCCACCGTCCACGGAGATTGTATATTGCACCATCTCTACTCACAACTTTCCTAAAACTCCATTTTCTGTCTGGTGATTGGTAGTTCCGTACTGCCACTGTCCCTCCCTCGAGGAAGGTTCCTTCGGTGAAGAATACTTTGTTCCTTGGCAATCGATCCGCAACATCTCGGACGGGATCCGGCTTCAACACTTCGATTTTGGAGCGTATCTCACGTTGAAGAAATAGCTTCGCTGGCGGTTCACCAGTGGTGATGTTTGGTGTCCAACTATAAGACATCAGAAATATGTTCAAACGATGCTGCAGGCCTCCTTCATGATTCTTCATAGCTCTTAATGCTTGCTTCAATGTATATAGACGTATCTCTCAGCTTGCCAATTGGATGCTGGATGAAAGGGTGCCGTCCGAATATGTTTGATCACGTGAAGTTGGATGAATTCTTGAAAATACTGGCTGGTGAAGGCAGTCCCATTATCAGATACCAGTGTTCGCAATAAAAGTGATTCTAACTCGTTGATCGCGTCCTTCGACGAAGTTGATTTTACTATGTGAATCTCCAACCATTTCGAATGTGAACCCACCACTAGCAAAACTAAATTACCTACCCATGAAAGGTCCAGCGAAATCACAATGTACACGTTCCCATGAATGGCTTGGATATTCCCAGAAATGTTTATTGTGTTTTGCTGGTTGGCGCTGGATCCGACACAATCGGAGCTGTTCCTGCAGGAATCCTCAATTTCTTCATTGATTTTTGGCCAATACACTATGGAACTTGCGAGCGCCTTCATCTTCACCTGTATGGCCTTGGTGTAGATCACTTAAAACTCTTTTTCGTAGAGTTTTAGGAACGTATACGTGGATTTCATTAAAGATGCATGTACTTTGTGTAGAAAACACTGTGTTGAATTTGGTCCAATCGATTCACCTCATAGAAGTTTTTTGTAGATTTCACGCGTTTCAGCATCTTCCATGGTCGCCTTTCTGATATCTTGCGGTAAAACAGGCAATGTGTTGATCTGCTCCAGCTGGAAAATTTTCAAATTCTTTTGAGTTAATTGGAAGGCGGACATCCTATGTCGAAATCAAACATCTGGAGATAAATTGCATAGTGTAGAAGTCGGGTAGCCGCATGAGAGGGTAACTTATTTCGTTTTTGGCGCCCAAAAATGTAAAAGAGGTGTTTATGATCTCTAACCAATACAAATTTTCTTCCCAATAGATAATTGAAGTGTATACAAACTTTATACTACTTTAAAATTCAGCCGTCTAAAGGCCTTTACAGACCGGACGATAACATTGTTGAAAACATTGTTATTAGCATTTTTCAGTAACTTTCCTTTCACACCGAACGCAACATTGTTGGCAACAATGTTATCAACATCAAGCGAGGAATTATTAATAACATTGTTATTTGCACTCGAAAAATGTTGATAACAATTCCTCCCCCGAAATGTTACTGGAAACATTGTTGGTAACATTTTCTGTAACATTGTTATTTTTTCCGTCAACATTGTTGGTAACATTGTTGGCGACAGTGAGTTTTGTTATCGAGCCATGAGCGATAACAATCCGGCATTTTGTTGTGGCTTGTGCGGTCTTGTCAGGGTATTGTTGACGTGAGTGTTTCATAATGAATTGGGAAAGAGATGATATAATCAAGCTTATTGAAGAATATCGGAAGCAGAGAAGATGTTTATGGGACGTACAAGTGCCGCAGTACAAGGACAAGCAAAAGAAGGAAAGTGATCGGTGAGTCGATGAATCGTGAGTGGGTAGAAGTTGAAAAAAAAATGAAAAGTTTGATTGGACAGTTCCAAAGAGAATTGAAGAATCTAAGGGATTCTCGGGCCAAGGAGCTGATGATGAAGAGTACTTGTTTACACTAAAAAAATGTTACTTTAAAAATGTCAACAACATTGTGGATAACATTGTTAGATAACTAGACCCAAATAAAACAGATGGAAGAATTGTTGGCAACAAAAAAGTTGACGACATTGTTGCCAACAATGTTGATAACATATTTTCTAGATCATCTCATTTTGTTACTAACATTATTTTTTTTTTCTTGGTTGAGTCGTCGCATCTCTCATTGTATTGGGTAGGTGAGGGGGAGAAGAACCAGGCGACATATTCTCCGATTTTTTATTTTCCGGCCGAGCACTTTCGCCCCTTCGGGCATCCGGGTGGAACCATAGGTTCCACATCGCCCTGAGGATGCCCGAAGGGGCGAAAGTGCTCGGCCGGAAAATAAAAAATCGGAGAATATGTCGCCTGGTTCTTCTCCCCCTCACCTACCCAATACAATAACATTATTTTTATCAACATCTTATGTTAATAACATTTGTTTTCACTAACATTTGGTCTGTAAGCACCTTAAGCACACGCATTTAAGCTAAATTTTATATAGGTATTTGTTGCAGAATCCAATTTTAGATTGACTTAATAACACTTGACGCACCTGTCAAGTTATCTTTCAAATTTGAAGTAAGCTGATTTGAATACTCTTTTTCAAGAGATATTGCCACCTAATGCACTTATTACTCGGTCGAGCCTGGCGCACTCAGAGCGAAGTGCGTCTAAGTGTTTTGTTGGCGTCCGCCTCCGTGCACCTGGAGAGTGAAACGTTGTTTTCGTAAATGAAAAAGCTCTTCCATCCTCGTAAAGTAAAGGAGAGCTTGAGAGAGAAGACTTGGAAATGAAATAATCCGCTTGTGCAAAGCTCCTGGGAATAGGTATTAAATGTAACAGGTAGCGGCGCCAGTTTTTTCCTCTTTAGCCTTCAATTTTTCCCCCACACTTTTTTCGGGCATGGCCTTAATTCTGCGGAAACGAATATTACTCTGCTCGGTTTATATCGCTAAAAGCAATTTGCGCGAAGAGTGCGATAAACTTCCCTGCAGAAAAAACGAGTTACGTGCATTTTCACCTGAAGGATCTCTAGAATTATTATCGGCAATTGGCATTATTGTTCGCCTTATCTTCAAATGAATAAAAAATTGTCTCAAGAGTTCTTGTAGAAATTACGCCAAATACTTTCCGTACAAATAAATGTGTACTCTACAGTAAATAATCTTTGCAATGTTTTAGTTCAGCTGACTCAAATTTATTTTCATTTTTCTGCTGTTACTTGTATTCTACTTGGAAATTGATCGGTCTTTGAAAATTGGTCGGCACGATTGGCTATCTAACCTTTCCATTCTAACTCCTATTTTCGAATGTCGTTAATACACAGCGGATATAAGCATATGCTAAGGTGAATTCAGAGCGAGAAACTGAAGAGCTGATTGCATCCGTTGCCAATACCTCTGGAGAATTGCAGGTATTGTTCTCTCTGTTGGATGACATTATCATCACAGTCCTGCACCGCAACTCGTGTGGTAGGCGTAAAAGCATTGATTTTAGCTGAACCTGCCGTATGGAAACCTCTAGCTCGAACCGGTAATTAGGGTTGTGACAATTAGCGCAGAATCCTCGTCCACCTTTCCACAACAAATTCCTCGTTGCGCTTTCCCTCATTACGCGATATCGCATTACGGACCGAATTTATCGGTCAAAACAAGCCGAGACTAGCGAGGACTGGTAAACAACTTCTGCACCAATACCTGCCGTGCTCTCGAGCCAAGCTTTTGCGGTGTCATTTGCTAAACGCTCGGAGCAATTAACGTTCGCTAGGACAACGACGGAAGGTTATACTGGTAGGAAGTGAAACTGTGAGGCGCAAGGGGTATGCGTTGAGGGTTGAATGTGAGAAGCTGCATTCTCGCATTGAGATATCGCTCCGCTCGTTTTCTACGTATTCTACCGTCTGGTGAGAACACTCTTGCGGCATTGAGATCTTATAAAAGCCTATGCTTCCCGTACTTAAGCTACGTTACATTTTCTGAACATTCATTGAGATTAAAAAATTGTGAATTGAACAGCCCCCGGTATTCAACCTCGATCATTAAGGAATTCAGGAGGTACTCAACATCATCTTGTGCACAATCACAATGGATGACAACACAAAAAAAAAAAAAAAAAAAAAAAGGCTGGCGGCGAAATAAGTACATTTCGATTATCGTGTACCTAGTACTGAGTTGATTGAAATATCTCGCTCCGCAGGCATCCGAGTGATGAGTTTGCGGACCTAGCTTTTGCATAGAGTTTCAGCTGCCCGAAATGATGGTTACATTACGAACCCAGCCAGAAGGACAATACCTGATGTATGACACTATTGTTAGAAACAACTGTCTTCCATTTACATCATTATTAATTAGATTCTATACAGTAGGAAAATCTGCAAAAAAAAAGGATATTTACTGGAGGCATGGTAGCTCACAGCAAACAAGACAAACGAGGGTTCCATCATGCGCACAGCCCTCTTCTTCACTTCCTTGCAACCTCGTCTATTTCCAGCCCGTATTTACGGCCAGTTTCTTCCGCTTTTGCGGCTCTCGTAATTAGCTGACTTTTTGTTCGTTCTTATCACGTCGCCTGGTGGCGGTGTAAATACGGGCACCAACGGGGAAATGCTGCTCATTGGAAAGGATTTAGTCTGAAAATCTGCTACGGACGTGATTGCGGGGTGATTTCTTATGTTTGAAGATATCAAAGAACGTTCATCCGATAATAAGCTGGAACGGATTAATTTTTTATTGAAATTCTCTTACGTCTTCACTCTCAGCGGCAACAAAGTTATTGAGCTGGTCATTGTGCACTTTAGAGATTGTACATCGTTATTAGAAAATGTTTTTCCGTAGAAGTGCTTCAGAATTTTAAGTTGAAAATCATTCAATTTATGATCAATTCAATATTCGATCGATACAGCAGAAGGTTTATCAAGGAACGAACAAAAACACTACAGTTTTGACAGCTTCAAACTAATACTTGAGCCTCAAGTTGTTACATAGTAGATCTGTCGGCCGCTGAAGATTCATAATATTGTCAACTCTCAACGGCTTGAAGAGTCGTCAACAAAGCCGCATTAAGTATTCCAGCTATCAACTTCGTGTGGTATTATTAGATGCACTCAAAAATAATTTTAAATAGATAGGCACATAACCTATACATATAAAGCTGAAAGTATGTAAGTAACCGATAAACTCGATAAACTATAAAGTAATCGATAAACCGTTGATGCGATCGCCGCGAAACTTTGGAAATTGTCAGCACATTCTGGGGATGGTGTCTGGAAAAAAATCGAAAGTTATATTATGGTAATGAAAAAACGCTGCAAATGATTGTACAGTGGTTTATTATTTCTTCGCTTCAATATTGATTTAGAAAGACTATCCATTTGTGATAGTAATTATTTCGAACATTTCGGAACAATCCCACCGAAAAACAGATGGTTACTATAGGGGAAAACTCCGTAGCAACTATTGTAATTTTAATCATTTTTATTTTTCTTAATTTCCTCATTAAAAACTAAACCTATTGCCTAACGGTACAGCTGGAGAGAGCGTTTGACGACCATTCCAATGAGTATAGAACGATTTTTATAGCTCCAAGCACTCTCGAGTTATACCCTCATGTCAAATTTCTGAAAATCTCCCAAATTCGGCACAAAAGCTGCGATAACTCGAGAACCAATAAAGCTACCGACCCGGCGATGGTCTCATTCGATTCAGCGTCGAAAAATCTATAGAATTTGATACCACGTACACATTTTCCTGAAAAACCTTGGAAAATATGAATTTTCTCCCCCTCAAAACCCCCCCAAAACACCCTTAAAATTGAGCTAGCAAGTTGGTTCGAAAATTGGGCCGTCGTAGGACCGAGATTGATTTTTGGTGAAAATTTCAAGAATTTAGCTATTATGGTTTGGCCGGAAAAGTGTTGACGGCGTACGGCGGACAGACAGAATTTTTTTTATTGGATATTCGGATTCTACATGCCTTGAAACGTAAAACATCAAATTTTGAGGGGGGGTTATAAAATTTTTTTTCTTGGGCGATTACAATGGTTTATTACATAATAAACCAAAATCGAAATCGTTTGGGCCGAATTCAGCCGGTTTTTTACTCATAACTTCTGAACGGTAATTCGGTTAAGTCATATCAAAGGAAAAGATAGATCTTCGGATATCCTATCTGTGCATGTAGTTCAAAATATAATTATACTGGTCCATCTACGAATTATCCCCGTTTCCAAAAATGTCGACACAGGTTTGCTACGTTTGCCTCAAAATATTTTTGAAAACGAGAAGCCATTCACTTGCTCTGAATTTTTAACAGGCTTCATTTCCAAGAGATTTTCGTATTGAAATCGTTTTCTAGAGAATATGGCCAAGTGCTAAATTTTCTAACTTTCATCACAAAGGACGGGAAAACCGATTGCTGTCGGCAAAACTTTTTTTTTAATAGAATATCGGGATCTTTTGTATACGTCTTCAACAATCATTATTCCGAATACGTGCTGTGACTCACATCATGATCAGTATCTAGACAATATTTGGCAAACTTTTATAAGTGCATAATATTATGCATCAAGTTAGATAGTCACTCTCTTGACCCGGGCTATCTATATCAAAATTTTGTGTTCATGGCAAGTGTGCATGAAAGGAACACGAGAAACAATCACAATATTATTCAAATTCCTTTACATAAGACGGTGATGTATGAGCGATCCTTTTTGGTTCAAGGATCAAAAATTTTTAACGAATATTATGATCACTTTAATTTGGCTCAAAGAACTGATGTTTTTCGTAAAACTTTAAAGAAGATTTTCATAGAAGGGTAGGTACTAACTATTGGAATGGCTAAGACACTCGCGCTTAGCAAGTCCATATGTTTTTGTAGCTGGGGTACCTGCTACAAACATCACTAGCGAAAAATAATATTTTTCGCATTCGCATTTCAGAATTCATCGAAGAAAGTTCATTCGTTAAAATAAAATATTTTTTCTCAAGTCAATATCCAGCTAACTCAATTCCAAGAGGTTATGGGCCCAGGAAGCTACAGCACTGCGAAGCTTGAAGAGAAAAATCGATGAACGTTCAAAACTCAAGATTGAAGATGAATTCAGGATCAAATATTCGGATCGAACCACTTCGAAGCGACAATTACGATACCTGGAAGATCCATGCCAAGGCCCTGCTCAGACGAGCTGGCGTATGGAATTTTGTCAGCGGTAAAAACAAAAAACCAACGACTCCAGGTGAGCTTCAGGATAAGTGGATTGAGGATGATCTGGATGCAATATCGGAACTGCTATTAATAATTTCACCCGGTGAGTTAAAGCAGGTAAAAAACTGTCCTACATCCAAAGATGTTTGGGATACACTGGAAGGTATCTATCAAAGTTCTGGACCTGCTCGAATGGCCACTCTTCTAAAAACGTTGGTACTTCAAAAATTAACTGACGGGGATAGTGTTCGAGACCATTTAATCACAATTTTTGACACCGTTGATAAACTAGCTGACATGGACGTTCCGATAAATGACAATTTACTATCTATCATGATGTTATACTCGTTACCAAATAGTTATGAAAATTTTCGCATCGCCATTGAATCGAGGGATAAGCTACCGACTCCAAAAGAATTGAAAATCAAAATTTTGGAAGAAAGTCAGGCTAGAAATCGTAATGACATTTTCGAAAATTCAGAAAACGCATTTATTAGCCGAAAAACTAATTTCAACAAAAATCGAAACAGCAAACCGGTTGAAAACCGACCTAGATGCACTATTTGTAACATGTATAATCATTCAACAGAAAATTGCAGACGTAATCAGCAAGGTCAGAAGAAAAATCAACCAAACAAGCGAGATAAAAACTCACAAAAATGTTCGTTTCTTGCAGAGAATATTTGCTACTCGTCAGAAAATTCAGCGCCACAGCTCTGGTGTATAGACAGTGGGTGCACATCGCATTTATGCTCTAGCAAATCAAAATTTGAAAATTTTAGAACAACAGAAAACGAACAATTGAAACTAGCTTCGAGAAATCATGTCACTTCGTGAAGATGTCAGCGGTCATCTCATCTGTTGAGCAATATTCGAGGGTGACATCTTTCTTCTCAACTGCTGCGCGGATGAAGTGTTCTTTCAATGCAATATGTTTGGATTTGGAGGTCACGATCGGGTTCTTTGCCCAGCATTGGGCCGGTTGGTTGTCAGTTTTGATGTTAATAGTCGATGTAGGTATTCCAACGTCGTTCGCCAAGTTCTTCAAGTGAAAAGCCTCTTTGGCGGCTTCTGTCAGAGCCATATATTCACTCTCGGCTGTCGATTGTGCTACGGTCCTTTGCTTCTTGGCCTCCCAACTGATTACTGATCCTGCATACGAGAAGCAGTAGCCAGAGTATGATCGTCCATCAGTGCAGTTACCCCAGTTGGCATCCGAGAATCCAGAAATGGGGGTTCTGGTCGGTTTGAATAGAAGTCCCATTGTTTTGGTCCCCTTGAGGTACCGAAGAATTCGCTTCGCAGCTGTCCAGTGTTCGGTTTTGTAGCACGAATTGAATTGTGATAGGTAACTCACTGCAAATGAGATGTCTGGTCGTGTGCAAGTGGCTAGATAATTGAGCGATCCTATCATACTTTGGTATGGAACATCTATCGGGGTCTTGTCCTCTGGAAATTCAAGTTTTAAATTTGCTTCCATTGGTGTTATTGCAATTTTACTGTTATTCATTGCGAATTTGTCCAGTAATTTTTTGATGTGGCTTACTTGGTTCATGTGAATTGAACCATCCTTCAACCTTTCGAATTCGATGCCGAGGCAGTACTTGAGTTCGCCGATGTCGCGCATCTCGAATGTCTTTGTCAAATCTTGTTTCAGTTTTTCGACTTGATCTTGGTTGGCGGAAGCTATGATCAGATCGTCGACATAAACCGCGAGAAGAATTTTGTCTCCCCCTTCCCCTAAGGTGTAGAGACATGGATCCGCGAAGGAAGATTTGAATCCAATTTCTTGAAGTCGCGTGTCGAGTTTCTTGTACCATTGCCTTCCTGCTTGCTTCAACCCATACAATGCTTTCTTCAGTAGGCAAACTTTTTCCGAAGAATCATGTTTTAGGTCGTCAAGCATTTGTTTTGTTTTTAAGTAAATTGTCCTGTTCTCGTTTTGGCCTTCTTCGATGAGAATTTCATGGAGAATATGTCTCAAATTTCCCGGCTTTTCCATGTAAATTTCTTCATCTAAAGTGCCGTTTAAGTACGCTGTAGTGACATCAAGCTGACTTAATTTCAGATTTTCTTTCGCTGCGATTCCTAGCAGTAGACGAAGCGATTTTTGTCTGACAACTGGAGAATAGGTTTCAGCGTAGTCGACGCCAGGTCGTTGCGTAAAACCTCGAGCAACCAGTCGCGCTTTGCGACGTTCTAAGGTCCCATCTGGATTCAGTTTTTCCTTAAGGATCATTCGATTGGTGACGACGTTTCGGTTTTCGGGTAGTTTCGAAATTACCCACGTGCCATTTTTGACATGAGCTCGAATTTCCGCCTTGATGGCGTCCGCCCATAGATCCTTGTTTTCTATTGAGTCCAGACAGTGCTCGTCAGCGTTGATGAGGTAAGACATGTCATAGTCTTTGTGCCAGACGGGCGGTCGAAGTGGTCTTCCATATCGACTTCTTTTAATTTCAGGTTCAGCATTTTCATTCCCATCTGAAACTTGTTCATTGTGTAGAATCGGGGAACGGCTTTCCTGTTCAATTTGTTCATTGACTACCACGTTATCAGAAGTTATTGATTCAGCTACCTCATTCGGAGAGTTGTTGAGATCGTTTTCATGGGGAATCTCAGTTGGGGAGACTTCTCCTCTCTCTTCAAATGATTCATTTTGAACGTTACATTCTTGTTCAAGTTGGCGTTGATAACTTTGTGTCAATGGTTTTCCATTTTTGTTGACGATTTCGATTTGGTTGTTGTCGATTGTTGAATTTTGAAATGATGAATTTGAATTATCTCCAAATATTTCGGACATTTCGTTTAGGACTTTTACATCACGAGATATTATGACTTCATTTTTGTCTTGTACCCAAATTCGATAAGCCTTAGAATTTTCGGAATACCCTACGAAAATGCCTTCTTTAGCTCGTGGCTCTAGCTTAGCACGCTTTCCACTTTTTCTCAGAAAGAATGCTTTACCTCCGAAAAGTTGGAGATGCCTAGCAGAAGGTGTACGGCCCACCCAAAGTTCAAATGGCGTTTTTCCATTGATCGATCGAGATGGACATCGATTGACCAGGTAGTTTGCCGTGGGGGGGAGTATTGGAATGGCTAAGACACTCGCGCTTAGCAAGTCCATATGTTTTTGTAGCTGGGGTACCTGCTACAAACATCACTAGCGAAAAATAATATTTTTCGCATTCGCATTTCAGAATTCATCGAAGAAAGTTCATTCGTTAAAATAAAATATTTTTTCTCAAGTCAATATCCAGCTAACTCAATTCCAAGACTAACATTTATTTTTATTTTTAATGGTGTTGTGCCTATCTTGAAAATATGATGAAGTAATGTTTTTCCTGTTTCATCAAATACCTACTTATAGTTTGTAAGAGCAATTGTAATTTTTGTAAACTAATACATTCAGGGAAGGTGGAAGAGAGGGCCATTTTGGCACTAACCTCTCCCTGGTTGATAAATAAACGCATACAATCAATCAATCAATCAATCTTGAAGTCAAGTTTCAATCAAGTGAGTCTCGCTCTCTCATCTCTCTCTCTTTCTCCCTCTCTCTCGGCGAACTACCAAGATAGATAGACTCTCTCTTTTACTGTCAGACTCATGTCATGCCACCGTACGGCTAGACAAGTGCTTTTATTTCGGTACCTATCTTTTCATGCTGCTCGCGAAGAAAAAATATATTTCAAACATTTCCACCTTTGAGCCGAGCCAAGAGCGATTAAATTAGCGATGAACATACATCTTGGTGGTAAGAAAGCAGTCCATTGAATGAAGGCAAACATGTTTTGGCCGTGAAAACCAAATCTACACTCGGTATTCTTATACACTCGGAAAACCGGTTGTTATTTTATGTTCCCAATAAAATATTGCTTTCGGCAGAGAGTAAATACGGTATCGTCCCTTGTGATGTAGTGTTGTTGTGGCATTGGCGTGAACCGAGTACACATGAAGCTTTTGACTCAATCGAATCACTGAAGTCATTTCCCCTACCGTTGCGGTGGCCTACGGCGTCTTGGGCGAGAATTGCGTATGGGCGTGTGCGACGGGTGGCAAATGTATATTTATTATTACACTGCAGGGACCCAGTTCACAATGTCAAAATTTATAGTGTTTTCTAGGATTTCTCCTGATGGTGTTCCTATTGTTGTGAAGAGGGAGGTCTTCTCTTGTGTCCCTCTTCTTTACCAAAGTCGGGTTTTGCGCCTTCTCATTCTAAAGCAAACGTTCCGTAAATTTTGGAACGTTTCGAGAGGTTCAGAGGGTTGCTGGGGTCCGCAGGGGCCAAGAGTGGGATTCGAGCCAAGAACGACGCCTTCAAGCCGTGGTGGGTCGTTGGATTTACGGTTGTTTTGCTCGCAACCCGAGAAACCTTTCGACCTGAGAATGCAGTAAGACTTGTACGAGTCCAGAAATCCGAGCATTGATGCCATTCATTGGCAGTAAAACGTTCTACATTACATAGTTTTTTTTTTTACCAATTTAGGATCGCTCAAGCTAGCTGTGGTTGGATCAATTGGAGAGAAGAAATCAGTTCATGTTTTCCAACTGACTATCGTTGAAGCTAGGAGGATTTCACTAAGGCGGAATCAATGCTCAAATCTTTTTTATGGCGAGAAAGCTTGTTATAAAAACGACTTGAGTATGAAAAATGAATGAAATGAAATGAAATATCGTTTATTGTACAACTGTAAGGTATTACAAAGGTTTTTTATACAATTTCCAATTCTTAAATAATTAATAATTAAAATAATTAAATTATTACTGCCGCACAACATCAACCAGGAAACGACACTTCGACTCTCACTTGTCGTTCAGTACAGAAATCCCTCGTTTAAGAAGAAGACCCTGGTTTTAATCAGAATTCTCAAAAAAAGTACAATTTCTTTAAAGTCAGGACTTCATTGGAGACCAGACAATTTTTCAGTTTCTCTCGGCTGATGCGGTCTTACGACTTGAGTATTGATTCCGCCATAGTGAAATCTGTCGTTTTTATAACAAGCTTTCTTGCCATAAAAACGATACAATTGACCCATCCAAATTATTCCTGTAGGTTGAGGGGGAGAAAAACGAGGCGAACTCTTCTCCATTTTTTATGATTCAGCCGAGTACTTTCGCCCGTTCGGGCTTCTTCAGGGCATTATAGGACCATCCAAATCATTACCAGGTAATGGAAAAATACATATTGTTTTTCTTCATTCGCGATGGTCCCTGGGTACGAAACTTCCGATTCGCAGTGAGATGCGTAAATGAGAAACTGTCTTTGGCTCTGTTGACAGAAAATTCTTCGCCAAGGTAGATGCGATGATCTTCCCCCCTATTCCGTTTCCAAATCAGGCAGCAGAGCTTTATTATGCGGTACCGTGTTAACTGAGAAGCCTTTAACAAACAGAAAGCCCTTACCGGGTGCCTCTTCTAATGCATATTAGCGTCTTGTGTGTTTGAACTAGAGCCTGGAACGATGTGGAGCTAGTGAATGTGAACGTTCCAACTGAGAAACGTGCGCTGACAGGCGCTCATTCGCCTGTTCAACTGACTTTGCATGACGGATATGCGTGGCTTGGCATTCCACAACCTACAACGACAATCTGCCTGTAATGTTTGCCTTCCATCGTTCAGTTTCGCCTGAGCTGGGTGTCATTTTACACTCGGTCTCAACAGTCTCGTCAAATATTAACCCGTCGGGTTCTTGAAAGGACGTGCGATGGGAAGAGATGATGGGGAGGTGCTACAGATATGAACGGGGCAGCCTGGAAGCCTTGACACTAAGTTAATATCAGGTAAGCTCCCTTATAGCACTCCACCTTTCCGTACTTCTTGAGACTGTATTAAAACGTCATCGTTCCCGCCATCTTCAACCAAAAAGCAAACATGTTTCAACTCAATGCTTCAAAACGATCTCCATCTGTTTCAATGGTGTTCTGAAATTGAAAACCGGTGCACAATAAGAATGAAGCTTCATCATCAAGTAATGAGGCGACCATCCGGCTCTGTTGCACTGAGCTGTTCCACTGTGTTAAATTTTTATATCGAAACTACTGTAAATCGAGTCAAATCAAGACAATGAAAATCTTTTGAAAAGTTTGGTGGTTTTTGTACACCTCAAGCTTCTGCTGCACCAGTGCAGTTAACACGAATATACGAGGATATTATACAACAGTGTACAAAAAATGTCGTAGCTGGCAATAACGTCAACCTAAGTCAAGGATCTTCTTGACGGATAACACGTTTAGCACGGTTAGCAGGCATAAGACGTAGTATACGTCTTGATAATGAACATCTCTGATGAAACACTATATTGGCCGTTGAATCTATATGTCGCCGTCGCATCCCCGGGAGATGGAGGATCGTCGAGCAATTGTCCTTCCTCCATCTCTGAATCGTCCATTTTCAGGGAAGGGACGGTATTTAACACTCGCGCAAATATATCAACTAAATTGTCACTTTATTGTCTTGGAAACTTACAACTATGAAAACGAACTATGAACTAACTATTAAAGAACATTAAACTATTTAAAACAAAAGTCAAACGGGCGGATATTGAACGTTCTTCGCACTACAAGGACCGGACACTCTCCCCTACCTTAGCAAATATCCAGAGCGACACTTGGACATTTGCTTTCAACAGAAGACGGTTAACAACTGACAACTGTTCGTACGCACCAACTCAACATAGTAGGGCGATAGTAGAAATATTTGACACTAGGTCGCTGGCCGCGACCTATGGTAGGGGTTGTGGGTTGAGCATCCAAAGACGACACAATTATGTGTTTGCCCTTGATAGTGAATTATTGAATTGAAAATGAAACTTAAAATTAAAAACGGTGATCAGATCCCAAGTTGACACGGCCATTCTGACAAATCTTCCCTCCTGGGAAGAATTAAGATAATCCTGAAACAACAGGAGAAAAGGAAGCATATCAGTTCTCATCAAACAGGAGCAAACCCCTGCTCCAGCCTACAATTTGACAGGCATATCCTGCCAACCTATTTAGACTAGAAAACACCAGTCCGATCGTTACGAAAGACCCACAAACGTCAAGTGCACCAAGCAATTGAATGAAACTGCCAAGGGTACTGCAGGAAGACGTTATCATAGGAAGGAAAAAATAAGCACAATCTGCTCCAAACATAAATGACCAACACATAACAGCAACTGGCAACAGAAAACCATAAACAAAGCTGTATGCGGCTAAAGCACTCATAACGGTCAACTGGTGACCACGTCAATGACAATTGCATTGCACGCTCGCCCAACACAGCAGCAAAATGCTGTATTGTGACCAAAAACCGATGCCACAGATGACCGCATCGCTTGCACCATAGACCGGGGAAAAGCAAAGCTCTATCAAGGCCGCATCGCTCGTGTTGAAGACCCGCGAAAAGCTAAGCCCCAAATGACCGCATCGCATTTGCCAAAGACCCGCGAAAAGCTAAGCCTCATAAGACCGCATCGCATTTGTCAAAGACCCGCGAAAAGCTAAGCCTCACAAGACCGCATCGCATTTGCCAATGACCCGCGAAAAGCTAAGTCAGACCCCAGGGCCGCATCGCACATGTCTACAACCGGCGAAAAGCTAAACCAAGCGAGGCCGCATCACCCGCATCCATAGCCAGCGAAAAGCTAAGTCACCACTGCACCCCAGTATCAAATTCTTCATCATACCAAAACAATATGTGCAAGATTTTTTTTTTTTTTTTTTTTTTTTTTTTTTTTTTTTTTTCAACGCACCCAACAGGTAACGTAAATGCAATATTAAATTCCAAGTTCAATGTTTAGGTTGGCCAAAAGGTTTAGGCAAAACGTAAAAGCACCAAAATGGTGAACAATAATTAGAGCGAGTTGCAATTCAATCGATAGGCATCATTCGTCATCACTGGAACAAACAAGAGGCAAATTTTCAATATTGTTTACCGGATTGGGAGCCTTTCGTAAACGATCATGAGGATATTTGTACACCCTCTTTCCATCAATAGACTTTAGTTCATATCGATCATGTGGTAAAACTTGGTGAACACGAAAAGGTCCACGATATTTATTATCCAATTTAGTTTGGTTTCTCTCCTCGTTTTTGAGAAGTACCAAATCTACCAAATCTCCAACATCAAACGGCTTAATTTTAGCTTTTCCTTTGTCAAATCTAGACTTATCATATTCAGCTTGTTTTTCGATTGCTCGGCTAGCCTGCTCTCTCTCTTCAGTCACTGAAATTTGAGAAGGACCAACAACATGCTCAGACACAGAGATTAGACCTAAAGGACGTGATATCCTACCTAACATTAACTCCATTGGAGAAACTTTTGTAACTTTATGTGGCGTTGAATTTAATGTTAACTGAATCTCGCCGATGCTCGACTGCCATGATCTGTGTTCGTTCGTTTCAGCAACTGTAAGCATATTGCGAAGTGTACTCATCAAACGTTCAACTTGCCCATTTGCTCTTGGGGCACCTGTAGCTATTAAATGAAGCGCAATTTGATGATTGGAACAATGATCTTGGAAATCTTTAGCTGTAAAACATCTTCCTTGATCACAAATTATTCTAGTAGGTGGTCCAAATAGATCAATAGCAAATTGAAGTGCTTTTATCGCACTAGAAGCATCAATGTTTCGGGAGTGACGTAATAAACAATATTTGCTAAAGGCGTCAATTAACACAAAAATGTATTCTTTCGCGTCATTTTTGCCGCTTAATTTTCCGGTTGCGTCTATATGAACGGTATGCCATGGAGTGGCAACTTTTGGAATAGGATGGAGTTCAATTTGACGAGGGCCTGAGTCAGACTTAGCCGTTTTGCAAATTAAACAATTTTCGACAAATTTCTTCACGAATTTGGCCATATTTTCAAACCAATAATGTTGATAAAGAGTTTCGAGCGTTTTTTCGTAACCAAGATGGAATATTGATTGATGAATATTGTCAACGATAGACCATTTCATTGAATGTGGAACGATTGGGAGCCACTTGCTTCGGTTATTCCGTTGTACTTTACGACACAATATGCCTGAACGAAGTTCGTATGTATTCTGGACGTCATCGTCAATTTCGTCTGAATTTAATTTGCTAATTACTTCTGAAATGAATGGGTCGGACTGCTGAGCTAGAAGCAACCAATCTGTCGAAATAGTGGTAAGATCGATTCGTTTTTCTGTTACCTTAATTTTCTCTGTAGGGTTGTTATTCGATTTACGTTTCCCGTGAGGTCGGAATTTCAGTGAAACATGTTGCGAATTCTGTTCGGGTGTGAAAGGATTTGTAACTGATAAAGGTTTTGAGCATTGTTCGAACTGTTCAACGATAGAGTCATCCTCTGAGTCAAATGAACCTACAGGATTTCGACTCAAAAAGTCTACGTGTTGCATACGGTCAGCCTTACGGTATTGGATTTTAAAATCGTACCCTTGAAGGAAAGCCCACCATCGTTGCACGCGGGGGATAAGATCCTGCTTTGACTGCGTAGCGCGCAAAGAAGCGCAGTCCGTCACTACAGTGAACGGGTAGCATTGCAAGATATTGTTGAAGTGTTTTATGGCATAGACAACAGCGAGCGTTTCCAACTCATACGAGTGGTAACGAGCTTCGGTCGGTGTTGTGCGTTTGCTGAAATAAGCTATAACCCGAGATTTCTTATTAATAACATTGATTAAGATCGCACCAAAACCTTGATTACTGGCGTCGGTATGTAATTCAATAGCATAGGAGGGATTAAAAATTACTAGAACGGGTTCAGATGTGAGATGAGATATAATTTGTTGCCGGATAGATTCATGTTCGTCCGTCCAATCGATTAATTTCCCTTTGCTGTCAGATTTGCAAGTTAAGCGAAATAGAGGTGCTGCAATCAATGAAAAATTCTTAACGAACTGACGAAAATAGGATGCCAATCCTAAAAATTGTCGAAGCGAACGAATAGTTGAAGGGGGCGGTAATTTGGTCAAAGCTTCTATTTTCGAAGCATTAGGTCTAACTTCGCCATTCTGCACTTCATACCCTAAGTATTTTATTTTTTCAACAACAAATGAACACTTCGAAAGATTCATAGAGAACCCCGATTTTGTTAAAACATCTAAGAGATGATCCAAGCGCTGAAGAGCTTCTTCGATTGTAGGTGCTATTAGAAGAATATCGTCCATAAAGACGACGACATAACTAAACGCAAGGTCACCTAAAGCTTTCATTATTGCGCGGCTATAGACGCTAGGGCCGTTCCTTACCCCAAACGGCATTGCTAAAAATTCCCATTGCCCGTCGGGAGTTACAAATGCAGTCTTTTCAACGGTATCTGCTGCGACAGGTATTTGGTGAAAACCACTTGCCATATCAATGCAGCAAAAGTAGCGAGCTCCACATAAGCGCGCAATTTGGTCTGAAATGAGAGGAAGAGGAAATCGATCGGGAATGGTATTACTGTTCAAAAGGCGGTAATCTACAGCCATCCGATAGCCACCAGTTTTCTTTGGAACCATTAAAATCGGACTCGCAAAAGGTGAGGAGCTTGGTTGAATGACTTTGGCTTCCTCCAACTCAACTATCCGCTCCCTAAGGACTTCACGCAATATAGGGCTTAATTTGTACGGGCGCCGATTAACAATTTTCCCTGGGTCCATCAAACGTATACGAAATTCACCTGTCGTGACTCGTGTAGTAGGAATACCTGTGGTGAAAAATTTAGCGTACTTCAGGAGTATTGTCATTAGTTGAACTTTACTATCCCCCTTTAGATCAGTACGAATTGAATTAATTAGGTCAACTGACGTGTTTAATCCTACGACATAATTGTTGCTAGGTAAAGGGTCAGAACGACGGAAAGCAGACGGCTCAAAATCGTCACAGCTGTGAAAATTATCAATATCGCTCTGAAATAGATCGCTAACAGTAGATTCCGGGATATCAATGGATTCTGAACTATCATTATTAGATTGAACGTATGGCACTTTGGTCATTGTATGATCGGTTTGAACATATACAGAAAGAAACTCACTTTGTTTGACATTAGGTGACGTACAGGCATCAGCAACGGTTTTGACAGAAATTGTCTTAATTCGATCATTGTTTTTCTTGTTTTTCAAAATGCATGTCACATCTGTGACCAACATGGAGTAATTGTCAGAAAGAATCTCTCGTCCTATTATGATCTGGTTTGTGAGAAACTGATCTTCTATTACATGAAATAGGATCTCAAGCTCTATCTCATTGATTTTTACTTTGGAAAGAATTTGCGAGTTACACACAACAGTGGCCGAACCTAGGCCATGCAAATTAACTGCATGAGTAAATTTAGATCCAGTAAATTTGGCTTTTAAAAGTGAACTGAGAAGAGAGCATTCCGAGCCAGAATCGAAACAGTAATCAAAACTCTCACCCTTGTGTTGAAGAGATCCCTTGGGGTTGACTAAGCATAAGCCAACATGCTTGTCGGTCTGTTTTCCAGGATGAGTGTTGCTCGGCTCGGGTCCTCCACTCGTCGATCGCTTGGCACAGGCTGAAGAAATGTGGCCTCTCTGGCCGCAGGCGTAACAAACGGGAGTAAACGGCTGTTTGTTCTGTCTGGCGCTTGGTCTGGTAGCATTTTGTGAATGCTGGCGGTGTTGGTTGTTAGTCGATGGTCCAAATTCTGGTCGTCCTTGAAAATTTCTTGGCTGAACCGGGTAAGGAGACGGGCGAAATTTCTTGAAATTACGTTCGCTTGCTGAGAAATTTTCAGTTGGTCTTTTGAAAGAGAGAGATCGTAGTTCGCGCATCAATTTGTCTCGGCTGTCAATGTTGGCTGTGAAGGCCAAATGGCGGGCCCTTGGATCAGCTTGAGCGATTTGAGCGAGGGCCATGGAGACAGCGAGCTGTTCGCTATTACAATCCTTGAATCGAGCCATGAGAGAATTTATAGTGCGAGACGCAAAAGTCAAATAGCTTTCGTTATCCTTTGGTCGATCTTGAAAACATTTGATTATGATCCCAGGTAGGGTAAGCGTGACATCATACTGGGCCAAGAAAGCAGCGCGAAATTCAGTCCACGTTAAACCAGGGTGAACAATCGTCGTGAACCACTGGCCGGCTTCACCTCTCATTGCTCTACTCAGAGCGAAAATTAATTTTCTTCCAAAATCCTCGTTTGAATCGATGAGGCACTCGACAGTATTACACCATGCTTTGGGATCCATTTGTGAGTTTTTTGGATCGAAATACGGAAGAAGTAGGTCAAAGGTAGGTTGGGAAGCCGTTTTAGTCGTCTGTGAAAGATGGTCAATAAGACGCGTCATATTTCTGTTTTGTTCCATAATTATTTCCTGCCAGTCGGCTTCATTGATGGATGAAGACGGGCGCTGAACAGGGAGAGTATCGTCCAAGGCGTAGGCAGCCCTAGGAGAAGTTTGCGGAAAATTACCAGGCACTTGAGACGGGCCGAAAACATTCCTCGAAGGATTAGAGCCACCGACAAGGGGGCGCCGCTCACGACCGAACATGAAAGGCTCCGCCGTGCGCTCCTTTGGCTGGGCCCCAACTGCATCGAAGTTAATGCGTGAATTGTTGTCATCACCTTGATTGACTTCGAATCCCACTTCTGATGTCGCCGTCGCATCCCCGGGAGATGGAGGATCGTCGAGCAATTGTCCTTCCTCCATCTCTGAATCGTCCATTTTCAGGGAAGGGACGGTATTTAACACTCGCGCAAATATATCAACTAAATTGTCACTTTATTGTCTTGGAAACTTACAACTATGAAAACGAACTATGAACTAACTATTAAAGAACATTAAACTATTTAAAACAAAAGTCAAACGGGCGGATATTGAACGTTCTTCGCACTACAAGGACCGGACACTCTCCCCTACCTTAGCAAATATCCAGAGCGACACTTGGACATTTGCTTTCAACAGAAGACGGTTAACAACTGACAACTGTTCGTACGCACCAACTCAACATAGTAGGGCGATAGTAGAAATATTTGACACTAGGTCGCTGGCCGCGACCTATGGTAGGGGTTGTGGGTTGAGCATCCAAAGACGACACAATTATGTGTTTGCCCTTGATAGTGAATTATTGAATTGAAAATGAAACTTAAAATTAAAAACGGTGATCAGATCCCAAGTTGACATATATATAAATCGAATTTCAACTTTCAAATCTAAAATTGAGTAAAAATTGAGTTTCACTGGCTGTCGTGAAATCAGGAAGAATTTTTCCTACTTTGTAGCTAAATGAAGGCCACAGGGGAAAAAGGGGGAATGTCACTTTTTTTCATTTCGAGATTTTCAAATTTTCAAGTTTGAAGCTTTTTCTGACGTAAGTAGATCCTTGCAGGATTTAAAGTTCCAACGATTTTTCTGCTATCCTTCATCTATTCATCTTTAAAAAAACGGAGGTATTGGAAATTTGAAAAACATAATAAAATGAAATCGTTTTATTAGAAAAAAAAAGCAGTTTTTCCCTAAGAAACATGGAAAAAAGGGGGAATGTCTGAATAAATCACGTTTTAGTTTTTTTTTTTTTTTTCACTAATTTTCTTCACTGGCTTTTTCGGTGCGCGTTTGAAGGGTAGTTTAGTGAAAAACCTCCTTGATTTCATTTGAAGGCAGAATTGTCGTAAATGAAGTAGATCGTGGTACTTCCTTTCCCTGTTTATTTGACCTTCCTCCTTTTTTTTCAGTGGCTGTAGTGACCTTCCTCCTTTACTCACTGTAAATGTCGGTTTGCAAATGAATAGTTCAGGTCTTTCCTCCCCGTTTTTTTCCATTTTTGGATTAAGATATAGAAACTAGATCGAAGGGAGACATTGCTACCGACCTTCATTCATTTTTGACAAAAAAGTGGCATTCCCCCTTTTTCCCCTGTGGTCTTCATATAATATAGCTATATTATTATTGTTGCATTCCTTTCTGAACACCGCTCTGGCTTCCGTTCCACCATCGAAGCGGTTTATTTATAGCGCAAGACATTAACGGGACTTTCGCTAGAGCCTTCCAAATCGTAGGTCTCTGATTACAGCGGTCGTACACTCCCTCGTCGATCCCTTCATTTTCTCCCAACCCTGAAAGAAGACATCTCCTTTTTCGTCTACGGCCGTTTCACAGCTAGCACCTTCGCTCAGGACGAACCTACGGGGAATTAGTAGTGTCCTTTTCCGTTTTATGGGCTTTACCAACCGACCACCTTCGCTACTTCTCCAACAGACCATACGTCACGGCACCCGAATAGGCCGGAAACCGTCTCGATCTCAGTCGATACATTTTGTAATTTATCCCTAGGGACTATTATTCTCTGTATTACCCTTGGATCCTTGCAAACCAGGGACAGTAAATTAACTCAGGCGGGAAACGACTCGTTTTGCCGGTTCATCTCTTCTGGTAATTGCCTCTGTTGGGATAAAAAGTCTCAAGAAAGGAACTGGAACTGGACTCGGTGGAATCCACAGCACCAATACTTGACAAATTCCTTGAGAATTTCCAAACGACAACCAGAAATGTCAGCACAATTTATCGAAGTTCAATTGATTGAGCGGAAGCCTTAAGAAGAAAGAGTTTCTGAGTATAGTACTATGGTAGAAAATTAGTTCCAAATTTACCTCCGTCGAAATGGGGAAGACGCCTATTTTTCATTTTCGTTCCTAATGGCCTGAATTCTGCTATTTGGTGTCAGCTGAAGACGGAATGACCAATTTTTCATGAAAATTGTGAGTTTACGTGGAGAAAATTGCTAATGAAAACCGATGATTTTGAACGAAAAATGGATAGTTATTACGTCATAACTAGTCCGTTGAACGTGAATATCGATACTAGCGCTTGTATCTTCGGAGAATAAACTAACATTGGGAGCAATGATTTGAGGTTGCTGTGAGATTACCAAACCCCCCTCAGCAATTTATTTGCTTTACGAGGCATTTTGGGTGGTACTAACTCGACGATTAAAAAAACATAACAATTAGCAGTGAAATTAGCGTCACTTACTCGATTTAGCAATACTTCAGTCTTAAAGACCGTCTTGTTGTTCTTGTCTGTCTTTCAGCCGACTGCAGAGCGCTCTAGGAAGTTACTTCAATCGGTTGGAGTTACATTTCCGGGTTTATTCAAACCGCTCATTTTCCTTAGCGATTTTCTCCGCAGAAACTCACAATTTTCATGAAAAATTGGTCATTCCCTCTTCGGCTGAGACCAAATAATAGCCATAATAGTCATAATACTTCCATACACAACATTAGAATGGAAATAAAATCAATTAGTACCTACCTATTTAACTCGAGAGCCTTCTCATGATAGCCGATATGATTACATGTTAATATCAAAACGTTTATCCCATCGAAAATGTTTCCTATTTAAAGTTGAAATCCAAACGTGACTCTAACTATTGCTGCGATGACAATGTAAAGTCAATGGGAATAAAAATGTCGCACTGTTCGTGATCCAAGCTGTCGAAGAGGATGCGACACGACTTGGCGTGTTACATTTTTCATTTCAAACCCCATCTAACCAAGAAGGAGAAGATATTATTGAAAAGAAAAGTGCACAAGGGAGAAAGATTCGAATTGCGCTCGTGCTGAGAAAAAGAAGACTGAAATGGCACTCGCCGCGTTAACGCTTCATTGCATTTCAAATAATTCAGAAGACGGTTGCTTGGCTTTCCCTACTGTCAGTTCATTTCCTGCAGTCGAGAACACGAGAACCGGCAGGCGAGAAAGCGATTCCGTACTCGGCGCTTTTACACCCTCAACCCTCAACAGCCGAACCCTCTCCCTCGGTTCTTTTTGGCTGGAATAGAAGAAAGGCTGTTCGAACTGACTGCAGAACAGTGGAATTTCTCTTTCGGCAAACAATTGAATTATGGACAGGGGAAAAGCGAAGGCGTCGTTCGGAGACCGTTGTTTTTATTAACAACCAGGCATCAGGGCTAAATTATGTTGATCTCGCTGGATTTCCGTTTTTATTTCGACAAGCTCTCGGAGTGATAATGGCGTTAACGGAATTTAACAATGGAGATGAGGTGCGGGCTTTTGAAGAAGAGGTTTATATAATACAAAAAGCGTGTACCGATTTTCCGCATGCATCGTAAATATCGGCGCATAATTCGTTCCGACATTTAATCGTTCGGCGAACAATCCCGTATTTTTGAAATAAAGATAATAATGAGCTTTAGCTCGTCGTTCTATTGGCTCGAAATTGCACTTGACGTTCGTGCCGTTAATTTTTATCTATATTCGACAAAAAAAAAGCATGGAATCTGGAATGGAAAAAACATTTTATCCGATCAACCATAATCTATCAATGAAATCTAATACAAATAAAGTTATTCATAAAAAAAAAGAAAAATCATGGAAACCTTTTGAAGAAAACCTTGTGAAATGGCCATTATTTTCAATGAGTTCAATTGCAATTTGAGCTCCAAATCATGTAGTCTACCGAATTGGCTTTGAAGTCATCTCTATTTTCTAAACGAAGGGGCTTTATGAAGAGAACTTCACAGACAGGCAACTCAGATCAGGAACATTGCTATGCCTTTTCAATAGCATTATGAGTTCAAAAACAATGCCTAACTAAACAACAAAAAAAAAAAAAAAACTTTTTCGAATGGTTTCCCCATTTGTAAATTATTAGTTTCCTTTGTAATCGAAAAATACATGAACTGTACGGGCCCGATTGTTTTCAGAATATTTTCATAGAATGTAGAAAGTGGGGATGAAATTATGAAAAACAACACGTAGGTAGGTACTTACGTTTTTCGTCGCCCTTCTGCTTATCGCTGGGGTCCATGAAGAAAATGAAAGCAAACAATCGAATTACTATCCAGTAGAAACAACATGGCGATAGACTGAGGGACACCCTGTTTTTATTAAAAATAAAAACAGATACTAAACAACGTCTACCATACAAATAAGATCATAAATAACAGAACGGGGCCAGTAAAAAGCTGAGGAAGGGAACGTTCTCGAAAACCAGGGAGGTTTCTACTACCAACGCGCCGCGCAGTCCCTGCGAGATTAAAATCCCCTGTCCGCCGTCCGTTCCCTCCATTCGGACGTCCTTGCATGCAAAAACAGTTCTTTATGGCTCGGAGGAAGGCATACACAACAGAACGGACACCACATATATTATTTTCTTTCAATTTAACGTTGGACGCCAGTGGCCAGGGTCTCTTTCCCAGGAGGGTTCGAGGAAAGGCCATTGTCATTGGTGAAACGTTCCTGCCGTCGGAGGAAGATTTTTTCTTCCGCTTTATTTCTCTCTCTGCTCGCTTTCTCTCTTTCTCTTTCTTTTTCTGATAAGATATACTGTCGTCCCTTTTGGGGTGAAATGGAATGTAATCCTGGGATGAGCGAGAGTGTAGCAGGAATATCATATCGTACAAAGTATCAGACGTCCGTGACAGGAAATGCGGTTGGCGGAACGGAACAGGAGCAACCTTCGTCAGTGGATTTTTCGACAATGCAAACCTACACGGGCACACGTCCAAATGTAATCTGAGAACCACGTGTGCTACTCACGGAGAGGATTTTTGTGAAAAAACGCAAATCTGTAAATATAGTGTTGCGAAAAATTCGAACCGCCAATTGTCAGCTGTTCCACTGGAGGAACAAAATCCCCAATAATTAATTTGCTGTTTCTTCCATTGGTAGAAGGATCTACCGTGAGTTAAGTTGACACTGCACCCCTCTAAAGGCCAACTCTCCGTTTTTATTTCATTTTATAATTTTTTAACCTAATTTGTTAACTGATAGTGAAAAAATCCGGTTATTCCGTACGTGTCTTCGGATAGCTGCTAACATATCCATAACATAATCCAGGTATTCCGTACGTAGGACGTGATTCCGTGGTACCAAAGTTCTCACCTCCAATTCTTATTCCTCTTATGGCGGATTTCACCAAAAAAATTGAGTTGGAGTTAGCCTTAAAGTTAGCTGTACAGGCAACGCCAACAAGCGATGTAACTAGCAACAACTCATGTTTTCACTAGTAACATTGCCTGCTGCCACTCAATTTATTTTTATTTTTTTTGTTTTTTTTTTATTTTTATTTATTTTTTTGTTTTTCATTTTTATATATATATATATATTTTTTTTTTGTGAAATTCACTATTAATGAACTGAATGCACCGAGTGTGGTGTACCTATTCAAAACCGCAAACAGCTACAAGGAAACATGAATTTCAATTTTAGACTTTTGACCAAGTGTTTAGTAATTTCGTCCAATATAGTGAAGCAAAATAATAACCCGTCTAATTGAAGAAAGTCTTGTATGTATTCGTTTTCTGAAATCGCGTGCGGTCGTGTGTTATGCCGATTTCTGTTCCCTTAGGAACGGATTGATTGCGAAAACAAATTCCTCAATTAAGTTTCTCGGTAAGTTTTTAATTGCTCGCGAACTATTGATTGAGTTCTCTTGTGGGCGATGCGGCGATGGCGACTGCGAAGTTGGCCATCTGTTGACGCGCGAGTTGCCAAGTTTCAACTGCGAGCGCCTGCGGTTATTGGCGACTGCAACCTGCGTACGTTCCCATGTGTTCCCCTCTAATGCATTTCCTCTGTAAAGCGGCGTTGCGGAAGAGCTCAGAGAAAATGATAGGAAACTCGGCGGGACGAGATTCGTTCAACTTTCCAGCTCATCCCATACAAATCGTTTTAAATCCCACAGCGGCTGTTGCTGATCCCGAAAACGAACGGGGCTCTTCAATTTTCGAGAAAACCTTTTTACCACTTCTAGCGATTTCGCTGTCCAACGGGCGAACTTCCTCCATTGTTTCCCACGGATTGCAAATCTCCCTCCACTTTTCCATCGAATAAATCCCTATTAAACCTTTCGAGTGGAGGGGCCAACCACTTTCGGTTGCTCTTGTTGGTGTACACCGGGGGTAGGCATTTCTCCCGTAGCAGCGGAGAAACGAACGGGATGTTCAACCTCGGGCAGTCAATCAAAATGTGCTGGAGAACGCCAAATGAAATAAAAAAATAGAAATTGAAAATAACCATGAAATTTTTAAATTGAAAGAACAATGAATTTCTTGAAATTGAAAGAACAATAAAACCGGTGGTGTGCATAGATCACGCAGTACTTCCATGTTTGAGTCGGTAACTGGAATAAAATCAAGAAGCTCTTGCTAAGGGTGTAACGATATTGCTCTACAACTGTTATTAAAAAACTAGCTAGGAGAACCCAAAAATGGAGAAACCCATCAATTAGGTTAATAATGCTGTATGTGTGTTCCTTACAAAACGATTCAAGCCAAGTTTTGTAAAATAGGATAATTTCTATGAACCTCCAGCGTCAAAGATACTGATTTTTTCACGGCCTGTGAGAATCGAAATACTCAATAAACCGCATACGGCGGAAGTACGGTGTGTGATCCAATCGTTATACAAAAAGTTTTGGGAAATGGAGTCATTTTTAAAGCAAGTAATACGCTAATATACAAAAGTGCACAAATAAAATAACTGAAAATGCGAATTATGAGGAAGTACTGTGAGCAACACCAATAAGAAAAATGAAGCGATATTCAGTTGTCAAGTAGAAACATTTGGAGTCCCACGGCGTTCAAATATATTCATTTTTGCGGTCTGTAAAAATAAAAATATGACAGATATGCGTATAAAAGGAAGTACTGCATGTGACTCACTTGATAAAAATCAGGCATTATTTAATTGCCGTCCCAAACATTTTAAAACCATGAAAGTTCAAATACATTGAGCTTTGCAGCCTGGAAAAATCAAAATACAAAATACGCACTAGCCAAACCGTGAAAAAGGCTCATAACGTGAAGGTACGGTTCCGTGACCCAATATCCAAAAAATCTAGTGTAATCTGCTTGCCATAACAAACATTTTAAAACCTTAAACGTAGAAAATATTTACTTTTATTGCCTGTAAAAATCAAAATAGAAAAAACTTTGAACGCTTATACCTTGGAAGTACTGTATGTTATCCACAATCCGGAAACTGCAAATTTTGCAAAATTACTGGGAGAACATCCTCTACGAATTTCATAGTTTCATTCAATTTTAACGGAGATACGACGATTTATGTCATTTTTTGACGACTATACTACACATCAGAAAGTGTAGTAGTATAAAATTTTCTTCTTTTATAGTACTAGTGGAAAATTAGTTCCAAATTCACCTCCGTTCCGAATTCGACTTTTCGGACGATCGCAATACTTCCATTTACTGCGTAAACATGGAAGTAAAAATTCTATTCTTACCTCTACGCAAAGATACTACTTTCAATTGAAAAATGTCAACCAAACAAAACTTCCACTCTTCAAGCTGAGTCTTTGAGTACCCACGAGGAAAATAATCTCATTAGGGGGGGGAGGGTATGCATGTGTATATTTTCCCTCTGAATATAATATAGTTTACCAAACGATTCATCGCAAACATTTCTAATCCTTAAAAACCCTAGTATAATTAATCCTCAAGGTCAATGAACCTTGCAGTATTCAACTTACAGATGTAAAATCCTTTCGGATATGTATATCATATAACTAGTATTAAAAAGATATAAATACTCATATATAAATATTCGAACTCTTTGATCCAACCTATTCGACATTCTGTACTCGTGCCATTTAACTTTTGTCGTTTAACCTATAATTGTATGTTCCGTATAAAGTCATCATGCTTGGTAGGTTACTGATAACTTGACGAGTCCTCACCATTCGTCTCTTGATATCAAAAAGGAATTCCGCTTCCGTCGAGTAGCTTTAAAGAAATTATTTCAATTAGAGTTCCGCATCTACAACCTTACTCATTCCTTACTTTCCGCCGACGAAAAACTTATAAATCTCTTTGACGTGTTGAACAAGGATAACGAGTTAATAAGAGAAGAGGAGGAGCAATCAAGGAAGCAGTGGAGGGGTGAAGGGATGAACGAGCAGAGTTAATTGCATTAAAGGGTTAGGGATGAAGGTGGAAGCAAGAGCTATGATGGGGAAGGCACCTAACTCCAAAGAGGAAATCGTCAGGGGGCTAACTGTTAAGTTCTGTACACCGCGAAATACTGTGATATCAATTGATCAAAATGAACACAGTTGATCAGAAGAATATACCAATAGCCACTCTAGGTAGATTATCAGAAAAACATGCTGCTAAAATTGATAAATCATTGCACTCAAATATATGATAGTTTTTTTTTTTTTTTTTTTTTTTTTTTTTTTTTTTAAACAAAACTTGTGAAATGGAACCGTACTACTAGCTAGCGGGCCCAAGATTAGATAAATGTAGTAGAAGAATTACGAAAAATACTAATATCTTCGAAGTACAGAGTGTGAAGCTAACGATAAAAACGCTGCAAATACTGTGGTTTATTGTTATTATTTTTATTTTTCCTAATTATCTATCAAATTAAAATTTCGAATATTTTCCAAGCTATTGTCCTTAAGGGAGTTTTTTACGAGTGTTCCATCAACGACTAATTTAATTGCTCCTTAAATCTAGAACTATTCCACAACGGAAAATTTCGACAATCTCAAGAATTCCACCTGAAAGCTGTGATAACTTGAGAAGCAATAAAACGATGGACTCCTTTATGGACTCATACGCTTCACCGTCGGAGAAACTATAGCAACTGATATTAAAACGCCAATGGCCAAAAAACCTTCGCAAATACGAATTATCCCCTTAGTTAAAACAAGTATATGTAGGTTATTTAGTTTCGTCAGAGAAGTTTTGACAGCGTACTGCGGACGGAGAGAAATTATTTAATTCAATATTCGGATTCTACGTACCTTGAAACGTGAAACGCCGAATTTTGAGAGCGGTTAGATTTTTTCCGTGAGCGTTTATGAGGGTTTATTATTGATAATAAACCAAAATCAGGGGTCATCCACACGCTGTAACAGGCATTCAACGCATTAAACTAACATTACGTTTAAAATTGTTTTCCAAATCATTTTCGTTTCGCATTCGGCTTTTACAACGATCACAATACTTCCATGCACTGCGTAAACTCGGTAAAAATAAAAAAGTGAGGTAAAATGCATTATCTAATCCATCAAAGAATTCCTAGCGGTATGCGTTTATAGATCAAGATGAGTTCTATTTAGAAGACTTCACCAAAATCATCCTCGAAGGTCTTCTATGATCGCTACAATTGTCGTCTCTTTTTTCCTTGAAATACTGCAATGCTGGATAGGTTTTTTTCGGATGAAAATTCAATACCGCCTTCCGATTTACAGTTATCATTTCTTGTTTACAAATGTATAAATTCTAGCGAATTTGCGGTATTTAGCAAGAGCAAAAGTAGAAATATTGCGAAGAGAATCGCGGCAACCCCTGTCGCTTGCAGTAACGCCAGCCGAACCTGTTGAGAGTGTAACAAGTGAAGAAAAGGGGCGCCACTATCGACCGAATGTCCTCCTTCCACCTGGTCTTCAGTTCCTACGTTCACAATTGGAATCCGACCAAAAAAAGAACCACAAAAGTCATGCTTTTCAAGGCTGTAGATGGAAACTGTACTCAGGCAGTCTATACTCTACACTTGGCTAGGCATTGCTGAAATTAGCGGGAATAGAATCTTGAAAATTGTCATTCTCAAAAACGCTGTTCATTTTTGGTTTATTATAAACCATTATAATCGCTCACGAAACAAATTCCAACCCCCCTCAAAATTTGAAAATTGAAAATCAGTCCATGGGAGAGACACTCGCAATGCGGACAAGCTATTGCACGTGCTTCTGCACAGAACAAATTAATGTATTCAATCGTTCAATGATGGTCCAAGGTGTAAACATTTATAATGAATTTGTGCAATTATTTGATTTGAAGGTGAAAGTGGAAGAGTTTAAAAATAAGTTCAAAGCATTGCTGTTAGAACGACAGAAAGTGGAGAATGGTTGACCGATTTTATTTGGAGGTGTTTTTGCCACGTTTAGCCTTATTCGATGAACGTAGATGAAATTCGTAACCTAATAATAATAATTTTATTATTTTTGTTTTTTGCTGATGTATTTTCAACATGTATGTCAAGTACTTTATTGCGAATGATTGACATCCAAGAGGATTGTAATTTGTTTACTTTGTAGCCAGGGAGAATGGAAGAGCCCTAATTCTCCCTGGTGGTAAAATAAATCTTTCAAACAAACAAAATTTGGTGTTTTACGTTCCAACTTAAGTATGTGAAATCTGAGTAGGTACCTATCGAATAAAAAAATGTTTACCGTCCACCGTCCGCCGTTAACACTTTTTTGACAAAACTAAAGAGAAAGAATCTTCAAGGAAATCTTCACTGAAAATGAATTTTGGTCTCGGAATGGTTTGATTTTTTAGCCGAACCGATACCACACTTTTTAGTGTATTTTTAGGGGGGGGGAGAGAAAATTCGTATTTTCGAAGGTATTTTGGACAAAGGTGCGTTTTATCAAATTTTAATAATTTTTGGACGCTGACTCGAATGAGACCATAACGGAGTCAATAGCTTCAATGGTTATCGAGTTATCGCAGCCTTACCCGTTTCAGCGAATTCCAGTGAGGCAAAAATCGGGTACGTATGCTTTATCATTTCAATCCTAAGCATCCCTCATTGTCTGACAGACGAACAGATACCCTTTGGTCACTGTAAACCGATGTTCGCTCCCCATCTCCGCAATGGAGCCCTACAGTCCAGAAATTCCATCGGCTTTTCTCCTCCGGAAATTCCGAGCATACCGTCGGTCCGTAACTGGCCTTAGGAATAGCTATCCGTTCCCATTCATCAGCCACAGTTGGAAACGAAGGTCTGTAGTCATAGCCGTAACCTCGACATGGCAAGTCGTACCAATAGTCAACATAGCAGTTCGGAATGGCTACGAAAAGCGCTAATTACGGGAACACCTTAAATCAACAACTGCCCGGACTGATTCGAAAGACCCCTCTTTTCAACTGAAATTTTCCATTAAAGCTTCTCTCTGACTAGGTACCATTACGTGATGTACTCTTTTTCTCCGCATAAAACCCAAATCGAATTCCAACCTTGTGAAAAGCCCTCATGCGCGTTGGCTTCGACCATTTCGTTTCGCGGCCCTTTTTTACCCCACGCCACTCTCGTACAACTTTTACCCGTTCATTCCTGACACGTTTAATTCAATATCCTCTCCATCAAAGGGCTTTGGGCTCCATTCATAGCACGAGTAGAGAAAATAAAGCGGTTTTTTAGACTTCACGCCCTTCAACGTTTTAAAAGCGGTTTCAACACGTTCACTCGATACAACGAGAGGTTTCCAAGGGTGAAATAACCTTGGGTATACGCGTCAACAAGCGAAAGGTAAAGTATCTTCATACGAACTAATGTGTTATGCTAAATAGGCACAACGGAATAGCACAATAAGAACGTCCATTAGGTCCATTAAAATCACGAGGGGATTCGCGATTTAATGGTTAATCCAAACTGTTCCAAAAGTATTCGAGATCTCAAATGTCAGATCACGAGATGTTATGATTGTTGTTTGACAAAAAAAAAAATGTCCTCGAATCTTCTATCAAATATACCTATTAAATTTTCCAACATTTTCGAAACGTCTACATCTGATCATTATGAATAAATTATTATTATAGTGATAATCATTTAGGCAGTATTAAAATATTTCGGTTTAATAGAGACGTCAAAATTCAATAAATAAATCTTTTTGTACCCCTTTGCGGCTATAGAAACGGAGAACGTCTCTTATTATTGTACAAGAGGAATATGATCATGTAATCAGCCGTTGAACCGATTTTGAAAAAAAAAACAGTTTTCAAAACTTTGATAATATTTGACTTCCACGGTGTTCAATATTGTTCTGTTATATTCTAATTAAAATACAAATAAACTAAGTTAATTTTATTCACCAAACTCATCTTTTGTATTCAATATAAATTTATGCCTTTTCCTAAAATGGGGAAACTTTGGTGAGCCTGATGCATGCCTGCGGAGAGTTGGGGTTTGGGTTTTAGGTGAGGTTTTTCTGGGGCTTCATTTAGGGATGCAATATCGGAGGAAAACTATCGATAATCATTATCGCCGATATATCGGTGGGCCACTATCGATAGGAATGATATATCGGAGAAAAATTATCGATATATCGGTATTTCGATATATCGGTACTACTAATTAATTTACAATTAAAAACATTTTATTCATGTACTTACGTGAACCAAATGTAATAAAATCTAAAATTGTGGTACCTACTTAGCTCCTCACCTTTTAGACTCAGAGGATGGCTCAAAATTTTACCCTTCAGTCGGTTCCTATCTTGAGTTAGAATTAACCGTACTTCCCGCAGAGAGCTCCTTTTGGTCACATCTAAGGCCAAGGAAGATGAAACTTGAAAGAGATACGTGTATCTCTTTCAACCCCCTTGGGCACAGTCAATTTTACAAGTTTAAGAAGACAAAAATTTGAAGAAAAACGACAAAAATGGTGAAACCGATAATATCGGCTGGAAACTATCGATAATCGGTAAT
This sequence comes from Tupiocoris notatus, assembly GCA_037159825.1. Taxonomy (NCBI): domain Eukaryota; kingdom Metazoa; phylum Arthropoda; class Insecta; order Hemiptera; family Miridae; genus Tupiocoris; species Tupiocoris notatus. The sequence continues at coordinate 117,659 of JASJUZ010000528.1, forward strand.
TATCGGTAGAGCTGCCACCGATATAAAATATCGATAATCGTATTAAAATTATCGATAGTCTTTAAATATCGATAATCGTATTAAAATTATCGATAGTCTTTAAATATCGATAATCGTATTAAAATTATCGATAGTCTTTAAATATCGATAATCGTATTAAAATTATCGATAGTCTTTAAATATCGATAATCGGATTGCATCCCTAGCTTCATTGTCTTGAGTCTCGCTTCTCGGTAAAAAACGGTGCTTGTTTTTCAATTTGGTCGTTTATGGTTTCCGTCAAATCTCTTCACATCTCCCTTTTTCTCGGTTCCTGCCATTATCCCTTTTTATTGTTTCCAATTCCTAAACCACCAACTGTCCTAAACCTGTCCTAAACTGTCTTAAACCTGTCTCACCTTGTGCGACCACGAGGGCCCTTGACGCCCCTTACATCGTCGTGGGGATTCACCAATTTCACCAATCGCGACGAGTAATCCAGGTATCTCCTCCATTAAAATCTGTTCCTCAACCTTCACCTCGTAAAATTCAAAATCTTCACCACTTCAATACTCACTAACCTTCGCCTTACAGTCCACTAAATCGTCTATAAACAACTAAACACACGGTGCTTCCCGAGGTCGAAACTTCCGATAACAGATTTAGGTATGTACATTCAAACATATCATACTGTTTGATACAGTAAATATTTGCAAACCGCCAGAGAACCTGAGAAACTATATTTTCAAGTCAAGTGCCACACAGACCGACATTTCATGCTCGGCTCGGTTATCGAATGGATAGTGAACTTCTTAAGCGTTTTGAAAACTAATCCTGCAGGAAATTTAACGCAATTACCAAACATTTTTCAGCTAGTACTGTAGATGTGAAATTAATCGTTTCTCTTACAATATCTACGTCAATTTCGGTTGGCATCTTGAATATTCGGTTTTCAAAATCTCTACGCCGAAAAAAATGTATGCAGGAAAGAAACTCAATAAAAAAGAACCATTACGGTGGAAAAGCGCTCGAAGCGATGATGAGGCAAAATGGCAACGCTAAGGGATGGACTGTCGACTGGAAGGGAAGAGCCGTAGGCAGAGCTCGTAACGCCTGCATTGCGGTGGATACTTGGTGAGAATGTTCCCATTTCAGCGAAACGTAGGGCGCGGGCGGCTGTCTTTCACTCGGTAGCAGCAGCAGCAGCTCCCGCATCCAAGCCATAGCCAAGCTCTGATGCTCAACTTCGCCGCATCCCCTCGACACCCTTCGGATCCCCAACCTCCGTAGTCCATCTCATCTTGGCGCTTTATGCTGACTATCTCAACTTCGCAAAATGAAAATGAGCTCTTTTTTATGCCCTTAAGAAAGAACCGTAGTTATGTCGTTCGAGGGGAACTCCTTTCGAAGGTTTCTAAAAGGCTTGTCAGGTTGAAATGAACTCAACAGTTGACTTTTTTTCAGCTCGAGAAAATGAAGATGTTTTCATTGAGTTTGCGATATAGCGTTGATTCCAGAGTAGTTGGAAACGATTGACACAAAAAGAAATCGAATGAAAAATTCTACTCGTTTCTGGGATACAAAGACATAGCCGATAAAGCAACACGAATAATTGCTATTAACGATGATTCGCACAATACAAGATTAATGATAATATAATTACAAGATTTAGAGAAAAACGCTGCAAATTATTGTACAGTGGTTTATTATTCCTTCGCTCCGATAATGATTTAGGAAGACTATCCATTTGTGATAGTAATTATTTCGAACATTTCTGAACAGTCCCACCCAAAACAGATGGTAACTACAGGGGAAAACTCCGTGGCAACTATTGTAATTTTAATCAATTTTATTTTTCTTAATTTCCTAATTAAAAGCTAAATTGTTTGCCTTACCGTACAGCTGGAGGGAGTGTTTGACTACCATTCCAATGAGTATAGAACGATTTTTATAGCTCCAAGAACTCTCGAGTTATACCCTCATGTCAAATTTCTAAAAATCTCCGAAATTCGACACAAAAGCTGCGATAACTCGAGAACCAATAAAGCTATCGACTTGGCGATGGTCTCATTCGATTCAGCGTCAAAAAATCTACATAATTTGATACCACGTACACATTTTTCTGAAAAACCTTGGAAAATATGAATTTTCTCCCCCTCGAACCCCCCCAAAATACCCTTCAAATTGAGCTAGCAAGTTGGTTCAAGAATTGGGCCGTCCTAGGACCGAGATTGATTTTTGGTGAAAATTTCAAAATTTTAGCTCTTACAGTTTGGCCGGAAAACTGATAACGGCGTACGGCGTACGGTTTACGGCGTACGGCGGACGGACAGAATTTTTTTTATTGGATATTCGGATTCTACATGCCTTGATACGTAAAACATCAAATTTTGAAGGGGGGTTATAAATTTGTTTTTTCTTTGGCGATTACAATGGTTTATTATTGAATAATAAACCAAAATGAAAACTCGAGCGCTAACAATAATTGTCGATGATCATAATTTTATCAGCAATATTCTCCTATTCGAACTATTGCGATCATACTAGTGGAATTTGGAATGGAGAAGAACTAGGAAACAAATTCATCGTGCGCAAAGCACTCACAAACATGTTTGAACTTTGTTGGTGTTGGATCCACATTTCCATTAATATCGCATTTTCCTTAGTCGAGGTGAGGAATGTTTTTAAGGCGTGTAGATTACACTTTTTTTGCTCGGTTCACGGGGGAGGGGGGATTATGATCGTATATATTTACAACGCTGCGTCACTATTCACTTCAAACCCTTTAAGTGGACTAGGTTTGAGTGGAGAGTCTCGTCAGAAATAAAAAGCACACTTTGAGAATCAGCATTTCTTCGAACCGCCAAACAGCAATCTAATCCTGCTACACAAAAAAACAATAACAATATTTGAACAGCGGTTACTTAAACACCTATATAAATATCTAGCCTTTAAAACGAGGACTCAAGTGATCATGACACATTCTACTCAGAAATTTAGTTTAAGTCTCAAGGGCGTCTCAGATGGAAAATTCCATGCTGCGTCGTTCGCGGGCTGTCCAACCATCAATTAATTGGAATATAAGTGTTGTCAGCTATAAGTGAGGAAAATAGTTCAGTTGCAGTTTTCCTGTAATAAATGATCCACCAGATGTTTATATTGTGTTAAATGAAAGTTGCGTCGTTCTGTGTTAGCGTCGATGACGTATGTCCAAAGACCAAGTCGAACAATATCCTAGGGAATGCGTCAGGGCTTATAGCTCCGTCCCTCATCTCTTGCTCTGCTCCCTCACGACTTCAATAGCTCAATGGGGAACCGGGGTGTCAGGGGCTTTAATATCGATATTAGAATTGGCATCCTGATGATTCCAGTATTGGTATGATTTAGGTTTGAAAAAGACAAGGCGTATGCGTTTTTGGTTTATTATTATAATAAACCATTGTAATCGCCCAAGAAAAAAAATTTCTAACCCCCCTCAAAATTTGATGTTTTACGTTTCAAGGCATGTAGAATCCGGATATCCAATAAAAAAAATTCTGTCCGTCCGCCGTACGCCGTCCGCCGTTAGCAGTTTTCCGGCCAAACTGTAAGAGCTAAAAATTTGATATTTTCACCAAAAATCAATCTCGGTCCTACGACGTCCTAATTCTTGAACCAACTTGCTAGCTCAATTCTAAGGGTATTTTTGGGGGGTTTTGAGGGGGAGAAAATTCATATTTTCCAAGGTTTTTCAGAAAAATGTGTATTCGGTATCAAATTCATATATTTTTGGACGCTGAATCGAATGTGACCATCGCCGGGTCGATAGCTTTATTGGTTCTCGAGTTATCACAGCTTTTGTGCCGAATTTGGGAGATTTTTAGAAATTTGACATGAGGGTATAATTAGGAAATTAAGAAAATAAAAATTATTAAAATTACAATAGTTGCTACGGAGTTTTCCCCTATATTTACCATCTGTTTTTCGGTGGGAACGTTCACAAATGTTCGGAATATTTAAAATGACAAATGGATAGTCTTCTTAAATCAATATTAAAGCGAAATAATAATAAACCACTGTACAATCATTTGCAGCATTTTGAATATTGTGAATCCATCTGCTTGTATGATTACACAACCTTTGAAGACCCAAGACCCCAACGGCCGAACATGTCGTAAGACGCAATTTCAAATCGTCTACTCAACCTCTCTTGGGTGATGAAGTCGAGACGGCGAACATGGCCACTCGTTCTCCAATGTGTTAAATCAATGAGAATTAATGTCACCCATTCGGACATGTCAGGGCTTGGTAGGTTTCTATGGCAATTGAAAGACCGGAGAACGAGCCGTTGTATGTTTTCCCCTTTACCTCCCAACTCTAGGTGACATAAAACTAAAAATCTCCATTTTTGGTTTACTATTCCTCGGGAAAGAGTATTGCTGGCATACAATAACAAAATTATTGGGATCAAGGGAATGAATGAATGAATATCGATTTATTTACAAAATCTGGCAAGATTTGGTCACGATATTTATGGACCATTCTTATACCTAACCAGATCTAATATTAATTACAAAATGAGCAAACATCACTGTGTTCCATTAAAATTTATACTATTAGGAGAAAATTAAGTAACTAAATAAATTAAATAAGTGCTCTGCGCTGACTGTGCTAATATTTTAAAATAATACCATCTTTTACTTTTTAACCGACTTCATTTCTTGAAAATATCATAGGTTCGAATTTCTTTGACCTCTTTGAACCCTGAGATATACTCCTAAAAACGAATGATTCGTGAAATGCTTTCGTTCGACAAGCAGGAAGCTGAAAATTGATGTCTTTGAACCTGGTGTTTACTTCATGAATATTCGCGAAGGTGCTATATTTCGTGTACAAATATGACGGTTTTTGTGACGACACAATTCGATGTAACGTTGACAACGTAGCAAAGTTTATTAGATCGTCAAACTTGAGGATTTTCAACTTCCTGAACTTGTCATGAACCCTGTCATCGAACTGCAGTCTCAGTATGAATCTTACGGCCGAATTTAACACTCTTTGCATTTTTGAGAGAAATTTGGCGACTCTCTCTTCATGGTTCTCTTTAATGGACAAAATGTTTCGACCGTTTGGGTATCTTCTGGGCTACATAGGTTCATCAGGTACCTATGACCTTTCATTCATCAAACAAATCATCGAACATCATTGGAAGTTATGTACTCGGTGCATTATAACTACGTATGACTATTGAAATAAGATAATTTATTCGTGTCTAGAGAATTAAGGAAACGTTTAGCCGAAGGGTAACTGTACATGAGGCAGTGACAGAGCAGCAAGGACAGGGAGTGGTGGGAAGAAACCGTTGGTCGGGAAGAAGGAGATATATTTAGGATATGTGCGAGGGAGGGGCCGGGGATGGTATCAAATAACGCGGAAAACCTTCGGACGTCAGACGAAGCCAATAGAAGGATAGCTAGCAGACAGGGACAGCCTCTGATACACGATGGCCATAGCTTGGGGTGGAGATGCTGAAAGTGAGTAAAAACATCCTCTCCCCCGCCGGCCTTCCTCTCTTCCTCACGTTCAGTTGTGGAAAAGATCGGGGAATCGATAAAGTAAATTATCTAGAGATGGATTCTCATAGTTGGCCGTGCCAGTGATGGAGCAGAAATCCGATCAAGTTGGCGCCTTTTGGGGGATTGGAGGAAGCAGCCTTGGCCAAACCTGGGCCGTGGTAGACAGATAGAGGGTGCGGTAGACGTTTCCGAAACGGTAAATTCGTTTTGGCGTTCCCTTTCCCTCCCCACGTTCATCAGTGCAGATGCGGCTTCTATCCGGTGGCCTTTCTTATCCAATGATCGCCAACGCTTTGTGATGTGTAACTTTTTTTCTCTTCGAGCATAAACATCTGAGGATTTATCATCAACTAGTTACAATGCGTTGTGATAAATTCAACGGGCGCTAGATCAAAATTTATAAAAATCTAATAGTAAAATTTAAGTCTAACGGGTGTAGCAAGTATTTCGTAACGGAATTCTCATCGGTAACAGGATTGAAACTAATTTCTCAAATTGACCAACAGCCCTTTACAGTTTCTATGTGTAATTGTTCATAAACTCATGAAACAGAGTTGATCAGATCATCAGACATACGTGGTCAGGTGTGCGTGAGAATGTATATTATTTGCTAAAAAATAATTTTCCCTCAAAACCCGTTACAGTAACCAATTGACCCGTTACAGAAGGTATTACGGTTTAACGATAGTTCCTAAATGCCTAATAGCCCAATAGGAGAAAGGTTGTTGTCATTGCTGATAGACGACACCGAATACTGTGGTTTTCTGGGTTTCGTGAACTGATCACTCATTTTGCCAAAAAGCACGAACGGCTCAATAAACGACTCGATAAAATCAGAATCATCATTAAGTATTTCATTCTAGCAGTGCTGGTCGGGTCCAGAACCATGACGAAAATCCGTCCAAGGATTTTCATCGTCCATAGCTACCGTTGCTTAGGACGACTGCCAGTTAAATGGAAGAAAAATGAATAATTCGTGAACGAACCAACAGAATCACATAAATATATTATTTTAACTAGGAGCTGAGCGCCCCTGGTGGCTTCGCCGCCCAACCACCTCAGAGGGGGCTGCGCCCCTCTCAGCGATCGCGCACGGACCTTACATATTGTTCGGGTGGGGTTGTTGTCCTTTTCACTACTATATATAGTAGGTATATAGTATAGGTATTGGTATGGGTTTAGTAGTTGATTATTTGTGTATTGAGAGTGGGAATCTATAGGTATTATTATTAATAGTTAGTATTTCCTATAATTTGGTATGTTGGTGGTGGTGTTTGAGTGTACTTTGTGTAAGTATTGGGTTTTTCAACTGTAGCAAAGTTGTAGCAGAATTAGACGTTACAACTTTTAAGTTTTCCAAGATTGGCAACTCGCGCAGTGGATAACTCAGACAAAAAGTCGTCAAGTCAGATGTTTGAATATACCAAAACATAGGTAATTTAACTGTCCACATTTTCCCAATGTAAAGTACCTATCCATTTTTCAACCGTTTTTGCGTTATTCAACAATATTAGTAGACTATACACAAAAACATGACATTTTTCAACATTAAACGTTATTTTCATCTATTTAGTGCAAAATAAACAACGAATGAAGCATATATTATTGAGATGCACATCATCAACTATCATTATGCTGAATTTGAGCGAAATCCATAACAAAAAATTTTTCGCGAAAAATCCAAGGGGGTACCCCTGCGATTTTTTTCAACCGAACAGTTAACGATTTTTTTCTCCTCTCTCAATACAGATAAAAATCTGCAATTTTTATGAAAGTTGTATCTTACCATGATGTATATCTGTGATTTTTTTTATTTCTCGGAAAAATCTGCAAGTGGTCCAAAAAAATCGGTTTTTAAAAGCTCAAAAATTGGACTTTAAACGTGATTTTCGGGGTCAAAATAAATGCGAATCAATTGTTTTACTATGCAGGAGTCTTCATTCGAATGCCTTACACACGTACATAGCAAAAAATTTGGTGAAAAAAATTTAAACAGAGCCAGAGAAATTATTTTCCGTAAATCGAGTTTTTCGCCGGCCGAAATTCCGAGCTCCGCTGGCATCGGTAATAGTGAAAAATTAATTTTTCGTTTGAAAGCTATTCTTATAGGAAATTTAATGCTGAATCCGAATATGACGTCAAAACGGCGGAAATTTTACGACAACTATCAGTTTTTCCAGGTTTAATACTACGCCACTCTTACGTTTTTCAACTTTGAAAATTCGTTGCAAATACTTACAGTGCTGTTCAAATTTGATTAACTAATGATTCCTACAGGAAATTAAACGCAGAATTCGAATTTAAAGTGAACACAATCAAATTCGAACAATTAATAATATTTTTCGAATTTTTTTCGATTTTATACGTTCGAAGTTTCAACTTTAGAATTTTTTTCGTCATGTTCGCGAAACGGAAATGATTAGGTGCTGTGGAAGAAAATGAAGGAAATTTAATGTAGAATCGATTAAAAATAAGAAAATGGCTAGTGTATATGATAGTTCTCGATATATATTCCACTTTATGTCAAAAAACGTGTTTTGACATTTCTTCGATCGCGAATACCTCCGCGGGGGCATAACATAAAAATATAATTAAATACACTAAATTGTAGGATTTTGATAGTTCTTTTTCGTCTCCGAGTAATATACCTATGTAAAAGTGGTCGGTTCAAAAGTTATTTGCGATAAACATGCGAAAAAACGCAAAAAACCGGGTCATAAAATTTCAAAGTTCAATAAAATTCGAACAAAGGCCTAATACATCAATTAAATAAATCAAATTTTTACATAAACCTCCCCCGAGACAATTCAAAGGCCTAAATTGAAAATCGGCGATTTTTCTACCGTATCATTTTCGACCTGATAGACGAATATAGCGTCAAATATTCTTACATCATTACGCAATCACACACAAGGAACAAATTACATTCTAGAGAAAGAGGAAAAAAGGAGCGAGCGAATTTATAGTTTCTACCTAAACTGCATTTTTCCCAACGATTTCCGTTATTCGTTCGTAGAAATCTCATGATTTGGCAATTTTCGCCGAAACTTCTTTGCGTTTCGAAAATATTTGAAATGGTAGATTAGATTGATACTCAATACGATTGAACTGTTGATACAAATAAGATTAAAATTTGACAAACGATTTCAATGATTCATCAGCCTTATCACAAAACAGCGCGACGCTAATTACTGTAAATCCGACAGAGCCCTATCTAACTAGCTCCGTCAGTGCTCATAACTCACACCTTCCAGTTGGTCAATATTCACACTCAAACGAACCTATATCGAGTTTTCAGGGGAGTACATAGGGGCAGATAAAATACAAAGATTACCATCATCCTGTAGATAAACGCATGCGTCAACTAGCTTTTTTTAAACCATTATTGAAGAAGCCCATATCTTTCAAGTGCTCTTGGAGGTATATCACTCGGCACAGTTATCACGTATTGGGCGGTCTGGCTCAGTTCAAGCGCTCAGAGGAGCAGAATTATCTCGGAAAGGTTGGTCATTTCTGCGCTAGTGCTGAGCGGGAGTAAATATTTCGGATGTTTTTCTCTACATTTTAAACTACGGAGCTGACATTGCTGTTAATTTTCACGTCAGTTCCCCGTCAATTCAAACAGAGAAAACCAATTCTCAATTTAAACTGTTTGCGGTTGAAATGTTTTCAAAACTTTTCTGACTGCTAATATTTTGCTTAAGTGATTAAAAAAAAGTTTCATCGGCAAAAACCCAGAGAGCTTCAAACAATGGCTGTGATCAAATTTGGAATAGTGCCAATATCTCTTGGTAAGTTCATACGTTTCCTCTGAAACGCTATCGGTTGTCTCTTGGATAACGGTAGCGCGATAAGAGTGTACCTAGATCGTGTATCGACATCAATTAAAAATTACCTAGCTGTATCGAAATAACTTAAATTCCCATTGAAAATCGGCTCGACTAATGTTGACTATGGTCGATGATGTCTAAGTCCACCATAGCGCAGTAAACATAGTTTTGAAATGGATTCATCGATACTGAAAAATTCTAAATTCCAATTATGATACAAGAAACTAGCAATAGTAAACAGCGCCTCTAACCCTTGTAGGGGTACCGCTGGTAAGTTTTTCTGATATAACTTTGGTCTCTTTTGCTTCTTTTTCAGCTCACGAAACTATTTCCCCCTTATTTACACATAGAATACTGCTCAGGACAGATTTTTTTTTATGCTGGCAAAGCCATTTGGCGCATTTCAGGGCTACGTAAAGTCATTACTTAGGTCTCCTTCAGCAATAGTAAAATAGAAATCTTACCGTTTTCTAAATGATTCTCACAGTAAATGATAGCAACAAGTCAAACAACAATTAATCGTGTGTACTCTGTATTCTTGATATTAAAACTAGCCACTCTGGCGAGGCCGTGGCGTCTATGCTTGATATCGCAAACTATTGTAGAACATTATTTCTGAAAATTATTTTTTTTCTTGGTTGAGTCGTCGCATTTCTCATTGTACTGGGTTGGTGAGGGGGAGAAGAACCAGGCGACATATTCTCCAATTTTTTATTGGGACATATTGAGAATATGTCGAACCATAGCCACAGGCTGTGGTAACCTATGGTTCCACATCGCGTGAGGATGCCCGAAGGGGCGAAAGTACTCGGCCAAAAAATAAAAAATAGGAGAATATGTCGCCTGGTTCTTCTCCCCCTCACCAACCCAGTACAATGAAAATTATTTGTTTCTTAGTCTAGTTGTCGCATTTTTTAATACTTGGAGGAAATACCAGACGGCTCATTCTCTGAGCTTCGATTGAATAGGCCAGCACTTTCGCCCGTAATGGCATCCCCGTGGTAGTGTAAGGTAGGTACTAGGGAAAACTACCCTGAATGTTCATAAATATCCGCAATAATACAATACATACTCTAATATTGTTGCAGGACTTTTGCTGGCTGCTGCCTACGCCCATTCCAGCCTAAACACACGATCCACCGTCATAATCTCACCGCACCAACTTCGCAATGATTTGAACGCCCAACGAATAATGAACGCGACACTGCCGTCACATATTGTGGAGACTATATTGCCGACAACCAGGACGGCACAACTTCCGAGCGAATTCGAACTGTTCGACCCTCCGAACTTGTACCTCTATCACAACTACGTTTCGCAAGGTCTGCCCAAATTTATGACTGACGTTGAACTCTCAACAGGAGCTCAACGGATTGTCTTCATTCTTCACTGGAGCGTACGTTACTTCCTCGTTATCCTTCTCGTCCTGGGAATGCTTCAGTGAATGCGCGTTAGTTTCGCGGAATGACCCCTTGACACTCGAATCCTTTCGCAAAGCCAAAGGAAAACGACCATTTTGTGGCTGTGATCAACTAGATGTTAAAATCCGAAATAATTTATTCTCTATTTATTAATTCGATGTCAACCGGTGGGCTATGTGATTCGCAATGTGGATTCAGTAATACGGCACACCTACGCATTCAATTGTCGACGTTCTCACGAATGCGCGTTCCTAATACAATAATTATTTTAATCATTTTCAATCAGCCCTATATATTCATGGTTAGCTCAGAACCTAATTTAAGACGGACCATTGACCTTGAATAACAAATAACATAAAAACGAATAGCCAGGAGAAAATGAGGTGAAAGCTAGCAGTGGGAAGTGAATAAATTTTCAGAAAGGTAAAACTCATCCACAGAATGGGAGATCTCAGGAATTTCGTACTTCAACTCAGGTTTGTAGGTAGCGAAACGGTATTGTATCTAGGTATCAAGAAACAACATTATGAGTACTTAAGTTTTATGACTATGTGCAACAGTAAAAATTATATTTGTTTAATTAGGAAGTAAATGTTTTGAAAAGTCGTTGGCAGACAATAGTTTAACTAACTACATTTACTACTTTCATTGATAGCTTGATTTTCGACGGAGCTGAAATCATTTAAAGAAGATAGCGCAAAATTTGTGTTATCCGATTGATTGGAAAGTTGTATCAAAAGTAATTTCGTGCCACACTTCCAACGTGAGTTCAATTAGATCAGATTTGAATAAAAGGTTTCATCAATAATTCCAGCCGGAGACGTAAGCTGTTTCATATTAGAGCAAGATGAAAAAAATCAACTGGTCAACGTAAATACTTTTTCGGTTGAGCCGAAGCTTCAATAATTCTATGAAACAATCGTTGGAAGCAAGACCAGAAAAAGCAGACGCCCTGATGTTTTATAACTCTCTGGGGAAGTTCGATTGGATTAAAAAAATTTGATTGAAGTATTAGTCGTCGAATTCTCCAGACCGACGGAAAATTTGTGGTCTGATCGGGTAATAAATTATCTTCAGTTTGTTCAGATAAAATGGTCACTTGAGAATGGCATCATGACTCGACTAAATTGAAATGGATCTGTTTCTTGAAAAATAAACGAACATGCCATATTTCTTTTTACAAGTTGATCAGAAATGATTTTATCGCCGAACTTCATGCGTACAATAAAATAAAAATATTAATGCCGAATTGAAAAACTTACATGAAATTTCACAGTTCTCATAAGATCATCATGATGTTAATTAACCGAAGTTAAATAGAAAATAGAAGTGAGAAAACGAGTCAATATTTAGATAGGCAGAGATGACATTAAAAAAATTAGCATGTAACTAATAAATAATTTATCAAGGGAATTAATGAACAAGAGGGTTGGATAATTTCTTTCAGCCCAATAAACTCGGTTTCAATATCCTCCTCTCTATTCATAATTTCGAAACAGCATATTCGAGGTACATTCAAGATACTCAACATATAGAAGGTCGGTTGTTTTCCACAAGAGTAATGAGAAAGATGGTTCTAATAACCCACGTTGACGTCCGAATCTTTCAACGGGAAATTTTGGAACATAGCCAATGAGTCTGCGCATAGCAACGGCAAGAGGCTAAAAAATGTTCACTAACTCCCAACGATTCACATAGTACTCCACGAGAAAGGTAAAAGTGGCTTATCTAGTGTAATTACTCAGCCTGACAGAAAGGGAAGCTGATGCAAGCTCAAGGCATGAGGGGAGCTTAGCGGGATAAAATGCAAACGGTTTAACGACGCCTACCCCCAACGACGCCATCGGCAGACTTCGCCAATCTTCGGCCCGATTGCTCAAACCATTCATCGCCAACTTGCACAGGTGGGAAAATCCAACGGCAGAAGGGAAATCCACGCCAACGCTTGAGAGCAAACTCTCAGAAGAAATATATACCTCAGATAAGAGTAAGCCCCCTCGATATACTCTCCTCTCTTTGCGGGGACCTTAATGACATTTCTTTATCAGCTTCCTACTTCATCCCGACCAACGCCTTCGAGTTTTTCTCGCTCTCTTTCTGGAACATTTCCACATTTACCCACACCGCGATCAGCAGCACCAATAATACATATCGTGTGTGTGAGAAGATCAATACTCGACAATATATTTATACGTTTAAACCTCAACAGAGAGACAAGAGGTCGCGTCAGGATCCTAGGTTAAAACTTTTGAACGTGAGTTGTCATTTTTGCAAATGAAACAGTAGGGAAACATGTCAGGATAGTGGAGCAAAACTTGCAATCGTTCAAGGAGAAGGTCTCAACATAGTATTTTTAGTCAATTAATCGACAAGTATTGTAACATAAAATTAACGGTTTTTTATTGTCGGCTTGCCAAGCACTTTTGCCCATTCGGGGCATGGCCGTGGATACCTTGTGATGGTGCTACGAAGCCCTGATGATGCCCGAATGGGCGAAAGTGCTTGGCAAGCCGACAATAAAAAACAGGATAAGTCGCCTTGGTTTTCTCCCACTCAACCCCAACAACGAGGAACGATCAATGCGACAAAGCTACAACGAATTAAAATTAACATTCAGGTTAGCCAAGTGATCCATGTCGCTACTCATTTTATTGCAACCTTCTGTGGAGACCAGGGTTCGAGTCGCCTGAAGACCATGGATGTTTTTGATGTCCAGGAGGTGTGAAGAGGATGAAAACCAGGCGACTCAGCCTCCGATTCTTTATTTGCTGGCCGAGCACTTTCCCCAGTCGGGCATCCTCGACGTGGAACCATAGCGTCCATGGCTGGATTGGGAAATGAGTCGTTTGGTTTTTCTCCCCCTCACACTTCAAAAAATGCGACAAGGAAAAGATGGATGTTTTTGTGATGATTATTTCGTCATATCTTTTACAATTCACACTGAAAAGCGCCCTCGCTATGTTAGGCGTTGATGGTCAACAGTCTTACTGCGCATTTATATTATTATATTAACATTTTAACTCACTCTAGTTCACTTTCATAGCAAGGAAGGAGGGAATTATTTTGAGTAATTGTTAGCATCGGTGATGCAGTTTTTTATTTACCGATAAATTCATTGAAGTATTCTACAATACGTAAAATCTCCAAGGGTTCTATAAAAACTTTTTCATAGCTTACAAATAAAAGAAAAGCATAAAATAAATTCAAGTAAATAACACGGAAGATGGTATGTAAAACGAAAGCAACAGTTCGGTAATAATATCTTAGTCACAAGAAAATAAACGATGCCGTTTTCCGTTCGTTGATTATTTTTCACCAACTTCTGGATCGAGTTTCTTTTTCTCTTCAGCAGCGATGGATCCATTGGCAGCAATCAAAGCCGCTTTCGCAGATTCTTTTTCTTTTTCACTTTTCTTGAACCGGTCATAACGCTCACTCTTCTGTTGTGAATCCTCATCTTCGTCTCCGTTCTCTTCTTCTAGGACAGCGTCTTCATCCTATGATTGAATAGAAAAGAAAGGAAGAACAAATTTTACTACAAACAATTTTTAAAAAACGCCAAATTAGAGGAGAAGCTTCTTTTTGAAAGGCGTATTGAAGTAGGATTTTGAAATTTATCGTTATTTTTGTGCAAACCTGAGCAGCCTCTTGTCCACCTTCCTCATCATGGAGCAGATCTGAGAGGTCCTTATCAACTTCGGACCAGGCCTTGTCGTCTTCTTTCTTGCTAATGACTGGTTTCTCCAAGTCTTCATTTTCAGCCTTTTTGGTCTCTTTTCCCTACCCACAAGAATATATTTTAATAATATAGATAATAATAAAATGATATTTTCTCCAGACCAGTCATAAGGTATAGCTCAATAGCTTACAAATTCATAGATAGATAGTCATAGTTAGATATAGTTCATACCTTCTTTTTGCCAGCTTCTTCCTTCTCCTTTTCAAGCTCCTTATGAATTTTCACAGCTCGGCGAATTAGGGATTGATCATCACGGTAACGAATGTATCGATGAAGGTGAGTCCTTGATCGACAGTGAGATGCGAGTGCCTGTTCCCGGGACTCATAACGGGACAAGTAAATTTTGCACAGTTCGCAAAAGTGAACTTCGACTAACTTACAGTGTTCAGCTCCTGTAACAGTGATAATAAAAATGTTTAAATTCTCAGAAAACGTGAATGACCCAGTCGAAATTAGATTAAAGCGGCCTTCTAAGGACTTTGATGACTCCTTTCCAGTTAAGGATAAAGATTTTTGAAGATTGAAATACACATAGTTATTTTGTAATTTATGATGGCACTTTCAAATTGTACCGATTTTTGAAAACAATTGGTAGATGAAACGAACCCAGGTCAAATTATTATTGCCCTTTTTAGATGAGACAAGCTGGCAAATCAGAAAGTAGAATAACTATATTATATATCAATCAAAAAATTAAAGGCTTAATTTGACACATAATCGTTAAAATCTTAGATTAGGCGCAAAAAAAAATCGAATTGCAACAACTGATTTTATGGACTTACCCAAGTTGATTTCTTTCTTAGTTTTCTTCGGGGAACTTCCATCTTTTGTAGGTTCTTGGTCTTTGCCTTCAGCATCACCCGATTTATCTGATTCTTCTGCAAGATTGAAACATGTACAAAATTAATTAAAGATGTACTATTAAACTCATATCGATTTTCTGTCAAAGCAGGGATGTTCGTGAAAATGGCGCATTAAGGCCAGTCAATCACACTCAAATGAAATATCTTTGTGGACAGTGGCGAAAAAAGCACACCAGATACAGATTTTGCTGAGAACGACCCATTTATAATCAATCTTCGGATTGATAAGTGATGGTGAGTTGTGAAAAATTTAGATAAGTTGGACAGTGCGAGGTACATCTTATTTGTTGGGACCTTCACAGCTCAACCAGCATTTACACTCGCAATTTACACTCTTCGTGTAAATTTGAAAACTACCCGAGTTAGTGATATACTAAACCAGCTCTTCGTCCTAACAGTTTGCTTAAATTTTTCAAGTCTATGTAAACCAAGTGTAAAAACTTGGAGAATAAAAAACATAAAACATAAGTTATAATAGCTCAAATTATGCCAGGTTATTTCGAGTTGATATTTCAGAACATTAGTTGAAGATACGCGTTCTACTGCAGTCCAATTGCAATCATCGACCAAGGATGTTGAACTGGCCCTGAAAGTAATAGTTCATGAGTTATTCAACTACGAATGCAAAACGTACCGTCTTCGTCGCCGGAACCGACAGCATCCAGGACCATAAAATCACTTGGGTCAACGTCAACATCCTTTTCCACGCCTTCGACAAAATCTTTCTTGGAAGCTTTACGCTGTTGAAAGAAACTTGGAATAGTCAAAACAATGGTATTCTAAACAAAGTGTCACGAAAATGATGCGTCCATAATAAACAAACCTTCATATGAGTTAGCTCGCTGATGTGGTTTTCGTAAGCCCATGGCGACTTGAATGGCACTTTGCACAAACGGCAAAAAGGGATGAGAAATTCCTTCATTTTCTGCAAGAGACGCAAACAGCTAAAGAAATAAACGTAATTTGAAACATTCACTGAGGATCACAGAAAGGAAGACCAGCATTGAATACCAGTTAACTTTGGTTCCAAACATCTAACTTAATAAAGTGAAAAAATGAAACTGAGGATACGTTTACACTTCAGAGACCCTCCAAAAAGATTATTACGGCGCTTTCCATTCATTCATCCCATTTTATTTGCATTCATTGTTTTCACTCTGGTGTAAGATGTATGCTTTATTTTGCATCAAAGATAAACAGATCTTACCTTATGCGCGACTGACGAGAAATGTTCCGACTTCAATGTCCTGAAATTCAGCTTGCATATCTGGCAGTAAAACGTTCGCAGTTTCATATTGGTCGCTCTTGCTTCATCGTCCAGGCTCTTCTGATTGATGCGTTGGTCGATGCGCATTGCGTTCAATTTGGCACGCAATTTTGTTGAGAGATTAGACATGGCTTGCTGATGCTTTTTACCAGCCAAATGGCGAGAATATTCCGATGTAGTTTCACAACCATAGGAGCAGTGGGGACATTTATATCTTGCTGCCTTACAATCGTCAACTTCTTCAGCTTCGCCATCCTTGTCATCTTTCTGCTCAGCATCGTCCTCCTTATTTCCCACATCGGCTTCCTACATCAAATGAAACATGTCAGGAAAAACGTAAGGTTTTCAATGCTCAACCTCAGTTGATGAGAGGGAACATCAGAGGTATTCATGATCCGGTTTGATCGTCGCAAACATGTTATATTGTAACTGTCATGATAATGAGGTCATTCAGATTTGCAGATTAGCTGAATCTAGTAGGCAAATAACGGCGTATGAGTCTATTCTAGCCGCTCATGAGGGAGTTTGCACATCAAGAGGGAAAAGGCTGAGGTTTCAGCAGTGGCAGTCAGAGAGCACTAGTACAGGAATAACTTTTGCAAGGGTTAAGGATGTGTTATCACCGAGCGAACTTAGCACACAGTTCTTCTACAGATAGTAAGTAAAGTATGGTAAACAGCCTTAGCATACCATAATACTCTTCAACCATGAACACCCCTTGTTTAGGTTTTCAAAATTTTCTGCCCCAAACTCTATGTTTCCTCTTCTCGAACTGCAGCGCTCTCTATCCCAACACTGTAACGCGCCCTACCTCTGGACTGTAGAACTTTATTTTGCTAGTTAGTTACCTTCATAACGTCTCTCTACTACTACCATGTCTCTCTAAAATTCTAAGGAGGTCTCTACAATTTATTAGTATTTTTTGGAACACTTATTCTCCCGAAACAGATCAAGATTTGATCATCTGTTCGCCGCAGCAAACTTGATCGTTGTCGACTCGC
Source organism: Tupiocoris notatus (assembly GCA_037159825.1). NCBI lineage: Eukaryota > Metazoa > Arthropoda > Insecta > Hemiptera > Miridae > Tupiocoris > Tupiocoris notatus. The sequence continues at coordinate 135,314 of JASJUZ010000528.1, forward strand.
TGTGAGGGCAACCCTGCGCGTGGCCATCTTGCCGGCTGCGAATCTGTTGAATTAGCGACGTTGCGCAAGCGGCTTGTTATCGCTCTTGTGTGGTTATCCAAAACCTACGGTGCCGCCACAGTTTTGATTTTTGGTTTTTCCTTGCGATTCATTCCGTCGTTTTTAGAACCCTACGACGACTCATCGCCGCATCGGCCGCTAGACTTTCGCGGCTCGCTGCTTTACCGTCGCCAAGCCGTTCACGGACATCCGTCACTGACGAGTGACGTCGTGAATCGCGCCGACGGCGACCGCCGACATCGTCGTTCGCCCATGACGACAGGATCCCCTGGACACGTCGTCCGCCGTCCAGGTGAGGAAAATCCCTGCGTCAAGAGCGCGGATCCGCGTTTGACGAACGTTACAACGTCAATCGCTCGTCCCCGGCTGACGATCGGCACAACTGCGCTCTCGAATTCGGTGCTTTGGAGCACCGGCCGAATCGGCCAAAATACGACAATCGGCCGCCTCCGAATCGATCGTTCGGGTGATTGTTTCGCGCGTCTACATACAGCCGCAGGTACGGAATTGGAAATCGCTGCGATTACAATTGAACTTAAAAATTATCCCGTGTAATTGGATTGGCCATAACCTCTGTGTCCCGTTCCATGTTTCAGAGAGACCTACCTAGCAGATTGTGCAATTATTATTTTCTTTAATACAGTCCACTGATCCATATCTTGTTATTATTTTCCTAACTCGATATAAAATTTTCAGGAGTTTTGCAGTTGACTATGGAAGTAACATCGTACGAAAAGATGGTATAAGGCTCTACCTATGTCAAGTAGTTTATGTCATCTCAATTTAAGTAAACACCCCTAGAGAACGTTCATCATCATCATAGATCATGCATCCACATATTCTTTATAAAATGATAATCCAACTCAATAAATCAATATTTAATTAATATATTCACTAACCTTCTTCACTTTGGGTTTAACCGCTTTCTTGACTTTCTTAAGAGCAACCTTCTTTTTTGCGACTGGAGCCTTTTTGACAATCATTTTCTTCTTAGGTGATGCCTCTACATCTTTCATCTGAGCGTCCCCTTCTTCCCCATCTCCTTTATCTCCCTGTTGAAAATTCATTGAATTATCATTAGAATACAAAATAAATTCCTTAAAATGAAACTTCAAGAAGTAGTACTCACATCGGACGCCTTCTTTTCTTTGGCTTCATGGACATCTTCATCTTCTTGTTCGTCCCCATCTTTCGCTCCCTCTTCATCACAAACCCCTTCTTCGCCGTCATCTTCCTCCTTAAGAAGTTGTGGAGATTATTAATAATTTTATTCCCCTCACTCAAGTTGCTTCATTTTTAGGAATACTTTCTGGTTGAACGAGAGGATGATTTGGTACTCTATGATATCTTATCTTTGCCGAGCAAGTAAATTTTGGACAAAATGTTTGGAAATGGTAAACTCAACCTTGCTGCGGTTGGATCTCATCTAGTTGCTGTAATAACCTAACTGTTCCAAACAAAAAAAAAAAAAAAAAAAATTCCACAATTGTTGAAGAAAACAAGGATGAAATTTTACCTTAATTTTGCTTTCGTCGTCCTCCTCAATTCCAGCATCCTCCTCATCCCCCATCTCTTGCATATCTTCTTCCTCTTCAACTTCCTCCTCTGCCATTTCATCATCATCTTCACCATCGATGATTTCGTCATCTTCTTCTTCATCGTCGCTCTTCCTCCTGTCTCTTTGACTAGAGAATCTACATGTATGTGTATGTCATAGATTAAAATACAAATCAAATTCTAAGATTTCAATTAATGCATTACAACAATGACACAAGCAGGTTAATAATGGTGGCAATGGTGGTTATCCCAGCAGGTCTATTCTATAATATTTCAAGTCCAAATAATGCAATAACAGAAGGAAATCGTTAAAACCAACCTTCCCGCAACAAGTGTAGTTACATAGGTGAAGGGCTCGAATATAACTATTTTATAATTATTACCGTATTTAACAATTGGTCAACAAACTATAACAAATTTTTGAATATTTAACTGCTACAATATTGCTGATGCATGAGGGGAAGGTCTTATCAACTTTCATTGCTTACGAAAGTATTCAAAACGCGGTACAATCATTTTTCTGAGTCCAATATGAAAATGCCAAGCAACGCGAACATTGTCGACCCAATACAAAAGAAATTCTAATACTAGCAATAACGATTTGTGCAAGTGATTTGTTAGTATCAGTGGTTTAACACAAATGTAAGTCTCATCTATTTGGAAGAAAAAGTCCGTCACAAGCAGTAGGAAAAGATGTAGACACTTTCGTAGCAAAGAGTACCAAAATAGATGAGGGTAATCGAGGCACACAAATCACCTGATCAACTGACACTAGGGTAAAAACATTTTACCACTGAGGTGGAAAATACACGTAACGTAACTAAACCAAAATATCAATGGGAAATGAGGGGGAGAAGAACCAGGCGACTCATTCTCCGATTCTTTATTCTCTGGCCTAGCACTTCCGGGCATAGGGCTGTGGACCCACCTTATGGCTCCACGTCACTCTGAAGATGCCAGAATGGGCGAAAGTGCTCGGCCAGCGAATAAAGAATCGGAGAATGAGTCGCCCGGTTTTCTCACCCTCACACCCCATTGACATCAAGGAGAGCTACGACAAGGAAAATAATAAACCAAAATAGTAAACAATTAGAAATGCAGTGCTGGCTATGTTGCACTTCTTTGAACTTAGCCAGGTTAAAAGCATGAAAAAGGCCCAGTAAATCCAGCACTCTATCATAAGTGTATCATACAACTGAGGAACCTCCATCCAAAACCCATAGTATCCATTGGGACAATCAAAGGTAAACAACGCTGCAATCAATACTTAATCATAAGTTGAAACACAATTACCATACCTACTTCCAAAGGATAAGTGAGTCAATTTCTTTTCAATGCATGCTCACAAAAGCGTTCATTCCACTTAATGATGACAGCATACATGACAAAAAAAGAAAGGAAATTTGAAAGAAATGTTGAACGATGATGTCTGAGGATGGTCAAATAAAAAACAAACAATGTAGGTATCCATAAACTGACACATATGCTCAGTTTTTCATCTTTGTGAGACCTACATCTACCTTCATGGAAGCGCTTGGTTTTCAGTAGATGATCCAAACCATAGGTAACAGTCTTGAAGATTCAAACCATCAGTCAAGCTATTTAGCATTGATGAACTATTGGTCAGCAATTTTTTGTATCATCGTCACCACTAGCAAGGGTTTTCATCTTCATTTTGAACAACCAATGTCATAAATAATCTGGATTACAGAATAGACCTTCAGGCTCATTCCATTGGAACAAATCGATATTATCCAATCATTTCAAGCAGTTTGGCTTGTAGACACTACAGTTCATTGTTATTGCGGATTTCAATGTCATTGCAGGTTGTAAAAAAATGTTCTTTCCATCAGTTCACAACAGTCTAGTGTCAGTCAAATTTGATACATGGCGATGAGCTTCTCTCTAACAAGTAGTTAGGAATTTGTTTACACAATCAAGATCAATTTTGGAAGCTCTGCGAGTAGGGATAATATTTTCAAAGGGCGCGAGAACGTTTTGGGTGACAATAATTAAAGTACAACAGATGAATGTAAAAGGATTTTTTTGTAGTTTGCAGAAAATTACCTCTTCGTCCGGCTGTATGCGCTAAACTTGCGCATATTTTCAGGAGGGTAGCGTTTGCGCACTCCCAACGATTCGAGTCGCCGTCTTGCTAGGATCGAGTTGTTAGTTTTGAAACTTCCTCTTCCAAGTGATCCTCTGTAGCGGCCACTGCGAAGTCCGGATCTTCCACGCATGCTTAGGCCGCGGCCTCCTCGAGTGGCAAAAGTACCGCCTGGTTTTCGGAAACTGTACTCAGGTTTTGCCTCTCGCACTTCCCTGTACGTCCCTTTTTCGGACAAGTAGCCACCGCCGCTTGAGGAGCTTTTATCGAAACTCCGATGAAAGTCGGACGATGAGAATCTATCAGGCGACCTTCTTGAGCTCTAGAGGGGTCAACATAATCGGAACAACACATTGCATGGATCTGTCGACTTTTGAACTTTGAAAGATACTTCCCGAATCGTGCAAGGAGCCCGTCACTCCTCTCTATTCGAGTTCTCAAAATGCACTAACTGCACGACGTCGTGTGAATCAATTAGTCGAATTCTCAAATTTGGAATACTTTTTAGGGTAGCCATACTTGAAATTCATGCTTCTCATCCCCGGCTCTTTGGCAGATTTTGAATATAATGTCTCACTTTGAGGCAAATATTGGACGACGTAGTAATATGGATGGTTTTGTTATGATTCGTTTCATCCCTGCAAGTCCAGCCTTTGGGATGAGAACATGCATCTGAAGGTAAAATAATTATGCTCATAAGCTTTAAGTACTCTGCAGCTTGTCACAGAGAAAATTTTCAAATTTTTGTTGCAACTTTGAGTCGTATTTGTCTATCTCAGTATTCATGTACATTATCGAAGTAAAAATGTTCTGCGGTAGCATGCGCCAAAGTTTCAATTATGAAATATTCATGACGGAGCTGAGGTGACAGAAATCTTCTCGCACATTCCTGCTGAGGATCTTCAATATAAATTCTTTTCCCCTTTTTCTGCAGGATATTCTCACGGTATGCCCATTTGGGTTAGAGTGTACAGCGTCGTTTATATTTCTGTGGCAACCGTTTCTTCATTCATGAACACCATTTTGAGACTATTATAATCCTCAATTTTTGGCTCAGTGGATATTTTCCCTAAAGAAAAATCTAATCCAATTTGATAACACGCTTATCATTCACCGGTTCAGTCATTGCATCAGGAGCCTACTTTGGAACTACCTCAAAATTTTGTTGGATGAAAACAAAAAAGGAAGCAATGAAACATTTGTGTAAGAGAACGCTTACCGAGTACATGGGAGAACTGTCAGGCCTCCCACGCTTTCGAGGTGGTTCAGGTGATGCTCTCCTGTAGTCATTTCTTGACCCATAGGTTTCATCCTGGAGAAATAAATTATATTATTTTTCTAACATGACACAACCATCGAGCTTATCCAACAGCTACCCCAATCATAATAGTTATCAATCAATGACTCGTTGTATGCAATTAGAGGTGAAGCTCTGTAATCTTTCAAGCATTAATCTTAAGCCTGACAAGAATCAACGCATTTTACTGTCAATTTTCCTAACAGAAGATAATCAGATATTTTGCCAGCCAATAAAAATCTGATTGATCTGGCACAAGAAATAGAAGAGCTAATACTCCAATAATGTTACCCACATTGTTTCAAAATAATTCTTTTGGTAGAAAATATATTGGGCCTTACCTTGTAGCCACTGTTATGATAATCTCCACTATTCCTTGATCTGGAAAACTTCTCAGCTCCTCCACCGCGTGGTGGCCTAGAATCGTAGTGAGGAGATGTGGATGATGATGGGTTAGAAAAGTAGCGGTTGCCACTTCCTCCACGAGAGCTGCTGAAAGAACCTCGGTTTCCTCCTCGGCTACGAAATGATTCTCCGCCACCACGGTTACCACGGAAGCCTCCACTGCCTCGGTAACCGCCTCCTCGATTGCTGTGAAAAAAATTAATAACATAGTACGTTCAAACTTTACGTTGATTTTTTTTTAAAATAACAGACCAGTAATCATACAATTTTAACATAGAAGGTGTAACAATAGAGATCATAATAAAATAAATAGTCATAATCATGTGAAATTAAATTCACAGCAAATACACTTGAAACTCACCCCCTTGAGTAATAACTCATTGTGTCTTGTGGATGGCAGTAGCCTGAAAATGAGACAGAACAATAAATTACAATACAATAATTCATAGTTGTAAACTAGACATTAGTTCAAAAGGTTAAAGAGGCAGTGTCACAGACAAGGTCCATAGAACTGTTTCTTCTAAAGGCTTAGTTTTGATATCAATTGAACTTTTTTCAATCGCATTTTCGTATTTTACCATTATTTAATAATAAACCATTGTAATCGCTCAAGAATTTTAATTGAAAACCCTTTAACTTCATTGTTCTTTCATCAACAGCAAACCTGTCTGTGGTCAAAAAGTGACATAAATCTCCCTTGAAAATGAATGAAACTCAATGAAATTTTCAGAAAGTGTTTTCCTAGTGGATGAGCAAAATTAGCATTTATTGAATTTTGAATAACACACTGTGCATTTGAGACATATGGGTTCAAAGTTTTGTCTGTTTCGATTTTTACAGGCTATAAGAGTCAATCTTTTTCTACGTTTGAGGTCTTAAAATGTTTGTTATGGCAAGCAGATTACCATAGATTTTTGTATAGAGTCACACACAGTACCTACACATTATGAGCTTCTTTCACGATTTCACTAGAGCATATTTTGAATTTTGGTTTTTACAGACAGCAAAACTCAATGTATTTGAACGTTCAAGGTCTTAAAATGTTTAGATCGGCGATTGAATGATGCCTGATTCTTATCAAGTGGGTCCCGTACGTACTTCTGCGTTTTGCATATTGACTAGGTATATTTTGATTTTTATAGATTACAGAAATGACTATATTAGAACGCAGGGGGACTTCCACAGTCAGATGGAAGGATTCCAATGCAAACATAAGCTCAAATTATCGATTTTTAAAAATTAATAATTTTTTCCGCCTAATTGAGCATGGTAGTTTTGAGAATCTAATGTAATTAAATTAATGATTTTTTGTAACAATAATAAAATAATTATAACGAATCTACATACTGCTAAGAGATGCTAGAGCTAGAGGGTCCAATCATAGCTGTCAATTACCACAAATGAAAACTATTTTTGGTCCCATAACGAAACAGAGATGTTTCCATTACTGCAACCCAATAACAGATTTTCATTTTACTGGATGGGAATGATGAAAAATCAATCTATGAAAAAATGCAGTCCCCACTTTAACATCCCCAAAGAGGGATACGAGCACAAACTACTCAAAATTTGAAAATAGGCACATAGCTTAATCAAGTGAACTGAGCAAAAATTGAAGAAAAACCCACATTTTTACCTACCTGCCCTAAGGTAGTTAACCAAACTGTATTCGGCGTCACTTGGCGTGCGGCTCGGCGAGTCGAGATAAAATCGACATAAACTTACATAAGCCCTAACCTAATCTAAACAAAGATTCGAAAGAATTAGGACTGTTCTTACCTTAATTATTCGGCGATATTCCAATGGAAGCAAGAACAAAATTTAAATTGCTTGACAGCTTCAACGGTCAGCCGTTCTCAAAAATTACAACCCAATACTTGGAATCTCCCTTTCCTATGCTTGGAGAACGATGAGAACACGGTTATCCGCTACGATTGCTAGTCCTAGACAGGTACACTAGGGACGTTATGCTTCATCTGCTAGCGCGCTTATCGCCAAGGGCGAGCTGTGGTGCGAGCAAGAGAAGGAACGTGGGCCAACGCCATGTTGGATCGGAGAAGAAGAAAAAAGAAATGAGAATGGGAAGAGAACTCGAAACGCGTTATGGATGGACTCAATTTTAAACACCCCTCAAGTGGTTCATTTAGAGTTTCGCGTTTATTGGAAGATAGGCATGGCATTTTTAAATAAAGTTGAGCCATGAGTTATTTTTTATACCGGATCAACAAAATTCTGAAGTTTTCCTTTGATGATGTTGGGAGCATAGATCCAGAAACTTCTTACTTCATTCGTTTTATTTCTTTGTACGTTTCGCCGACTTCTAAGGTGGCTTCAGCTTATCTCCTTCAATCCATCATTTTTAGCCCATCCTCATTGCATCCATCTCCACCTCCTCCAACCCGTCATCATCATTCCAATCCAATTCCACAAATAAACTATTTTTCACCTAATTCTCGAAACTATTTCATAGATTAGAACCCTACGTACTCTTCAATAATTTAAAATTAAAACTTTTTTAACATAAAAAAAACTAAAATCTTTAGTATTGCACATGGAAAGTTAATCACAGACTGAAAAAAACGATTGGAATGATGATGAAGGGTTGGAGGAGGTGGAGATGGATGAAATGAGGATGGATTGAAGGAGATAAGCTGAAGAGGCCACCTTAGAAGTTGGCGAAACGTACAAAGAAATAAAACGAATGAAGTAAGAAGTGTCTGGATCAATGCTCCCAACATCATCAAAGAAAAATGGAGATCCTGGATATCAACTGAAGAATTCTGAAGTTGGCTAGAAGTTAGTAAGAAACATGGATTTAAACTCGACCCTCAATAACGAAAAAGAAAAAAAACATCCACTGATATTTTTATTTCGAGAATCCTCTTCCATTCACACAAAACGAAAAACAATTCATAAATCTTCATTCATCTGGTTAGGTAGTAAATCGTCAACTATGAAAACAAGGAGAACAAATGTAAAAACAGAAGAACATTTGGCAGTGCTCGTAAGTTTTTTTTGTCATTTGAAAAATAGATTTTTTGTTTGTGGAGGAACTCTTGTGGATCTTTTTTTGCAACTCTTGTGGATCTTTTTTGGAGCTCTTGTGGATCTTTTTTTGGGAGCTCTTGTGGATCTTTTTTTGGAACTCTTGTGGATCTTTTTTTTGGAGTTCTTGTGGATCTTTTTTTGGAACTCTTGTGGATCTTTTTTTGGAACTCTTGTGGATCTTTTTTCGGAACTCTTGTGGATCTTTTTTTGGAACTCTTGTGGAACTTTTATGGATCTGCCGTTTTGGACATTTCAATGAACTGGCGTATTGCTTTCTCTATATTATTTTATGGGATATATTTATGACAATTGTGCGGAAGTTATTATCTTCTGCACAATAATTCTTCCAAGTTTCTTCGCTACTATGCTGATGCGCGATGAACCTTTTTCCATGAGATGAAAAGACGCTACGTCAAAATTAAGTTGCAACCCTCCATTTTGTGTCCGTACAAGTCAGCGGTGAAATCATTGTAGCCAACAGTACAGAAGAAACTAGCGACCAAATAGAGACCAGTCCAAAATTAAACGCTCTACATTTTCCCTTTGAAAAATCGTTAACGAGACGCCGTGTTTTATTTGTTAAGAAAATAAAAAATTGCTTACCGAAAATTTTTCCCAACGTTATTGAAGAAAAGAATTGTTACAATTTTTTCTTTCTTACGAAATGTACACCGACGTCTTGGCGAAATTTAGCTAGCGACTGTGCCCCTGGAAATATAAAGCGATCGAATTCGTCATGCTCCGCCACTGACCTAATTTTTCGATAAATTCCATACATCTCGCTCTCGATCCAATCAGGAATTCCAGTTACATCATTTTTGAACCACAAACCGTACCTATCAAAATTGTCAAGGCCGTGACTCGTTTTCGTAGTAGTTGTTGTGCTAGTAGACTGAACTGGTGGTGATGGTGGTGTTGCTCTACTAAACAGTTTAGTTTTCGCTGAAAATGGCTACCGATGACAGGTATTTTTACGAGGATGAAGTGTTTCGGATTAACAAAAAGGGCTATATCGAATTCGGTATGGTCCTGCAGAATTCGGAGCTTGTGTCGAGTGACGATTCCGAAACTGGCGGTGACCCGAAAATTAAAAAAGGCCACATACGAGTTGCCTGGCATCCGACGGGAGCTGAGGAGATCGTATCCGAAAGAAAGGTATAAAAAATTGTCGAATTGTAGCTTCATATTTTCTCGTATCGATCCGTTCTGTTTTCATTTTTATTGTAGACGACCTATTGTCACGAGTAGGTCAAGTCGGTGAACTGTCAGCAAATTAATCGCTGTATGCCCTTTACTTCCGGGCAGTATTCTGCTCGACGTTCGATTAAATTTATGGTCTATGCTGTTCGATCGAATCCATCCGATAATGATCCGTTTCGTACTGATTCGGTTGTTGAGCGTTTCGTCGAGGAATTTAACTCGAAACGTTATTATAGCGATTCTTATCAATTGTACCCGAATCCCTGGCGCAGTTCACGTGTTGGAAAAAAACCTAGCGGTTATCGTCCGGAGCGTTTTGGCCTTTCATGACATGACATTCCTCGCTTGATTGGTCTACAGGATTGTGGTCGTTCATCTATATTCACGCCAAGTTTCTTCGACTGTCTATAATAAATGTCTGCAATTTATTTTATTTTTGTTACGAACCTGAGCCCACCCCGTTGCAACTTCAGATCGTTTCGGCCAGTTAATACAAGCCTCGAAAAAGAGACGTCGGGTTATTTCCCTAATCTCTTCAAGACAACCAAGAGGCCCAACATGCTTTTCTGTTAGTTCGTTTCACTTTTTTAATTTATGCTCATTTTTCTTCAAATCGTTGATTTCAACCCAAACTAGTGGTGTGCATAGATCACAGAGTACTTTCATGTTTGAGTCGGTAAAGAAATAAATTAATATAAGGATATTTTATATCTAAATAGATAAAAATAGGTATATCCTAAAATTATTCCTATTAAAACAGAAAATGGGGCAACCCTTAAAACCATGGGTTGTAGAATAAAAGCAGGAGTGAAAAATATGAATAATGATAACCCAAATGCTAAAAAAAAATAAAAAAAATAAAGTACTATAATAATCATTGGGCAATTATATAAAAATCCTCATTATAATTTTGGCAAACATACTACCTATACCCCCACGATTATAATATATATCATCAAGCGTAAGCTATAAGAAACCAATGGCGAGTTTTAGTTCATTGTGTTTTTTTTTTGGAGTTAACGATAACCATATTGGCATTGACGATAACCATAAGAAACGTATGATTTAACAGAGTAGCCAAAACTCCTACGTTCAAGTTTTCGAAAAACAAGAAATGCATTAAAACTCTCCAATTATAACAATGGTTTATTATTGAATAATAAACCAAAATCGAGAAACTCATTCCTCTTTTGTAGTCTGAAAAATCAAAATATAGTCAATATGCGTATAATGACTATATAGTCAATATGCGTATAACAAGGAAGTACTGTGTGCGATCCACTTGATAAAAATCGGACTTCATTCAATCGCCTTATTAAACATTTCAAGACCAAAAAGGTAAAAAAAATATTGACTCTATAGCCTGTAAAAATCTAAACAGAAGAAACTTTGAACGGTTATATTGGCATTACTGTGCGTTATCGAAAATCCGGAAATGTCTAATATTGCTCTCTCTTTCTAGGAAAACATTCTCTGAAAATTTCATTGAGTTTCATTCATTTTTCACAGAGATATTCATTAATTGAATATTAATTTTTACGGCCTTCTAAAATTTCAACAGTAGAAAAACGGAATACGGCGGAAGTACTGTGTTTGATGAAAACTTGACATTACACGTTTGGTGAACGTGGTCAAAGTTGAAAGCAAATAGACCCAACAATTACAAAAGCGCTCGAATAAAATAACTTCAAATACGTTTTACAAAGATGTTCTGTGTGTGACCCCAAAAATAAAAATGATACGATATGCAGCTGTTATGTAGGGGACATTTAAAGTCCCCCAGCGTTCAAATATATTCAATTTTGCGGTCTGTAAACAGTATGAGAGTCAATGCAGTATGAGCGTATTGTACTGTATGTGACACACTTTATAAAAATCAGACATCATTCAATCGCCGACCCCAACATTTTGAGACCTCGAACGTTCAAATACATTGAGTTTTGCGGCATGTAAAAATCAAAATACATAATATTATGCACCAGTGAAATCGTGAAAAAGGCTCATAAAGTGGAGGTACGGTGTGTGACCCAATATCCAAAAAATCAAGCGGCATCTGCGCGCCATAACGAGCATGTTAAGACCTCAAACGTGGAAAAGTATTGACTCATATAGCCTGTAAAAATCAAAATCGAAAAAACATTGAACGCTTATATCTCGAAAGTACTGTGTGTTATCTAAAATCCGGAAACGGCTAATTCTGCACAAATACTGGGAAAACATTCCCTTAAAATTCCATTGAGTTTCATTAATTTTTCAAGGAGATATGACGATATAATGTAATTTTTTGACCACAGACACAGAGACACACAGACACTTGTTCAAAAAGTGTTTCTGAGTATAGTACCTAGTATAAAATTAGTATAGAAATTTCTTCCAAGATCACCTCCGTTCCGAAGTCGACACACAATACTTCTATTTACTACGTAAACATGGAAGTAAAAAGTCGATAGTGCCATTCACATTCTACTGCTATACGGAGACCTGGAATTAATTTTTTTTTTACTTTCGCATAGGTAAGGTTTTACTATTGCTTAAGGGAAGTGGTGTGCAGTATAAACTTTTTTAAACTTTTGGAAAATTGAAAAAACGTTTTTATTAAAAATTTGACTCGCAAGATGAACGAGCTTTACGACTTCTAGCCACTACTATTTTCGAATTTCACTCATTATTCTAGAGCCCTGGATGAGTCTTTCGATGAGGCCAAGACCCTGCTAATTGAAAATGTCTTCTTTTGAATTCCTTTCAATTGAACCGTTTTTCTGACTTCACTAGTTTGGATAAGCTGTAGTTTTCCCCTAATTTTATGGAATAAGAAAAAATTAATTTGGATATTTTGTTGTTAGCACTCTTGGTATACTTTGAGAAACATGGTTGGATTTGGCTCGCTCCAATAATTGAGTTTCTTTATTTTCTCCATTACGGGATCATTAGAAGCTGAAATATTAACTTAGTAAAACATTTGTCTTTATTCATCAGAGCGCATCTTCTTTCGGCGATTAGGAACATTTTCCACATTTTCATTTTTGTCAAGCAGCCGTTCGTGAACTTTTCACACTCACCTACTGCATCTACTCCTTATCACCCTTGAGTTTGGTTCATGAATTCATATCCAATTTTAGCTCGTATAAAACACTTTCTATTATGTATAATATATATATTGAATACAATATATTGAATAATATATTGAATAATATTGAATCTCTTATTCAAGTGAGCCAAGCTAACTGACATTGTGATCGATATACCTGAAATAGTGACGCCCTTATTATACCGCCTGCTCTTAGGAATTTCCCGTGAGGCATTTCTCTCCTTAGTTGGGGTCCCTGCGGCCGGGTAGTTGGCTCTTTCGTATGTGCCTGTGGCATTGTGTTCTGCTGCTTCGATGTTATTGTCTCTTACATGTGCCCTTTTACGAAAGGCTCATTTATCAGTTCTGTGAAGCTGGTCTTCCGATGGAATAAAGTATGCGAATAAAATAAGTACCGGTGAAATAATTCTTTAATAAATAATAAAGATCATCCCTTTAAAATAAATGCTGTTTTGGAAATACTTGGTCTGATCGACCAGCGGTGTTCATAGCTCACACAGTACTTCCATATTTGGGTCGGCAAACAGTTATTAAACTAATAAAAAATAAATTGGTAAATTAAAAAATATTTACATACATTTATCATTATATTCATAATTCATATTAATGTATATTATCAAAGTAGGTAATATGAAGGTGCCTGCTAAGGGCTTAAAAACGTAAAAATTCGCGAAATAGATTGATAGCACGACATTGAAACAAATCAAGCGTCATCTACTTGCCATAAGGACATTTTAAGACCTTGAACGTTCAAAAGCAATTACCTTACGGCCTGTGAAACTCAAAAGGGATTAAATTTTGATCGGTTGTATCTCGGAAGTACTGTGTACCCAAATTTCAATGACGGCTAATTTTACGAATTCACTGGGAGAACATTTTCAGAAAATGTCATTAAATTTCGTTAACTTGCCTCGGGGAAATTACGATTTTTGTAAGTTTTTGACCACACGCACTCGTTCAAAAAGTGTTTCTGAGTACATTACTTTGACAATTTCTCCCTAATTTAACTCCGAACTGAATTTGAATTTTTTGACGATCCCAACACTTCTATTGACTGTGTAAACATGGAAGAAGTAAACTTGATTGACCCCTCGGGAGATTTTTGCATAGGAATGGCTTTCGCGTGCTTTATTAGAGGATTTTGAAGGATCAATCTCCTGACCTTATTGTAAAATCAATAACGAAACGGGCAACAAAAAAAGTTATCAAGTTTACTTACACTAGTTATTGTGCAACTATTTACCTAACCGCTGTTTGAAATTAATTCATTCCCATTTTTATATCGTTCGAATAAGTTATTCGGTACGCTATCGCCTCAATCTCAAAAATGTTACTTATCAATGGGGAAGACGCCTATTTTTTATTTTCGTTCGTAATGGCCTGAATTCTGCTATTCGGTGTCAGCCGAAGAGGGAATGACCAATTTTTCATGAAAATTGTGAGTTCCGCGGAGAAAATCGCTAAGGAAAATCAGTGGTTTGAATAAACCCGGAGATGTAACTCCAACCGATTGAAGTAACTCCCTAGAGAGCTCTGCAGTCGGCTGAAAGACAGACAAGAACACCAAGACGCTCTTTAAGACTGGAGTCATGCTAAATCGAGTAAGTGACGCTAACTTCACTGCTACTTGTTAGGTTTCTTTAATCGTCGAGTTAGTACCGCCCGAAATGCCTCGTAAAGCAAATAAATTGCTGAGGGGGGTTTGGTAATCTCACAGCAACCTCAAATTATTGCTCCCAATGTTAGTTTATTCTCCGAAGATACAAGCGCTAGTATCGATATTCACATTCAACCGACTAGTTATGACGTAATAACTATTCATTTTTCGTTCAAAATCATCGGTTTTCATTAGCGATTTTCTCTGCGGAAACTCACAATTTTCATGAAAAATTGGTCATTCTGTCTTCAGCTGATACCAAATAACAGAATTCAGGCCATTAGGAACGAAAATAAAAAATAGGCGTCTTCCCCATTGAGGAGGAATGTCTTAACGGAAACGAACACATTCCCCCATCATCACTTGCTCGTTTATTATCGATATTTTAATCATGTTCCATGCAAAATCCTGTCTTCTCTTCATATTAAACGTTTTTAAACCACAAATTCTGTGTGTAAATGGAGATTTTGTCTCCTTCTTGTCCACCGTGTTACTCAAGTTTGCTTCAGTTATATTTTAGCTGCTTGAAGTATCGTTGAAGTAGTTAGTACCTTCTTCATTAGATCGCCTACATTTAAATGGAGGCTTTGTGCATTAGACATGAGAACTATTATACGTATGCCTTGGATGCGTCTAATTCAGAGGCGTAAACGGAAGAGGACAGAAGTGTGACGGGAAGAATTCGAATTGAAGTGATGAGATTGAGGGTGACGAGGCGACTCCTTCTCCGAATTATATGAATTTTACCACCACTTTTACAATGTCCGGGGGTTGTGAAGGGGAGAAAAACCAGGCGACCCATTCTCTCGTTCTTTATTGGCTGGCCGAGCACTTTCGCCCATTCGGGTATCTTCAGGGCGACCTGCAGCCATAGGGTCCCCAGCTACTGCTTTTACTTTATCGTGATACTACATTTTACTATTATCAGAACTGTATAGAACTGTGGTTTCTACAACTCCACCGTTGAGTACTCAGCCAGAAGTGCAATGAAATGGCAAAGAACAGTTCGCGTTTGAACTTTTTTTTCTGAATCTTAATCCCAGATTTGTTTATAATCGTTTTAACTGATAGTTCATATATTCTCATAGTGCATCTTCAATTAAATTGAAACAAATTTTGTTTTTTAGGTCGGCTTGGCAGATCGCTCGCTGATGCCTGGCGACGTCGTTCGTCGGATGATCAAAGGCAAAGACACGCAGCGAGGATATTGCCGTCACATGGAAGTCACCGCATCAATCCAGATTGTTGGTACTCGTCGAATCATCAACGGAGTCAACAGTAAAGATCTGAAACCGATCGAGGTGCGGATACAATTGTTCAAAAACTTATTTTTAAACCCGATAATCCATTAACAGACAAATCTTTCAACGCTAGTTTCAAACTGCGTATATCAGATTGATAAATCTATACATAGTTTGTATTATGGCTTGAAATATTTGAGTTTCCATTACTTGACTTGTGCATGACCAAGTAGGCTTTTGAAGGGCAGGTGGCTAAGAAGGTTTAAAGCTGATTACAGTGACTCTCGAAAATTAGATTAATTTCAATCAAGAAATCCTAAAGAAAATTCTTGTTTTCAGCATCTCTCACCTAATTTGGCTGTGTGCTTAGACTCCTGGGTTGGAGGAATCAAAGATGTTCATACAAAACTGCATCTTTCTCTCAACAACGGCATAACCTGCATCGTCAGTGACCCGATCGCATCGGGTTTTGACATATTTGACGAAAAAAGGAAGCCAGTAAGCCATTTAAATCCATACAACCTCTGATTCATTTATAGAATGAATGACAAATTCCGTTGGCTTTTACGAATATTATTACTGCGCTTTGCAGGATGCAGAATTTCCTCATCGAGGTGATTACTTCAAAGGTCAGGTTCTCTATGGTCCTGTCAGCTTACTCGAAGACATTGCTGAATGGCCAGATCCCAAGGTTAAAGAAAAATTCAAACTTGGGCTTGGAAAAGGCAGAGCCAACCGAACGGTCGAAGTTAGTGATTTTATAGAAGGTTATTAATTAGCTTCTAATTTAAGCACTGTCATAAGTGGAGAAAATCCTTGACGAATAGGTCACTCAATACTTTTGTTATTTTTTAATCAATTCTGAGTAGTCTTCTGTTGGCTTTTTACGCGAACTGAAGTAGCTGCTATACATAACAAAGGTAATTTGTGAAGTTGAAAAATGTTTGGAGTTCTCGGCAAAGTGGTAGAAATTATCAATCTATTATCAATTCTGAAAACTTATTCCGATGCCCAGAGAAATTTTCTCCAATTAATTTTCGTAACTGTAATCCACTCTACTTTCAGGTGACCATTGATGCTGTGGAAATTAATTCTGTCTCAGTTCACTGGCAGTGTCGTGCCTATTCTAAAGATGGAGCTGGCACTGAAAAAGAGCAACCAAGAGCCAATGTCACCGGCAAGGATATTGATAGGTGAATTATTCGAAAAATTGTTAACCTAACTGTTGACTATTTGAGTTGAGAAAAAAGTCTTCATTTCAATAGGAAAATGCAGTACTGAATTTCGCGTTGAGTATTTATTTTGTCAAGCCCATTTCGGGTAGTTCTAACATAGCAGTTGATCCTTCATAGCAAAGCTCTACTAAAATTGAGATAAATAGGGACCCAGTTTTGAGAGGAGGTTGATTAATGCTGCCCAGAGTATAATAAATAATTATTAATAATGGTTCTGACCTTGTGCACGTCCAATCTTGCTGCCGACATTTTTTATAATGTGTTCTAGGAAACATATCTATTGGAATTTTCCAGGTTAAAACTGTTGAGCGTTTTCGAGCCGTGTACTCTCCAAGTTGGTGATCGTCATTTCTACACAATCAAACAAGATGACGTAATGGCCACACGGGATCAGTGGCGCCGTGAACAGAAGAAGCTGATAATGAAGGGCAGCCAAAATTCACCAATCAGGGTTAAGTCAAAAAGACCTAATGGTAAGTCAATTATTTCCACTTTATCATCACTTTCGCTTTCAGTTTGTATGATTTGTTCACTCAACTTTGTTGTGTCATTGGAAATAATTTCTACAGCTAAGACAAGGTTGTCAATGATAATTTTCTAGTGGCAAAAGTGAATCAGCCTCCAAACAAGCCTTCTGAAGAAGTGGAAAATGGCGTCCAGCTATCTCTTCCTCATCAGGACTGTGACGGCCTCTCAGATGATAACGTGGACGGGACTAGTGAGTGTTTTTTCCAACCGGCTTTGTTGTAGTTTATTTTTCGTTCACTTCAATACAGGCTGATTCGTATTCTTTTTCGCACCAGCTCACGATTGGAACACGGAAAGTTCTGATAACGAGTCTGAAACGGCAAGTCAAGCAAGTTCGACAGCGAGCGGTGTCAGTCTCTCAGGCGGTAGACGAACTCCCTTACTTCCCGTTCGGACGTTGTCTAAAGTGGGTCTTCTTTCCCTTTCTCCTTGAAACTGTTCATTTTTTGTTGCAGTTTTCTTCATAACCTAATTATAGCGATAGTAAATGTGTATATAACTAGTGGGAAATATTATCTACTAACGAGACATGGAAGGGATATTGGTAAGGTTTTCAATTTTTGAAGGCTAATTCTTTTATCCATTTAGGTTTTGCTTGGGTTAGGTACTGGATCAATATCTGATCATTCTGTCTGTTTCATACCTATGCTCCTCATTTCATCTATATAATATGTTGTATTTCAGGCATTGCATACGCGTAAGCTAAAGAGAACCCGTGTGAAAAAACAATCTGCTTTTTGTCATGCTGAGGCTGGTATGAAAGTAGTGGTTGAAACTGTCAGTACAAGCTCAACAGCTGATGTTGTCTGGCAGGTTAGTGAATGCAATATTTAGCATGCAATTTCTTATATTTGTTTGACGGGTTGAAGCTTGATACTTTCTTTTTTAACTTACAGGACGGATCTGTTGAAGAGGGCATACCCTCAACTGATTTGTATCCGATTCATCACTTGGACGATCAAGAATTCTTCCCAGGCGATTTTGTTATCGAAAACAACGAAGACGCTTGCATGCGAGTTTACGGAGTTGTGCAAAGCGTCGATCATGCTGGCCGCACAGCTGCTGTTAAGTGGTTCAAAACCTATGCGTCCCAAGATTGCCCCAGGTACCTAAAGTGATTTTTTTTGCGCTTCTTATCCTTCAGGGAATTTTTTCATCCGCAGATATATTAATTTCCCTTAAGTTGGTCATGGTAGTTTGGCGTTAGCCTCCTACTTTCAATGTAGCCTAAAATATTAGGCAAAATTATAAACATGGTCGATATTGATTAAATTTATTATTCAGTTTGGGTTTCACTTAGTTTTTGATCATTGTTGCTGTGCTGTTTTTGAAATACCATAACCCGATTTTACTTTGCCTAGCTGTGTTTTCAATATTTGTAATCGTAATCTGCCATTTCTAGGCCCACATTGCTCATGGAGAATGAAGTCAGCGTTTATGATCTAAAAGATCATCCAGACTTTCAATATCGTCCTGGCATCGTTGTCATCCGGGTAGCCAATTTCCAAGGAGAAGATGAAGCTTGCACTGCTGGTCAAGTGTTGGACAATTACCCAGAAGGCAGAGTAAGTTTCTGTTAGCCTTGAGTTCCATTGCGGTTTAAATCTATGCTTCTAACATTAATTCTTTATACACTATGGATTGTCTCATTTCAAAATCCCAGGTCAAGGTTTGGTGGGTGGAAGGTCACGTGTCCATGTGCTGGCCTCAGGATTTGTACAAAGTCGGTGAGTACGATTCTGACGGTGGTGACCTGTGGGATGATGCAACCAGTGACGATGGTAGTTGGCAGACTGAGAGTGAAACTTCCAACGACGAGTTAGTATTTTTTATTGTTAATCATAATTGTTGATGATGATCTATTATGTGCAGTTTCCCATTAAAATATCAACTCCATATTATTTACTTCCTCATTATCTACCAACGATTGGTAAACTGGTTTGATATAGATTATTTCAAAATCTAAATCTGCTTATATTTTAGAAATCAAGACGACGTTTACGATGAAAGTCTGAAACCTAAACTAGCAGCAAACATTGAAAAAGCAAGAATTGCCATGTCACGGCTGGAGGAAATTTTCACGCAGAATCCATCTTTGCAGACAACTGAAGTTATGAGGAAGTTGCTTGAAGTTTACAAAGACTGCAGGCAAGTCATTCCTCTTTCAATATCCGTTTATTGCTAAAAGTTTTCCTGCATTGCGTAAATTAGATTATTACTATAAAGTTGATAACTTACTTACCGTTTTAGATATCTTGATAAGCTAATGGGAACCATGTTCTTTCATGAGAGCCATTTCCAAGGACTTCTTGAACGGGTGAGGGAACGTGGAAGAACAAATCTTGCCCAGCGTGTTGCTGACCAAGTCAACAGATTATTCGCCTCAAATGATAACCCAGGTATGGCAATTTTTTAAATTTATTTTAGCAATATTTTTAGCTACTGAAGTATCAATCTATTGTCATTCTGTTGTGCTTGAAATTCATTGAGACTGAATCCGCAGATGATAAATGTACCACAGGGACTACAATCAGTTTGGATGAGGTGTCCATTTCGTCTGACGAAAAAAGCCAGAAACGTGATAGTTCTGGAGAATTCCTGCGCGGGACTCTGGCCTCTCTCGAGGCTCGTGTCACCTCAACTGGTGCCAAACTTAATCTCAATGGTAAAAACATTTTTGTAAACGTCTAATTCTCCAATTCAAATCATGCTCATTTCCACCATTAATTAAAAAAAAAAATTATTCCAACCGCCAGGTGTAAACGCTGAAAATGGCAACGTCAGTGCCAATAACTCTCACAAATATCCCGAGCCAATATCGTCCCAATTGGTTTGTTCAGCAAACGTCTGTGTTCGCTTGTGCTCTTTGATTCTCATCCAACTTGTCAAAGCACACACAGAAGTGGTTCGAAGGTATTTTTAATAACTTTTTAGTCATTGCAATTTTTTTAATTTTTAAAACTCTATTTGAAGCTTAATGTCACATGATTTTGTAACATGTTCAGGTTTGGTGGCAACACAGGGTCAATGGCAGAAGTGGAAGCAGAGGCTAATGAAGGTTCTCCTAACAAAGAATCGCCTAATTCACCCTCAGCTATTGAAAAACATACTAGCAATCCCCAAGAGTCTTCATGCCGTAAGTTTCTATGTCTTGATCATACTCTTCTCATTTCATTCCAGTTGGGAAAAGCCATTGTAATTGTCCAATAAAAAAAGTTTCTAACCACCTTAAATTTGATTTTTCACGTTTCATGGCATGTCGAATCCGAAAATCCATTAAAAAAAAAACTCCGTCATTAATTTCAAGCACTAATAGCGGTTAAAATGATTTAAAGTAATGAGTTTCTAATTTGAAAAGTGGGCTGCAAAGAGA
Organism: Tupiocoris notatus; assembly: GCA_037159825.1. NCBI lineage: Eukaryota > Metazoa > Arthropoda > Insecta > Hemiptera > Miridae > Tupiocoris > Tupiocoris notatus. The sequence continues at coordinate 156,110 of JASJUZ010000528.1, forward strand.
AAAAAGGCTTTGCAGAGTACTTAGCGGAGTCGAAATCGTCAAAAACCAACTTAGAAAAGTCTTTACTATTTTTCATAAAATTCTACTCTATCTACTCATTTTTCAATCAGCAACCCGCACTTATCAGAAATTGCCATTGAAAACAGAAGAGCAGAGTAAAAAGTAAACTCAGTCTTGAGGTAAAAATAATAACAATCAGAAAACTGATAGTCTTTGATGATTTCAAAAAACCAAATTACTTTTCACTCCACAGAAATATCCCGATTTGAAAACTGAAAATTGAAGGTACTTCTGAAGAACAGGCCCATAGTATCTGAATTTTTGGATTGTACATAGGTGTTAGGTATAATAAAAACGTAATTTCTTCTAAAAAAAATCTACCTGTTACATTATATTTTGACTCCTGCTCCTACCTAGATCTGAATGGTGTCCGAGAGAATGGTGATGGAAGCGTTGAAAAAGACAATAAAGAAGATGAAGCACCTGCAGCCAATAACAAAAATGCCCTGCTTAATCCATTGCCTGAAGCTGCACCATTGGAAGTAATCACTGAGGATATTCTTCCTGTTGAGAAAGGGGGTACGTTTAGAAACTATACCTTCCTCAAAGACGTAAAAATATATTGCCTCTGGTATCTGATTGAATTGAATTGCCGTCCGCTCTTTCTGTTTCCCCGTTTTCCATTGGCTTGCGAATCATGCTTGACTGCTCTTGATGACCTACGGGTCTTCCAGGAAACCAATCTGTTGCATACTATTTGTGCATGTGTTCCTTCAAATTATTGATATATTGTCCGTATTCATTTCTCGTCAATAGTTTTCCACATCATGGACACTGCGCCAAACAGTCATAAATTCAAGTTGACCATGTTCCAACCAACAACAACTTTTAGTTTTTACAAACGGGTCAAAGAAGAGCTCAAACTTCTCAAAACATCATTGCCGCCCGGAACTTGGGTCACAACGTTCGAGGATCGTATGGTAAGTTCAAAAATTGTGACAATATAGATCGGGCACTTTTTAGGGAATTAGCGTTTTCTGGCTTCTTACTGTATCCCTCTGCGAATTGAAATTAAATTTTAATCATGAGCTGAGAATCGCCTGCGTATTGTATGCAATAACCTTTGAGAACAAGATGCCTCGATAGATGAATATAATATTGCACTAACTTTGGATTTTATTTTGTCAGCTTATATCTTGATGATAATATGAATTTGATTTTGGTTCAAAAACTTTTGGTTCTTCCAAATGATTTGTGACCAAAAATTACCTAATTCTCTTTGCTCATGCTGTTACAAATGATTGATGAATATTATTTTCATGCAGGACCTGTTTTCTGTAATGATACGAGGGCCGGAGAAGACTCCTTATGAAGATGGCCTTTTCTTCTTTGATCTGCAACTATCACCTGATTATCCAAGAACTCCACCGCATTGCCATTATATTTCATACTGCAGCGACCGACTGAATCCAAATCTGTACGAAGAAGGTAAAGTCTGCGTCTCACTGCTTGGTACTTGGTCAGGAAAAGGGACAGAGGTTTGGATCCCCACATCAAACTTGCTGCAAGTGATCGTATCAATCCAAGGTACTGTTTTTTCTATTTTCGAAGAGAGCTGTGTAAAACTTATAGTTTTAAAAAGTGTTTGAGCGATTGACATTAAGATGCATCCCGGCTCTGCTCCACATGGTATCATAGTGGTTCATCATGTTGCAGGGTTAATTCTTGTTGCGGAACCCTATTTCAACGAGGCCGGTTATGAGAAGCAAAAAGGCTCTCAGCAAGGACGTGAAAATTCGCGCATGTACAACGAAATGGTCGTTCTCAAGTTGGTCCAAGCTATGACCAGAGTCATTATGAATCCTCCTCAAGTTTTCAAGGAAGAAATTGCTGCACATTTTCGAGACCATGCTCTCAAGTGAGTTCAAGCCAGATGTTTTTTTTTTTTTTTTGTTAAAGGTTGTAGGTTGATCCATTAGACTATTTTGGTGGACTTAAGTGAAGTACTGCTTAGTAGGTATGAATGAATGAATGAATTAAGATTTATTCCATTTAAAATAAGGCATGTTCAGTAGATATAGAAAAATAAAATAATACAATTGGTAGGGTAAAATAACAAAACTCTTCACACTGGAATACTACCCCAACATCAAGGGAAAGTCCCGAGCGGTATGGGGGAGTTGCTAGATTTTGCTGATTATATTAATATACCTCTCGTGACAAGGTGTTCAGAAAATAAGCTAAAACTGCTTCCGAATCGGCCTGGACGCTTAGGGAGGAAAAACTGACTTTTGTATGATTAAGATGGTTTTTTGTGCTACTGGCGCCATTTATTTATTTGTTTGTGACTGTTGATTCTAGATGGTCCTCTTCTGGTGCCACCAGCCCAATTTCGTCCGTATTTTAAATAAAATTTTTGCTCGCAGAAAAGTTCCTGGTTTTCCAAATTTCACATACGATAACTTCTTTGTACAAAGAACTTAGTTGTTATAGTGGTTATTGAAATAGTTCACAAAATAACAGAGGAGGGTTTTTGATGGAGGTCGGACATGTTCCCTCTCACAAAGGGCTTGCTTGACGAATATGAAAGGGACGTGTCCTCTTCCTTGTGCCGTAGACTTCTCTCCCACTCATATCTTCCTTTCCCCTCTCCTCAAAACCCACCTTGAAGGGAAAAAGCTTATGTGTGAACATTTGCAGCTAAAGGATGGTTAGCGACTACTTTGCACGTTTGGGCCCGGAGAGCGACATGGAAAGAATGTAGAAGCTTGATCCCCGATTCCGATAATTAAGTACAAAAATTTGAATCTCTAAAAGTCGAAATTATTTTCTAATGTACAGGGTGAGTCAAAAACGACGGACGTTTTTCAAATGGCTAGTACCCCCCTCCCCCCCCCCCAAGGGCCGAGAGGAGTGGGGCTGGGACCTTTAGGTTCGTCAGGTCATAACATTTTTTTACCAGTCCCAGCCATGGCCCTGTGGATGTCAGAACACCGTGTGTACGCGTATGAAAGTTTTGTGCGAAATAACGAGTCCGTCACAGCTGTTCAGGGCGAATTCCGACTCCACTTCAACATTCATCGTAACCAAAATAACACAATCCTTCGGTGGGTGGAATCACTTCGTACCCGAGGTGTTTTGAGCAACAGACGTCCTCCAGGGCGTCCGCGAACGGCTCTAACACCAGAAAATGTTGAGGCGGTCCGCCAAGCTTTCTTGCGCAGCCCTGGTCTTTCGGCGCGAAACCACGCCGCTCAACTTGGCATGAGTAATCCAGCGGTAAGGCGAATTCTGCACGTCGACCTGAAATTCCACCCCTATAAATTGGCAGTCGTTCAGCAGTTGCTGCCAACGGAGATTATGAACAACGAGTGACATTCGCGCGTGAGATAGAAACGCTTTCAGATCAGCATGAGGACATGATCGATGCAGCTCATTTTCACTTGAACTGCATGGTGAATCAGCAGAACTGCCGCTATTGGGCAATTGAAAATCCCAGAGATTTGCATGAAAGACCTATGCATTGCCTCAAAGTGACTGTTTGGAGTGCAGTGTCGAATTCTCGCGTTATTGGCCCTTAAATTTTCGAGATTGACATCGACCGGCAGATGCTCGAGCGTGTAGACCCCAACTTCGCCGAACAGCTTCAGCGCTGCATCGCCGAACGTGGTCACCACATGCCCGACGTGGTTTTCCACCCTTCACTTTTTCAAAATGCTTTGACCTTATGATTCGGAAAATGCCAATAATTTTTTTAAAATGGTTTTTAACAAATTTATGAATTTTTGAAAAACGTCCGTCGTTTTGACTCACCCTGTTGCTGTCGTTTGAAGTTTCCTAGCATATATATGGGATGTATATATATTTATTTATATTTTTTAATGATCTTTCTATCTTTATTAGTGCTATCGTTTGTGTGCTGTTGAAAGACCAGAGTTTACGCTCTTGTTCCCAAAACGACATTGGTTTTACAATCCTACAATCTATTACTGAAACTTATATCTGAGTAAAACTAATGTTATTAAATTTATTTTTTGTGTTTCAGATTGTGTTCAAGGCTTGAGTCGTGGCTAGACGTATCAGATCAATACAACGCGTGCAATCCGCTTTCGCCTTCAACTCCCACTACTTGCAGGCAGTTCCTCAGTGAAGTCAAATTGGGTACGCATTCTAATTGATCCTTTGTCCTGTAATAATATTAGCGACCAGCACAGGTGCTAGTCTAATATGATATGTGTTCTTTTGCAGTGCAAAAAGAGAAAGGGGTTGTTCTGCCGGAATTCCCTTTGCTACCGGCTTCAAAGGGTTTCTGCATTACGCTTAGGAAGACATTGGCGACATTTAGGCAAACGCTAGCCGACTGTGGTCATGCTCTTCTTGAAAATCATGAAAATCACAGCAGCTAGCCATTGGTTTCTAGCTATTGCGCCCTCTCTACCGTCTCAGTCGCTCTTTCATCGTTCTGTCGCAACCATATACAGCCTCAATACTCACGTATACGTATTGTACAAAACGTAGATTTAAGAGCGTTCTTCATTCGTTGTATATAGCTATGTTCCAAAGACATACGAGAAAATAACTCTCATTTGCAACTGATATTACTGTTGAATGACTTCTTGAAAACCAAAAAAATTAAAAATGAAATAAAGTAAAAAATAATTATAACGATTAGGATACTCAAATAGTTAAATAGCGATTCGTTCTTTTTTTTTTTTTGCTTTATGGTGCTCTCTTCATGATTGATGTGTGACTTATTCGTTGTCCATGGGGCCCAGATGGGTCGTTATTATAATTATTAGTCTTTTTTAAAAATAATTTACAAGACCCGTTTTTGTTATCGTGAATCGTGAGAATCTTCTTGCCGTTGGCGTTTTCTGTCAAGTATATACCTGTTTCGTTATAAAAAATTTTCTTCAAGTACGACCGATTCGGTGATAGTGGTTGGCTTTTTCCAATTATTGACCCAGTGCTGAGGTCCAAAAGAAGTTTTAGCAGTCGAATGAATAAGCAAAGTAAAGGCAGTTTAAGTTCACTTTGCTCTGATTGTTTCTTGAATTATTTTCTCAACTTAATTGAATCTTTTGGGTAGGTACTTCGGTTTGAAAATGCGCATTACTTGTCTTCGTTATTTATTGATTAGTATGTAGTGTATTTATTGCTATGATTGATACGAGCGCATTTCTAGATCGTCATGTTGGCAATTCTGTTGGATTGAAGTTGAATTATAATATCATTTTTCGGCAATTTTAAATTGGCTCTGGATTTTTTGTTGTCTGAATGATTTCATCTGCGGAAATATACACGTTTTCGTTCGCAACTTATCTGTTTCCAGTTTGATGCTATTGTTTGTGCACTTTTTTCACCCTTGGTTGGAATGATATAGTTCGATCTCCAAAAAGGAATCATTTAGGAGTCGGCCGGTGGAGTTGGGGTTCAAATCGGAATTAATTATGAGCGATAATGAATGATTTCATGGACTACCTTATTGACGCACAATGATGTAGATAGGTACTCTATTTTCAGATTCAGCCGAAGCTAGCGCGGTGAGGGCTACCCAAAATGTGCCTATAAAATGGTTCGATTTGAAAGTTATAGTTTTCTGTTTGGCTTCAAAGAATAGCCGTGTTTTCTCACGTATTAAAATTCATTTATTTCTTTTTCGACATGAATTCTGTAATTGGCGCTTTTCTATTTTTTCTTTTTAATTTTATTTATTTGAAAGACGCCATTTCACCTGAGAGGATCCGATTTCAAACATGAAATCTTTGCCCCTTAATTAACTCCAATTTTGGTATTTTTTTGAACTTATGTCCACATATATGTTCACGGATTGACAATTACATAGGAAGTTGTTAGATTCACTTCAATGCAGATCAATTAAGTTACTACTTTTGTACACCTTTCTTTTTTTTTACTGCACTTTGATGGTGCCAGAAGCAAGATGATATAGAGGACGGTACCCACGCGACGAACTGCACTTATTGAACGTCTCTGTTGTTGGTGGAAAAAACCACATTGAAACACGGGTTTTTAATGAATGAAAAATATCACATTCTCTGCTCTCAAAATATTCCGAAGTAGAACGGCTAGGTATTTTAGGTAACATACAATTGCCTACCCTTTGAAAAATTTGCTGATACGTACGAAATGATTATTTATTTCAACACACACCTTAATTTTCACTCAATTTCCACTCAATTAAAAAAATTGCAGAGGTCTTGAGATTCTATGCGCTTTAAGCCGACTAGGAAAAATTTTTTCAAGTGCTATTTAACTTCCAGTGTTTCGTAGTTGGTATTTTCGAATCGTGTGCCGAGCTGTTGAACTATTCAGATATCAGTTTTCAGAGATGATAACATTATGATTGGTTTTATTATCATCCAAGTATTAGTTCGAAATTTGTCGTATCACAATAAACCTGTTGTTGATCATTCGTATTGCTTTTTCCTGTTATAGATCATAGATCGTTTTGGTTTACTATTCAATTATTATTATTATTATTATTTATTATTATTCGCCCAAGAAAAAAAATTTTCTAACCCCCCCTAAAAATTTGATCGTACTGGGTTGGTGAGGGGGAGAAGAACCAGGCGACATGTTCTCCGATTTTTTATTTACTGGCCGAGTACTTTCGCCCCTTCGGGCATCCTCAGGGCGATTTAAATGTGCCAATTTAGTACATAATTATTGCATTGTTATCATGGAGGTACAAGGTTGCATTAGAGTCGAACTATTTCACTATACAATTTGTCACTTACGTGGAACCATAGGTTACCACAGCCAAGTTCGGTCAGTAGTTAAAGCTTAAGTAATATAATTCATTATCTGCCTGGTCTTCTCCTCGTCCTGAAAATATTTGAATGTAAGGGGGTTCGTTTTAGAAAATAATGAAGTTGCTAGTTGTTAATTTATGGTAACTAATAAGTTACCATAAATCACCAAGTCACCCCCTAACATGCAAATATTTTCAGGACGAGGAGAAGACCAGGCAGATAATGAATTATATTACTTAAGCTTTAACTACTGACCGAACTTGGCTGTGGTAACCTATGGTTCCACGTAAGTGACAAATTGTATAGTGAAATAGTTCGACTCTAATGCAACCTTGTACCTCCATGATAACAATGCAATAATTATGTACTAAATTGGCACATTTAAATCGCCCTGAGGATGCCCGAAGGGGCGAAAGTACTCGGCCAGTAAATAAAAAATCGGAGAACATGTCGCCTGGTTCTTCTCCCCCTCACCAACCCAGTAAGATGAGAGATGCGACGACTCAACCAAGATAAAAATTTGATGTTTTACGTTTCAAGGCATGTAGAATCCGAATATCCAATAAAAAAAAATTCTGTCCGTCCGCCGTTAGCAGTTGTCCGGCCAAACTGTAAGAGCTAAAAATGCGAAATTTCACCAAAAATCAATCTCGGTCCTACGACGGCCCAATTCTTGAACCAACTTGCTAGCTCAATTTTAAGGGTATTTTTGGGGGGTTTTGAGGAGGAGAAAATTCATATTTTCCAAGGTTTTCAGAAAAAAGTGTCCTTGGTATCAAATTACATAGATTTTTGGACGCTGAATCGAATGAGACAGACGAAATAATTTCCACTGTTGTTCTTCGAACGATGTAATGATTGAAAATAAATCCACCCTCATTTTCCACCAAATGTTTTCGGCATGTTGTCATCGTTTATTATGTTGGATTAGTTCAAATCGAGATGAAAAACCATCGTAATCATAGTATATTATCATTTCCTAATATCAATTTAGTTTTATGAAATCAAGCGTGATTCCCTGCCATAAACAAATCAGAATGCCAAAAAGCACTCTAGATGCCAAAAATATTTTAATAACGCGGAAGTATGGATTGCGGCGACTTTAATGATAAAAATCTATCGTCATTCACCCGCCATAGATAACTACATTTCACGTCCTTTCAAACGTTCAACTATATTGACTTTTGGCTAATGTGAATATTTCTGATCTAAAAAACTACTGGACAGCATGGATGTGCGGCGTGTGACCCTAGCGGTAAAAATCAGGCGTCATGCACTCGCCATTACAAATATTTAATACCTCAAGCGTCAAAAAATGTATTGATTTTTGCACCCTGTAAAAAGCTCAACAGCGATAAACGGCGTAGGGCGGAAGTACGGTATGTGATCAAAACAAAACAAAATATGATCGTTGTTGGTCACATTTAAAGCAGAGACCCGAAGGTTACAAAAGCGCTAGAATGAAATAACTGAAATCGCGTTTAACGAGGAAGTACTGCATGTGACCCCGATATTAAAAATCAAGCAAAATTCAACTGTCATAAAGAAAAATTTAAAGTCTAAAGTATATTCACTCTAGTGGTCTATAAAAATCTCTAATGCAAAAAACGGCATACGGTGGAAGTACTGTGTGTTATCCAAACTATACAAAACAAGTTCTGTGAACGTGGTCAAAGTTGGTCAAATATATAGCAAAGAGCCCCAAAAAGTACAGTAACTGAAAATGCGTTTTGCGAGGAAGTACTGCAGGTGACCCCAATAATAAAAAACAAGCAATATTCAGTTGTCATATAGAAAATTTAAAGTCTAATGTATATTCACTCTTGCGGTCTATTAAAATCTCAAAAGTTAAAAAATGGCATAAAGCGGAAGTACTGTGTGTTATCCAAACTATGCAAAACAAGTTTTGTGAACGAGGTCAAAGTTGGTCATATTTAAAGCAAAGAAACCCAAAAAATACAAATTAAACAAGTGAAAATGCGTTGTACGAGGAGGTACTGTATGTGACCCCAATAATAAAAATCAAGCGATATTCAACTGTCATATAGAAAAATTTTAAGTTCTCCAGCGTTCAAATATATTCATTTTTGTGGTCTATAAAAATCAAAATGTAGCAAATGTACAAATAACGCGGATGTACTGCATGTGACCCACTTCATAAAAATCAGGCATCATTCAATCGCCAACCCCAACATTTTAAGACCTCAAACCTTCAAATACATTGAGTTTTGCGGCATGTAAAAATCAAAATACAAAACATGCACTAGTGAAATCGTGAAAAACGCTCATAACGTGGAGGCATTGTATGTGACCCACTATACAAAAAATCTAGTTTTCTGCTGGCCATAACCGACATTTCAAGCCCTCAAACGTAGAAAAATATTGACTCTCATAGCCTGTAAAAATCAAAACAGAAAAAACTTTGAACGCTTATATATCGGAAGTACTGTGTGTAATTCAAAATCCGGAAAACCCTAATTTTGCAAAATCACTGGGAGAACATTCCCTTAAAATTTCATAGGGTTTCATCCATTTTTCAGGGAGATATGGCGATTTATGTCAGTTTGTGACCACAGACAGACGGACAGACGGACACACAGACACTTGTTCAGTTTCTGAGTATACTACTATGAAAATTTCTTCCATCAGGACCTCGGTTCCGAATTCGACTTTTCAGACGATCCAATACTTCCATTTACTACGTAAACATGGAAGTAATAAAAATGATTAAAATTACAATAGTTGCTACGGAGTTTTCCCCTATAGTTACCATCTGTTTTTCGGTGGGAACGTTCACTAATGTTCGGAATATTTAAAATGACAAATGGATAGTCTTCTTAAATCAATATTGAAGCGAAATAATAATAAAACACATTACAATCATTTGCAGCGTTTTTTATTGGATATTCGGATTCTACATGCCTTGAAACGTAAAACATCAAATTTTGAGGGGGGGGTTAGAATTTTTTTTCTTGGGCGATTACAATGGTTTACTATTGAATAATAAACCAAAAACCTATCATAATAGCAATTTATCTACTCTGTTCAAACTTCACCATAATAATATCGAAACTCTTGAGAAGAATAATTCCGCAATATTCCTTGAAAATACCGAGTAAAAATGCTCTATTTATATTTGAGCCTGAGGAAGTATCGATCGCGATACCGTACAATCGGAAAATCCTATCCGGCGTCCGCTCGACTCCTTAATCATTGGCATAGGCAACGCCTGTAACTGCAGTTATGTATTGCGGGTATTGCTGTATTTCGTATGAAGGCGCACGTAACGATTTATTTCCCTCTGCTGACCGAGCGTTTCGGTCGAATTAATTTATTGGACAACGTGGATCCTCTTGAATATTTTTAAGGCTTTTAGAAATTTGTAATTGTCGGCTTTTATTAATTATTTGGTGGCTAGAGGCAGAAAAAACCTATCATATGTAATTGTAATTTTTCTACATTTAGTTTCTTCGTTATAATTTCTTTTTTTTTCATACATCAGTTGTTCGGTATTTAGCATATTTTTTGAAGCTTTGATGATCCTCAATTTTTCCTTTCATTGTTACCCATTTCGAATCAGTGTAAAATTGTCCGCTCTCTTGTGATTTTTGCCGACTCGGTCAATTCGCCTTGGAAAACGAACCAAACAATCATAGAACATGATTGTGATAATTATATCGAATTCGTAACAACCCTTACTAAGCTTTGAGGTCGCCCGTTGGCCAAATTGCAAGGCTGTCGCTAAACTCTGTGCAAACTTCACCATAATAATATCGAAACTCTTGAGAAGAATAGTTCCTCAATATTTCTTGAAAATACCGATTAAATGCTCTTTTTATATTTGAGACAGAGGAAGTATCGATAGCGATACCGTACAGGCGGAAAATCCTGTCAGGCGTCCGCTCGACTCCTTAGTCATCGGCATAGGCAAGGCCAGCAACAGCAGATATGTATTGCGGGTACTGCTGTATTTCGTATGAAGGCGCACGTAACGATTTATTTCCCTCCGGTGACCCAGCGTTTCGGTCGGATTTAAATTTTTTGGACATCGTAGATCCTCGTGAATAATTTTAAGACTTTTAGAAATTTTTAATTCTCGGTTTTTATTAATTACTTGGTGGCTAGAGACAGAAAAAAATCATAATAGCAATTTTTCCACAATTAGTTTCTTCGTTGTAATATACTTTTTTTCATACATCAGTTGATCGTTATTTAGCATATTTTTTGAACTTTTAATGATCCTAAATTTTGGTTTATTATTCAATAATTAACCATTGTAATCGCACTAGAAAAAAATTTTTATAACCCCCCTCGAAATGTGATGTTTTACGTTTCAAGGCATGTAGAATCTGAATATCCAATAAAAAAATTATGTCTGTGCGCCGTACGCCGTCAACACTTTTCCGGCCAAACCATAATAGCTAAATTCTTGAAATTTTCACCAAAAATCAATTTCGGTCCTACGACGGCCCAATTCTCGAACCGACTTGCTAGGTCAATTCTAAGGGTATTTTTGGGGGGTTTTGAGGGGGAGAAAATTCAAATTTCCATGTTTTTTTCAGAAAAATGTGTATTTGGTATCAAAGTATATAGATTTTTGGACGCTGAATCGAATGAGACCATCGCGGGGTCGATAGTTTCATTGGTTCTCGAGTTATCGCAGCTTTTGTGCCGAATTTGGGAGATTTTCAGAAATTTGACATGAGGGTATAACTCGAGAGTTCTTGGAGCTATAAAAATCGTTCTACACTCATTGGAATGGTCGTCAAACACTCTCTCCAGCTGCACCGTCAGGCTAAAAATTTAGTTTTTAATTAGGAAATTGAGAAAACTAAAATTGATTAAAATTACAATAGTTGCTTCGGAATTTTCCCCGATAGTTACCAATCTGTTTTTCGGTTGAAATGTTCACACATGTTCTGAATAATGACTATCTGAAATGGATAGTCTTCTGAAATTTTATTTGAAGCGAAGGAATAATAAACCACTGTACAATCATTTGCAGCGTTTTTTGGACATATTTTGTAACATTATATAAAAAATAATTAAATCTCTCGCCGTATCCGTGGTAAATTATTGGACGAGCCGAAATCACAAGTTGAGTTTCCATTATCGCCTTATTGTGTAAGTTGGAATAATTTAAATAAAACGCTTGACGTGGGTGCGTAATCGACCCGTGAAAAATTTGTCCTGGTGACCCATTTGAATAACCAGAAATTCTGCCGTATCATAGCTCTCTGGTACAATTCTATTCAATCGTCAGTTCTGCGTGATCGCCTCTTCACTTACGTTTCTTCGCCTCGTAATACTTTTTTCATAAAAAAATCACTACGTAGAAGACTGCCGCAAAAAATCCCGGACATTCGCGGTGTTATAGTATTGCATGAGATCGCAATGGCCATTCTGAAAAAGCTAGCTTTTCTCTACAGAATATGACGAGTAACATTCGGAGGGCTAATTCGTTCCAGAGGAGTCGCCAGCGTCTTACAAAAGCCCATTACAACCGTGTCGCGCAGGTCATCGAGATGTGAAAAATTCTATTTTTTCTTGATTGTACAGCATTCGCGTTAGAATCATCGCGTGAACGTGATAAAAACTTTTTAGCAACGTAAATATTTCCCTGAGCACTACCCCTCATCTTGAAGGTATTACTCAGCACATTATAATAAGCCATATTAGGAAGGCTAATCTAACATCAAAGCGGTGAATTAGAAAATAAATCATTAAATATCTAGGTATAATTTCCGTTAGGTATATTTTGTAGTGACTATTGGGTATTTTGTGGGGTTGTTGTCCTTGTCACTAATATATATAGTACTATATATATATAGTATATGGTATGGTATATAGGTATAGGTATTGGTGTGGGTTTAGTAGTTAATTATTTGTGTATGGAGAGTGGGAATCTATAGGTATTTTTATTGTAGGTAGTACTTAGTAGTTGCTATAATTTGGTATGTTGGTGGTGGGGATTGTATCGTACTTAGTATCATAAAGTATTGGGTTTTTCAACTGGAGCAAAGTAGGAGCAAAATTAGACATAACAACTGTAAGTTTTCCAAGATTAGTAACTTGCACAGTGGATAACTCAAACAAAAAGTCGTCGATTCAGATGTTTGAATATACCAAAACATAGGTAATTTAACTGTCCACATTTTCCCAATGTAATGTACCTATCCATTTTTCAACCGTTTTAGCGTTATTCAACAATATTAGTAGACTATACACGAAAACATGACATTTTTCAACTTTAAACGTTATTTTCATCTATTTACTGCGAAAGAAACAAAGAACGAACCATATATTATTGATATACACATCATCAACTATCATTATGCTGAATTTGAGCGAAATCCATTTCAAAAAATTTTTCGCGAAAAATCCAAGGGGTACCCCTGCGATTTTTTTCAACCGAACAGTTAACGAATTTTTTCTCCTCTCTCAATACAGATAAAAATCTGAAATTTTCAGGAAAGTTGTGTCTTACCAAGATGTATTTTTGTGATTTTTTTTATTTCTCGGAAAAATCTGCAAGTGGTCCAAAAAAATCGGTTTTTGAAAGCTCAAAAATTGGACTTTAACCGTGATTTTCGGGGTCAAAATAAATGCCAATCAATTGTTTTATTATGCAGAAGTCTTCATTTGAACGCCTTACACACGTACATAGCAAAAAATTTGGTGAAAAAAATTTAAACAGAGCCAGAGAAATTATTTTCCGTAAATCGACGTTTTCGCCGGCCGAGATTCCGAGCTCTGCTGGCATCGGTAATAGTGAATAATTAAATTCTCGTTTTAAAGCGATTTTGAAAGCTATTCTTATAGGAAATTTAATGCTGAATCCGAATATGACGTCAAAACGGCGGAAATTTAACGAAAACTATCAGTTTTTTCAGTTTAATACTACGCCACTCCTACGTTTTTCAACTTTGAAAATCCATTGCAAATACAGTACTGTTCAAATTTGATTTATTAATGATTCCTACAGGAAATTAGACGTAGAATTCGAATTCAAAGTGAAAAAAATTAAATTCGAACGATTGATATTATTTTTTTGAATTTTTTACGATTTTCATACTCTCGAAGTTTCAACTTTGGGAATTTTTCTTCGTCACGTTCCCGAAATGGGAACGATTAGGTGCTGTGGAAGAAAATGAATTTTTGGCAGATGGTTCGGACGGAATTCAGGTTGTGGTTTTTTATAAAACTAAAAACTAAAATTAAAAAACTAAAACTAAAACTAACTGGAAATTGACATAGAACGGAAGTGAATTTTATTCGAGTGATTCGACCGCCATATAAGTGTATTAAAAGAAAAAAATCTTAGGAAGGCGTGTAGTTGATGAATTTACCTACTTATTTATGAAATCAGACATTTTCGAGTTCCGAAAAACTGCAAAGAGGAATGAGCTTAAAAAAAGGCTGGTTTTCACAAGCCGGAAGAATTTAGATTTTGCTGGTTAAACCCAATGTGAAAGAATTATGGTTAGTTATAGCGTGTAAAGCGATGACTATCGGATTGAACTCGGCACCTCTTCTCACCCGAATTATTAATAACTTTACTTGCGCTTTTTTATTTTAATTTTAGCCAGTTACCTGTAATACTTTTTTTTTGTGATTTTTCTACAAATACCTACCTAAATTATAATGAGGATTTTTTTCTGATGTCTTCAGCCCTGTTCCACACTTTGAACGCTACACGATAGTGATCGTTGGAGGCTGAAATAAAATTGCTTTAGGCGCATTTATTTACGTATGCCAGCTCTGATGATAAAAGTAAATTGTCGAAGAATGGTGCTCGTTATTGGGCGCGGTATTGTCAGATCGAACGGTCGCTATCCATGAAGTGTGCACCGCATGCAACAAGCAGGTGGTGTTCAAAATCCTACCCCAGCTTCTATCTCCCGATGAACCTTACCTTGCCTGTTTCTCATGGGAGTGAGAGCGTGGTATATAAAAGGAAAGTCGTTTTGGCACAGCTGCAGTTCAACGAGTTTTCTTCTGCCATTATATTTCCAATGTGTTGGATTTCATAGCTGTAATGAAAGTAAGTGGCAAGTGCACATTTAAATAATCGAGATAACAAATATAGCCTAGTTGAAATAGCAGCTGTTGCGAAATTCCTTAAATAAATGCTCACTCTGCAACTGAAATCAGTTTGTAGTGAAACAAAAACGCTGAAGCTTCATAAAGAACTTCCTGTCTATACAAGAAAACATTATACGAGAGAATATATTTAAATATTGATGATTACATACGATACATGCGTCAAATAGTATGGTTCAAATGATGCAAAATGCATACAATGCAAACAATATTTTGGAATTGCAATAAAACCTAAAATCGAATTATGTCTTAATATTGTTATGTCTCTTATGGTTAAATTATTTGCCACATTAAAAAGCTGAAGATAATGTTCGACGACCATTCCAACGAACATAGAACTTCTCGAGTCATATACTATCATGGCAAATTTCTGAAAACCTCAAAAGTTCTACACAATAGCTGCAATATATAAGAACCATTAAAGCTATTTACTCCGCTAAGGTCTCATTCGATTCAGCGTTAAAAAATCTATATAAATATTGATAACAAATTCATCTTTGCTTGAAAATGTTGACAAATACGCATTTTCTGCTCCTCAAAACCTCTTCACAATTAAGGCAGCAGTTTCTTTAAGGAGTTGAGCCATTATCAGACCAAGATTTATTGTTGGTAAAATCTTCAAGACTTTAGCTTTTATAGTTTCCTCAGAAAATTGTACGGCGTACGTAACCGCATATTTTGAGCTCATTGTGACTCCTCTTTCACCAACGTCGAAAAATGTTGGTTTGAGTTCAAAATAGATAATAGCCAAACATTTTCAATATTGAAGTTTACATCTTTGGTTATGCTCTGAAATGACATAATTGTACATAATGTACACATGCATACAGTATACTTAGATTATTATACGTAGATGCGGCTGTATTGGCCACAGCTGTTAATAGGCTCGTTCCAAATGAATTAAAAAAAAAAATTCTATAGCCATCAAAATTGAAGTCATTAATACAAGCTTATAATATGAATAATTCTACTTCAGGTGCTCTGCCTTGCCGTTGTAGCTGCTGTGCTTTTTGATGGAACCAACAGTCATGGTAAGCTGCATTTGAACGGAAATTTAAGTTTAAAATAAATTTTACATTTTTATTACTTCCACGTTTACATAGAAAATGGAAAGCATTGCGTTCGTCTGAAAAGTCGAATTTGGAAGGAGGTCCTGTTGGGAGACATTTTCGCATAACTATACTCAGAATCACTTTCTGAACAAGTGTCTGTGCGTCCAGCAGTCCGTGTGTCTGTGGTCAAAAACTGTCATAAAGCAGCATATTATCTCCCTGTAAAATGAATGACACTTTCAAGAGTGGCTTAGCGAAAGAGCAAAATTAGCATTCGTTGAACACTTTCCGGCCAAACCATAATAGCTAAATTCTTGACATTTTCACCAAAAATCAATCTCGGTCCTACGACGGCCCTATTCTTGAACCAACTTGCTAGCTCAATTTTTAGGGTATTTTCGGGGGGTTTTGAGGGGGAGAAAATTCATATTTTCCATGTTTTTTTCTTTTTCAGAAAAATGTGTATTTGGTGTCAAATTATATAGATTTTGGACGCTGAATCGAATGAGACCATTGCGGGGTCGATAGCTTCATGGGTTCTCGAGTTATCACAGCTTTTGTGCCGAATTTGGGAGATTTTCAGAAAATTGACATAACTCGAGAGTTCTTGGAGCTATAAAAATCGTTCTACACTCATGAGAATGGTCGTCAAACACTCTCTTCAGCTGTATCGTTAGGCAATAAGTTTAGATTTTAATTAGGAAATTAAGAAAAAAAAGGTTAATATTACAATAGTTGCTACAGAGTTTTCCCCTATAGTTACCAATCTGTTTTTCGGTTGGAATGTTCACACATGTTCTGAATAATGAGTATCTGAAATGGATAGTTTTCTGAAATTATATTTGAAGCGAAGGAATAATAAACCAATGTACAATCATTTGCAGTGTTTTTGATTTTAGAATTGTTTACGCCTGGTACCGATTCGAACATGGAAGTACTGTGTGATCTTTGCATACCACTGGTTTTTTCTTTTGGTTTATTGTTCAATAACTAACCGTCGTAATCGCCTAAGAACAAAATTTTTCCAATCCCCCTCAAAATGCGATGTTTTACGTTACATGGCATGTAGAATCCGAATGTCCAACAAAAAAAATTCTGTCCGTCCGCCGTGAGCCGTACGTCGTCAACATTTTTCTGAGGAACCTATATTACAGCAGTGGAAATTTCTTCAAAATCAATCTTGGTCTGACAATTGGCTCAATTCTTTAACCAAATCGCTATCTCAAGTTTAAGGGTATTTTTATTTGTTTTGAGGGAGAGGAAATTCTTGTTTTCCAATGCTTTTCAGACAGAGATGTATTTGGTAACAATTTATACAGATTTGTGGACGCTGAATCAAATGAGCTTGATAGCTTTAATGGTTCCCTAGTTTTCACAAGAGTTTCAATATATTCAGAAATTTGGTATGATGGTGTGTTACTTTTAGGAGCTATAAAAATCGTTCTACCCTTGTTGGAATTCTTTTCAAACAGTCTCTTCAGATGTACCATTAGGCTAATAATTAAAGTTTTAATGAGATAATACAGAAAATTTAAAAATTACCATGGTTGATACGGAGTTTTTCCTTACCAATCAGTTTTTTCGTGGAAACGTTCACAAATGTTCGGGATAGTTACTATAACAAATGGATGGTATTCTTAAATCATAATAATTGTTAATAAACCACTGTACAATCATTTGCAGCGTTTTACAAGAGGCAGATATTTTAATATAGCAGTTGTCAATTATTTCAGGCTGGGGAGGTGGACACGGAGGAGGAGGTGGCCACGGGGGCGGAGGTGGCCATGGAGGTGGTTGGGGTGGAGGAGGTGGCCACGGTGGAGAAGGTAAGATATAAAATAATATATTTTCTATATATTTTCTATATAGAAATAATATATTTCTATAGTGTCTATTTACGTTTTGCATTTTAAGTGATTTACTTCAAATGCCTTCCAAATGGAAGTATTGAAAATTCAATTTTCGTGGTAAAATTGCTCACTAAATAGACGTTTTGTGAAAAAATTTAGTTATTCTTTAGCCATGTTTCTAATTGTTTGAGGTTTCGTTGGATATTTATTCACCTATTCTTTGATATGATACCCATTTCTTTACCCTCACTAAGAACGTATTCATTAATCGTAAATAAAGCCGTGATATACGCTATTTAGAGCTACCGAGAACTAAACGAAAATTATGGGTTATTTGTATGGTCAATTAATTGTTGGTACAAATTTAATTACAAGCAACTTCAGATACCCAATATACTCACGAAAAAACTGCATGGAAACACAAATAACATTATAACTCTAGGATAGCTCAGCTTTATCAACAATTCATAAACTGACCCTAGCTGAAAATCCAACAAAATAGATATATCTCGGTGTTTTTTTTTTTCATTATTTTACAGTTGGCATAACTCATGCAATCGTGAAAATCATCACGATTCCCATCAAAGGTGGATTTGGAGGAGGCGGTTACGGCGGAGGTGGTCATGGCGGAGGAGGTCACGGAGGAGGGGGTTATGGCGGAGGAGGCCATGGAGGCGGGGGCCATGGTGGAGGTGGTCATGGAGGGGGACATGGAGGAGGGGGTCATGGTGGAGGGGGTCATGGAGGAGGAGGTCACGGGGGAGGTGGTCACGGAGGAGGCGGTCACGGAGGGGGTGGTCACGGGGGCGGAGGTCATGGAGGAGGAGGTCATGGAGGAGGCGGTCACGGGGGAGGAGGTTATGGCGGAGGCGGTCATGGGGGAGGGGGATATGGGGGAGGGGGTCATGGAGGAGGTTTGGGAGGACACGGTGGCGGTGGGGGCGGATATGGAGGGGGCAGTCATGGCGGAAGTTGGAAAGGAGGAGGCTCTGGCGGAGGCAAGTAAAATATAATAATTATTTATTTTCAAATAATATAGGTGTTATTATTACGTTCAACAATCAGCCTACTTTAATTCAAATCAAAGCATTTAATAAAAAATGTAGGTACAAAATATCTGTCATCAAAGAATATTTTTTGTCAAATGCTTTCGGTTTGACTGTGAGGTTTGAGGGAGATAAAACTCGTATTTTCCAACATCTTCCAGAAAAATGTGTATTTTTGTTATCAATTTCTATAGATTTTTGACGCTGAATCGAATGAGACTATTGCGGGGTCGATAGTTTCATTAGTTCTCGAGTTATCGCAACTTTCGTGTAGAATTTGGGAGATTTACAAAAATTTGGCTTGAGGATATAATCTGAGATTTCGTGGAGCTATAAAAATCGTTCTATACTCGTTGGAATGATCTTCAACTGTACCTTTAGGCGAAAAACTTAGCGTTTAATTTTAAAATTAAGAAATATAAAGATGATTAAAATGACAATAATTGCTGCTGAGTTTTCCCTTATAGTGATCAATCTGTTTTTCGATGGGAACGCAATTACTATCTTTAATGGATGGTCTTCTCAAATCATTATTGAAACAAAGGAATAATAAACCACTGTACAGACATTTGCGGCGTTTTTACTCTTATTATTGCAGAAAATTTAAATAATTCAAAAAAATTTCATATCAAACTGATCTTCATATTGCAGGTCATGGAGGTGGACACGGAGGCGGTTGGAAATCAAGCGGAGGTAATCACATCAATGTCATTTTACCAGCCATATTACCACACCTGATAAAGCATCGACATTACTGAATAATGAAACACTGATGGTACTAAAAATAAAATAACAGCATTGTATCGAATCGGACGCCTTTTGTTTTATAGGCGGATGGTGGTAATACTTTCGACGGATCTCAATTCATTCAACGACTGCTTTCTCTAGTGAATTGAAATTGGCAAACACCAGTAGATTAGCGCAATTTGTTGACAATTGTAGCAATCGATTTTTGCGCAGCGTAGAAATAATATATTTTAAATATTATTGAATTAATACTTGCGCTTGTGATATTCCATTTTTACGTTGCTAAAACAAAGTGTTAAATTTAGGCAAGCTTTTTGAACGGCTGTGCGTTGAGAAAACCTTTTTTTTTTCTTGTTACCAAATGTGATGATTTTGTTAATAAATATTTCTTGTTATGAACATTTTATATCGATCATCTCTCCTGTTAAAAGATAATAAGGTTTGCACTGCGTTCATTTGAAGTCTTTGAACATGCTGAAGTACTTACCTTGTTTTTTGGAGAATGAGCCTCAAGAAAAAATATGGATGGAAGAATCCTTAATAGCGCACGCTAACAGAAAAAGTTAAAAAAGTTAGTCTCCGCTTGAGACGTAAGTGCTGTTCTTTTTTCAAGCGACCATTAGTTTCAGCTTTTTAAAAAATGACACTTCAGAGATAGGAAGCTCTTCGCTCTGATGCCCATGCATCTCAATACACCGGAGACTTGGAATCTCTGGGAATTCAAAATGTAGAAGAAACAATTTAACAACACGAAAACCGAAAACCTGAAAATAAATTGTATCTCCGTTATGAGCGGAGAGAGAACAAAAATAAAGCAGATATTAGATTCATTTTGGTTTATTATTTCAGTTTCATGTTTCAAGGTACGAGCTATCCGAATATCGTCAATGTTCTCGTCGATATATTTTAATATCTAATATATTATTATTATTATAATATTATTTTTTATAATAATTTAAAATAAGAATAATTATTTATGTATTATATTATTTAATATATTTTAATATATTATTAATATATTTTATTTTTTTCAATATTTTTTCTACTATTAAACTGTAAAAGCTACATAATTGAAATTTCCACCAAAAATAAATTTTGGCTTAACGATGGCCTAATTATTTACCCAAATCCCTACCTTAATTTTAAGGGATTTTTGGGGGTTTAAGGGAGGGGGAAAATTAGTATTTTCGAAGTTTTGTTTTTTGAGAAAGGTATGTTAAGTATCAATATCTATACATTTTTGGATGCAGAATCGCAGGAGGCCATAACGAAGTCGATAGCTTAATTGCTCTCGAGTTATCGCTGCTTTCGTGAGGCAAGTTCGAGATTTTGAGAAATTTGGCTAAATGGCATGAATTTAGACTTTCAGGAGCTATGAAAAACGTTTTATACTCGTTGGAATTGTTGTCAAACATTTTTAAGTTCGTGGATTATGAAGGGGAGAGAAACCAGGCGACTCATTCTCCAATTGTTCAATGTCTGGCCGAGTACCTTCGCCCATTCGGGCATCATCAGGGCGAAGGTACTCGGCCAGACATTAAACAATCGCAGAATAAGTCGCCTGGTTTCTCTCCCCCTCACAATCCACGAACGTCAAAGAATGCGACGCCAAGAAAGAGAAGATTTTTGAGTTGTATCGTTAGGTAAATAATTTAACTTTTAATGAGATAATTAAGAACTAAAGAAATGATTAAAAATACGACAGTTGCTATGAAGTTTCCCCTTCTATAGTTACCTATATGTTGTGAGGTGGAAACGTCCACAGATCGCATGTCATAGGGATCATACGTAGAGCTTTGATTAAATGGTTGAGACATAGAAAGGAGTGATGGTGCTTTGAAGATGTTGAATAATAAGTGAAGATGTCCATTGGTCTAAGGGCCCCATAGCAGGTATTTGTTGATACAGGTAATTGTTAGGTGTTTTTTGGTTTCCGAGATCCATAATCTTTCTAATTTTTCAGCTCCTCAGCAGTCTGAGAATACTAAGTGTACTTGCTTTCAAGTGTTGAAAAACGGCCAACATTCACCTGCGGGCACCTTCCAATTGGAAAAAAGGGATTTCTGGAGCTGGAAACTTTGGTGTGCAAGGAGTTGCTTTGAATAGAAAAATATTTCTAAGTCGAATGAAAATAACAAACCCTTTGATCTCTTCTCATTGGTGGTCCTCAAATTATGCGGTAGCCCAATTTTATAATGTTACTGATGGCTGGAGCAATTTTTCCCTCTCGTTTTCCCTCCAATTTCGATTTATCATTTAATAGAAAACCATTTGAAGCCTTTAAAAAAGTTTCTTAATCCTCCTCAATGTTTGATGTTTTACGTTACCATTTTCCTTTCTTCTTAGAACTGTTTATTTGTGTTTCTCAAGATTAGTATAAATTATTGTGTCAATAAATTGGAACTTACCGATGTATGGAATTTTTTTGATTTTTTTACCATCGTTGGAAAGCTCTTGCTAAGTACTTTTAAATGCAACAGTGTTCATATTTTTTTCTCGGCGTGGTTGGGAGCGGTGCTCGAAAAACCTCAAAAAAGTGAAAATCGGCATCACGTTTTTTGTTACACTTTCTTCTCTACACGCTATATTAGAATGCCGAACGAAAAATTGAAGCTGGGCCCTTGTAGACAGATAAATTATGAACAAAAAGACACCAGAAACAAAACAATCGAGCAAGTATTCTAGAAGTTATAAGCTTGCGAAGTCAAAACTTCCTTTTTTCGCGAAAATCACGTTTTCCGGCGTTTCTCCGCGTCTGGGGACGTAACTACTAGATGGACACAATTGAAAAAATTATGGGACCTACCTGGATAGTAACCCTTTCAAACAAAAAAAAAGTAACGACGTACAGGTGCTGAACGCCAGCGGACAACACATACCGAAAAAAAACCCGCAAGTCGAAGCGCTATTTGTTCAAATATCACTAAAGGCACTTAAGATGTTGTAACCATTAAAAATGTAGCTTTCCTTGTTTCCTCGGCTGACCCTTGAAAATAAAATTAAGGCTGAAAGATAAGTTTCAAGCTCAAGATAAGTTCGGGGTTTTTTCAACACTCATAGAAAATCGCAATTAATTAGCACAATTGGTGAATTCGAATTATTATATGAATTCTTTTATCATCTTTCATAGTTTATTAGGGTATTAATAGAATATTTTTCAGTCCGTTTTCACTCTGATATCAAAGGCAAATATAATCTTAAATTTTTCCAAATGTTTAGCATAAATTAGAAACAGCTCGGAAAATGAATGATTTGAGCCTACACACAAATCATACAAGAATGAATGTATAAAACGTGCCTCTACTTTTCCCTCAGATGCTCCATACTTAGGAAGATAAGTTTTTGAAGCCCCAATTTGGAAACATTGATAGAATAACCTGGATAATTTTCCTCTTGAAATTCGAAGAAAGTTCGTAAATAACATCAGGAAGTTTTAAAATGCTCCGATCGATGTTATTATTACAATTGAAGCATTAGTGTTTTCAAGTTTAGAAGTAATACTCCAGATTTCAACCGTCAAATGAGTCGGCTGATACTCGAGATATGTATTCTTCATAAAAGCCAATTCATTTGAAACGCTGTCGATTTTCATTCGGGAAGTCAAACGTGTTGCACAAATCCAATATGGCTCTTTTTATTTTGGGTTTGATAACCTGTTCAGCATTTTTGGGGAGCTTGGCTACCCCTGCTGAGGATATGATTGACGAGATAATCTATGAAATTAACAAGGAGATGATGGACAAACATCGAGACCAGGTAAGAATGATTTGATTGAATTTCATCTGTGTTCGAACGCGGGATTGCATAGTTCATAGCAAGCAAAGTGCGTCCATTGTGTTAGCACGACATAATTTACTCGATTTAGCTTGTCTAAGGCCAGTTGTCTAATTTTTCGGTGGTTACGTCATAATTTTCTAATCTCAAAATCTTTCCAGCTCACGATCCCAAATATAGATGAAAATTTCGAGAAGAAAATCTCCTTCCTGAAAGTTCGGGGTGAATTCACTGCAACGGGAGGTTGGTTCAAAAATGCCAGCTCAATCAAACGAACAGGCCCTCTTGAGATGAAACAGGAAGGTTCCTCTATCACGCTGGGTATCAACCTTGGCCTCGATGACATGTCATTTGGTTTTGAGGTAATGGGGAAGACGCCTATTTTTTATTTTCGCTCCTAATGGCCTGAATTCTGCTATTTGGTGTCAGCTGAAGACGGAATGACCAATTTTTCATGAAAATTGTGAGTTTCTGCGGAGAAAATCGCAAATGAAATCCGATGATTTTGAACGAAAAATGAATAGTTATTACGTCATAACTAGTCAGTTGAACGTGAATATCGATACTAGCGCTTGTACCTTCGGAGAATAAACTAACATTGGGAGCAATAATTTGAAGTTGCTGTGAGATTACCAAACCCCCTCAGCAATTTATTTGCTTTACGAGGCATTTTGGGCGGTACTAACTCGACGATTAAAAAAATATAACAAACGTAGCAGTGAAGTTAGCATCACTTACTCGATTTAGCATGACTCCAGTCTTAAGGACCGTCTTGTTGTTGTTGTCTGTCTATCAGCCGACTGCAGAGCGATCTAGGGAGTTACTTCAATCGGTTGGAGTTACATCTCCGGGTTTATTCAAACCTCTGATTTTCCTTAGCGATTTTTTCCGCGGAAACTCACAATTTTCATGGAGAATTGGTCAATCTGTCTTCTGCTGACACCAAATAACAGAATTCAGGCGATTAGGAATGGAAATAAAAAATAGGCGTCTTCCCCATTGAATCGCTTTAAAGAATGAATTAAACATATTCCGCTTTGAACATTGTTTGCAAGCTAATAATCTCTGCATCTCTGTGTTGCAGGAATATCGCGTCGAAGTGTTTCACATCGGAGTTCATGGTAAAATGCGAGTCGAAGTCGGCGAAAACAGCTTGTTCGCTCATTTGACGATTAACGTACCGTCCAAAGGACAATGCCATACAACGATCGACAAAATTGAGGTTTCTAAAATCGACAAATTTCACGTCGACATGACCGGGCTAGGACGTGATGCCGACTGGATCTACAGCTACGTCGTTCAGCTCTTAGCGAACAAATTCCACGAAAAAATTGCTGATCTGTTGTCAGAGAAATTGAACGAAACCGCAGCAGAGGCTTTGGCCAAACACGATTTCTGCAATAAATTCGGCTTTTGAAAAAATAAAAAAATAAAATTAACTGAAATCTATTCAAACCCTCTTTACGAAAGTTGTACGTCGAACATAATTGTTCAGAAGTCTGTACTCTTTCTTTATTTTATTATTATCTTTATTATTTATTTATTTCATTTTTATTATTTTTTATTATTATTTTTATTTTCATCTTTTATTTATTATTATTTTTTATTTATTTATTTTTTTCTTAATTATTATTATCTTTATTTTATTTTTTTTACTATTATTATTTGTTCTGGCACTCAAGCTATGATGTTTCATTTTCGAGTTCTACTTTTATATTGTCCTTTTGTATCTCTTTGGCTGCTGTACTCATTTCTCGTTCGGTTTTCTCCTTTAATTTACCTCTGGAAGTGTACATTGAATTCATTGTTTTTTTACTTGTATTGCCCAAGCTTTGTGAAATCTTTGTAATAACACAATAAAACCTTGAAGAAAAAAAAAGAATAAAATTAACTGAAATTTATTCATTGTTGTATTACCCTGAAATTACTGCTATTGAGAGGCTGATCGTTGAAAATGACTTCTGAAAAAATGAAATGAAAAGGAAGCCGCATTTAATTTTGCCATCAGTAATGATGGCGAGAGACGCGTAAGTGCGTTTCTGAATTCTGGTTAAAAATTTTTATAAGAGTTACTTACTAGTGTTTGGTAGAAAAAATTAAAAAAAATCGACAGTTTTTGACCAATACTTTGATTTCCAACTTCAAGATTGTGTGTTCAGTGGCCTGATGCTGAAAAAATCACAACTGTCCAGAAAATCCATTTCGAGAGCTAGATTAGTCTATGATTCAACGATGTAGAATGATTTTTATAGCATGAACTATATATTATTTGAGCCCGAGTCTTGGTCGATACTAGTATAAATCGAAACTATCTAAAATTGTGGCTTTGATGGTTTATAATAATATTAATATAATAATATTTATAGTATTTAATATTATTCAATAGACAACAACTATCATCTTCTGACCACGAGTTTAAAACAAATAAAGATAGTCGAATGCGATTAAATGTAGTATTAAATGTAGCGAATAAATAAAGCGATTAAATATAGATGTAATTGTAGTATTAATACTTCCTGATTAACGAGCATATTTTAGCACGAAAATATTATTACTTTCTGACTGACTTACTCGTGGATCCAGACGGCTCGAATTGATTTGAATCAATTCAATATTAAATTGGTGAACTATTAAAATTCATCTCAACTCCTATTGGGGGAAAAGCGAATCAGGAAAGGACGGCAAAGAAAAATGAAAAAGTGTTGAAGTGAAAGTTGTATCTAATACAAGAACGTAAAAATTAAAATTTTGTACAATATGGCAATAAGTTGAGTTGGGGTCTTGGTTTGGGATACGTATTCGAGACATTTTTGGTCCGTTAAAATTGGATTTTAAGAAATCGTCCTTCAACATTTTAGACCACAAGATTTTATTTATTTTTTTAAGTAAGATAAAGTTTCGACAATTTTTCTGTTGATAGCCCTGAAGGTGAGTTAACTTCCTGAAAATAACAATTCCCATCCTTTCCACCGCTTTGTTCCCATATATGAAGGCTATAATTGTAGATCGTCGATACCATCATGAAATTAAGTAGGTTTGAAGTACAAGTTATTTCTAATAATAAGAGTCGGATAAAGAGATCAATAGGAATTCAATATAGTCAACGCTTCTTAAGAATAATATTGAATGTAAAATAGTCACGTATCGACCGCTTGAAAATATGATTAGCCCGAACTGCTCTTTCTGTAAACCACCTGTCAAGAGGTGGCAAGATACTGATACGTAATTGACTCAAGTGCGAAATCCTTGCATGTGTTCGTATAAAAGACGAATAGGGTCTGGAAAATCACACACTCGTCAAGATGTTGTTCAGATCGGTATTGTTAATAGTTCTGGTAGGCTATACCACAGCTGATACGGTCAATCTGAACCAGTTAGCCGATCAGCTCTTGGCTTCCCTTCAGCAACTGATTCGGCAAGAGGGCAAAGATGAAATTGCCATTCCCGACATCAGTGACAACTGGCATGAGCGTTGGCACTTCATAAAGGTCAGCGGAAACTACAATTGCCATGATGGCAAATTCCGTTCTTTGGCTTCCATCCGCAGGTAAACTCACAACGAATTACTTCCGTTTTAAATTTATTATACCGCCCATGTCAAAAGGGTTTTTTAGCTCGGCAAAATACGCGGACATTCACGAAACATAAATTTTCTTATTTAAGGCGATATTAATTGTCGCTCGTTAAGAAGTTCCACAGTCTTTCTAGCTGACGCCGAAGCTAAAAATCCCTTATCTTTGGCTAAGCTCGAATCGATCTGAAGGATGTCAGTGTAAAAAAATTTATGACCCATAATTTCTTCAGTATTGTCGTTGGAGGAAGAGCGATTACGGCTGACCGATGGTGGCGCGGATCCTATTTTTTGAGACGCAGTCCATTGTTGTGTTCAGTTGTAACCGTGTCATTAAGCTGAAAACAAACTATCATCTAACAAAATAAACAAATTGTCGGGTAATTTTCAAGATCGTTTACTTTCCGAGATGAGGTTCAGATCAATATTATTGGTAGTGTTGGTTGGCTATGCAACCGCCGAAACGACCAATCTGAATACTTTGACAGACGAGCTTTTGGCTTCAATTCGAGAACTAATTCGTCAAGCGGGCAAAGATGAAATGCCCATTCCAGACATCAGTGACACCTGGCATAAGCGTTGGCATTTTATAAAAACTAGTGGGGCCTATTATTGCCATGATGGGAAATTCCGTTCATTGGCTTCAATCCGGAGGTAGTATACTTCTTTATTATTGTTATAATAGTTGTTACTATTTCTTATGCGATGTGATCAGGTATAAGTTCGATTCAAATCGAACTCGGTCTCGAGCAGTTTTCATTTTTAAAACATCGCACATTAATGCAAAAAACGCTGCAAATGATTGTACAGTGGTTTATTATTCCTTCACTTCAATGATAATTTCAAAATCCTATCCATTTATGATAGTAATTATTCAGAACACGTGTAAACGTTTCAACCGAAAAACAGATCGGTAACTATCGGAGAAAATTCCGTAGCAACTACTGTAATTTTAATTAATTTTATTTTCTCAATTTCCTAATTGAAAACTAAATTTTTTGCCTAACAGTACAGCTGGAGAGAGTGTTTGTCGACCATTCCAATGAGTATAGAACGATTTTTATAGCTCCAAGAACTCTCGAGTTATACCCTCATGTCAAATTTCTGAAAATCTCCCAAATTCGATACAAAAGCTGTGATAACTCGGGAACCAATGGAGCTATCGACCCCGCGATGGTCTCATTCGATTCAGAGTCCAAAAATCTATATAATTTGATACCACGTACACATTTTTCTGAAAAACCTTGGAAAATATGAATTTTCTCCCCCTCAAAACCCCCCAAAAATACCCTTATAATTGAGCTAGCAAGTTGGTTCAAGAATTGGGCCGTCGTAGGACCGAGATTGATTTTTGGTAAAAATCTCAATAATTTAGCTATTATGGTTTGGCCGGAAAAGTGTTGACGGCGTACGGCGGACAGAGAGAATTTTTTTTAATTGGATATTCGGATTCTACATGCCTTGAATCGTAAAACATCAAATTTTGAGGGGGGGTTATAATTTTTTTTTTCTTGGGCGATTACAATGGTTTATTATTGATAATAAACCAAAAAGAAGTGAATTATGGTTTGCTATAATACACATAGTACATTTCCCGTTCCTTATATAAATGGAGTTAAATCAAAAATTTCACACCAGACGACTTAGATCCCATATTCGAGAAATCAGTTGTAGGCAGTTTTTTTTTTTTACCTAGGTTGTTCAGTGGTAAATATTTACTGTTCACTAGGACCGGAGATGCTACATTGTCGACCCAAGGAAACAAGCTTACTCTCAACGTAAAATTGGGCTTGGGACAACTTGAGGCCGAATTTGGCAGATGTCAACTGAAAATCCACCGCATCGGTTCAATGTCATCCAAAGTCCGCGCCGACGTTGACAGCAATTCAATCGATGCGCAGATTTCGCTTACTGGCTCAGGAACATCTTGCGTTGCCAGTATTGACCATATCACGTTGAACCAGCTTGGAAGAATATCAATACACACCGGTGGCGGTCTGTTCCATAAAATTGAAAACCGAATTCTGGACAAAATGGCCAGCAGTTACCATGGTACAATAGTAAACCTGGCCAACAATGCATTGACAGATGCTGCTTCTAGAGCACTACCAAAGGCTGATCTTTGCAATAAGATTCCTCATTAATTATTTATTCTTTCTCCTAGCAATCAAACACTAATTGTGAGCTTAAAAATGACTTCATTTATTAAATACGATTGTTCCTGACATTGTTTTCTTTCCTAAACACGATGAGATTTGCGCATGTATAAAAGTTAGATATTGTGAGCCCGGCTGAACAACTGCAGCGACGTTTTAATAAAATGAATACCGTTTTCTGGTGGTAACATACATTACAGCCACTGAGTATTACGGAATATAAAAACATAGGTATTTGAAACATTTTACTTGCTCTCAATACCCGTGCACTTTTTATTCCTTTAAACTTGCGTAAATCAATAAAAAAATCTCTATTTTTACTGACTTGTCTGTTAACAACTTTCAATATCATTATTTATTAGGCATATAATGGATACAGGTGAAACAGATGCCACCGGCCAGGTTTGGATTTTACAACAAATTCCGACAAAATTAGTCCTGCTTTTTACCACTCCTTCCCCTACTTTTTAATTTTCAAGATTTTTTTCGTGTTTTCAACTTTAATAATAACATCGTTATAATAATAATAACAACAATAACACCGTTATAATCCCCTTCATCGTGGTAGTAAGTTCAAACAAATTATGTTCTGCCTTCAGAAAACTACAGAAAAACTGTACAGTGGTTTATTCCTTTGCCTCTCTTATTATTCCAGGAGACCATCAATTTGTGATGGTAACTATTGCGATAACTTGTGAACGTATTCACCTATCAGCAGATAGGTGATTATAACGGGAAATCCCGTAGCAGCTACGGTCATTTTATTCATTTTAATTTTTCTTAATCGTCAAATAAAAAGCTAAATTATTTGCCCATCGGTTTAGTTGAAGAAAGTGTTCGACGACCACAAGTATAGAAAGATTTTTATAGTTCGAAAAATTGTTGAGTTATACCCTCAAACCAAATTTCTGAAAATCTTAAAAATTCAACACGAAAGCTACGATACTCGAGAATAATGTGACTATCGACCCCACGATGGGAATTGATACTAAATACACCTTGGTTTGAAAAGTGTTGGATACTATGAATTTTTATTACTCCCATCAAAACCGCCAGAGAATACCCTTAAAATTGATTTTAAGCGATTTGGTTTTATAATTAAGACATTGTTAGACCAAGTTTGATTATCGGTGAAAATGTCAAGGATTTTGATTTTATGGTTTCGTCGGAAAAGTGTTGACGGCGTACAGTAGACAGATAGAATTTTTTTATAAGGTATTCGAATTCTACATGCCTTGAAACGTTAAACGTAAATTTTGAGAGTGGTTAGAAAACTTTTTTTTGGGCGAATCTCGGAAATCGTGTTATCTGCTACCTCGTATACCTAGTGCATATTATTTCAAGACCAGAATGTGAATGAATGACGAAATTTTTATTACAACAATCTGTACATTAATAGGGCCAAACAATGGCCCTCTCTTACTTTAATAAAATAATAAAAAAATAAAATACTTTAATAAGATAATCACCTTAAAATAAAAAAAATAAAATACTTTAATAAAATAATCACCTTAAAATAAAACAAATAAAAAACTTTAATAAAATAATCACCTTAAAATAAAACAAATAAAAATTAAAATGCTTCAATAAAATAATCACCTTAAAATAAAACAAATGAAAAAAATAAAATACTTTAATAAAATAATCACCTTAAAATAAAACAAATACGAGGAGGCTGATTAAACATACTTAATGACTAAAGCGAACAAAAATGACTTGAGATAACGTTAGGTTCTATTCGTTTAGCAATTTTTTTTTCAATGAATTTTTGTTTTTGGGTTTTTTTTTGTAAGTTGGTTTGTTTGATTCTTTGAATGAGTGTGAAATTCGTGGTGACGACTTCAAGCAGTATCTCAAGTACTTTCCTGGACGAAAATAATTACGAGTACATTTGTACATTTGGCGAGTTTAACGTTAGGTACTTAAGGCCTTCCAATTCTAATTCAACCATACTCAATGAGGAATAACCTCGACGTAGCAGCGTGGAGGTGACTAACAAATCAAATAACTCTATGAAGTTTGATTTAGGATAGCTCATACTGTCACGGTGCTTTGAAAACTCGACGCGAGCTTTACAATTTGAGTGACAGTTAAAAATTACGTTGATATCGACCCCCACGCGACCTAAAATTTGTCACCCAAAAAGCTCCATTTTTCCAGACGGATCGGGTAATCTCCCCAAAATTCGATCTGCCTATTTTGTGTCCCACTCACTACTCTGGCGTCATAATGTAAAATCGAATTCGATTTGGCTTGAGGAAAATTCGTTGGATCTATTGTGAAATTTGAACACTCAATTTCCTCCACGTGCAATATTTCAAGAGGCGAAATCATTAAATGAAAAGAAATTACTCAACACTCAAGAGGGTTTTCGACGATTTGAGTTGGTTTATCATCCTCTTGAGCTATTGTCTATTAAAGTGTTTAATAGCTTTTTCGTCGTTACGTACGTATAATTATACCAAGAGAGTGAAACAAATAGCGGTCGTACAATCTTTGGCATTATCTCAGTCGTTGAAAAGCGTCATTTTCCAAAAGTAGTAAATCAGTCTGCAATATCAGTTCATCATGTTGCGAATAATTTTCGTCTTCGGACTTGTCGTTGGGGCATTGGGTGATGTTGCTGTCATCAATGAAGCAGTCGATCAACTCTTGGAATTGGGCAGAGAAATTCTCCGGTCGAAGGGAAAAGATAAAATTGCATTGCCTAACCTTGATAAAACGATAGACAAGAAGATTTTCGGCAACGTCGTCATCCACGGTGAGTTTCACGCAAGCGGAGGCGTTTTTCAAGATACGACATCCGTGAAACGAACAGGGGACGTTTCTATGCAGACTGAAGGTATGAATCTGATTTGGTAATGGTCTTCAACTGTACTAAATCGGTTCTATAACGTTCAAACTGAAATTTAAGAATGCTCTAATTTGAAGTATACAACGCTTCAGACTATTCTGGTTCCAGTCCATTTTCAATCAGTTGGCCATCATCACGATTTGTTAATCATAAACATTCGTTGATGTTTTCCCCCAGGAAACAAACTGACTCTGTCTGCGTCGATGGGGATAAGCTTATTAGAAGTTGATTTCAGCCACTACGTGTTCCAGCTGCTGGCTATTCATTCTGAAGGTTCCATTCACGCTGTCTGCACGAAAAACTCGATCACCGCGGTTATCACGGTCGTACGGAACGGTAACCAATGTAATGTTCAGCTAGACCATGCCAAAGTTGTTGATCTTGGAGGCTTCGATGTTCAAATGTCTGGGCCTGGAGATTTGAACAAGCTGGGCACCCTGCTGTTCTCATGGATCCTTAATCAGTTCAATGATCTGGTTAGAGGCCAAATTAATATTCACATTGAGGACGCGTTGAGAGAAGCGATGAAGAAAATCAATGTGTGTGAGAAAATACCGTTTTAAAAGTTTGAGAATTTTCATAATAGCGTAAAGCATGTTTATTTCCATGAAAAATGCACTGCCTTCAAATACATAGAAGCACACATATGTTTTTGCTCGGTTCAAGGAAACATAAATAGACTGCACGTTTATGTACATGAACTGTACGTTTATAATTAAAACACCTCATAACCAGCATCAGATCAGCTCGATTTGGACCGGTGCTCATAATTCCTGATCTACTATGGCCGAAAAAGCGAAATATTATCCTCTCTTGAGGGCTATACAGCAGTCATAGCGTCGTTATACCGCAATCAACCCCGCGTGAAGGTGATTGAAAATTCAATTTACCCTCCAAAAATAAAGTGATGGACGTGCCTTCATCAAGGACCAAGGTCCCCCAAGGAAATACTGCGTTCAATCTGTTTGAAAACATTGCGCTCTCAATTTCCTATTCATCGACAAAGCCTCGCGTGGGATAATTTTGGTCGAACTTTGCTCGGCCATGAATTCAAAAAGCACCGCGTACAGTAATGATTGGTTCATCAATACGTCAAGTAATTATTCTTTTTTTTTTTTTTTTTTTTTTTAATTGAGTGAGACAGTGAGGAATATGAATTTGTGAGGAAAAAGGCAATTTTCAGTTTCACTGATGACGTAGAATTTTGATTCACGTGAATTTTTGCAGATTAAAAGTGTCTATCGCAAGACGACATAATGGTAAAATAATTAAAATTGGTTCCACCCCAATCTCATGCATTAGCATTGTTATAGTGGTTTAAAATCGTGGTCTCGGAGGAATTTATTGCGAAATAGAAATGGAATGTTGGTCTTAGATGCGCCAGCGATGGAATGCCGACGAGTAGCTGCGAATGACTGTTGAGATCCACCTCTTGGGATGAAAAGCCCGCTTACGAGCTCTTCGTGCTTCTCCCGCCAAAGTCATGTATTCTGGTTAGATTCCAGCCGTATTACCCGGACCAACTGCCACAGCACTATGTCGAGGAAAGTAACATGTAACACACAGTAAGGTATTTTTTCAACAACTAAGAAAACTTCAATTACCGTTCGGCAAGAACATTATTTTTTCGTTACAAATCCGTTACTAATTAATTACAGATCAATAATAATTTTAGGGGTTGTGAGGGGGAGAAGAACCAGGCGACTAATTCTCAAATAAAGAATTTGAGAATAAGTCACCTGGTTCTGCTCCCCTTCACAACCCCTGGACATAAAAAAATGCGACGACAAGGAAAAGAATTATAATTCTGGTCGATCGAGCAAGCCAAAATAACCACCAGATTTTTTAATTTGATTTTATGTTTTTAGAAATGTAAAAAAAAAAAAAAAAAATGGTACAGGAAGTTCGACATTTTTTATTTTACGATTTCAATGATTCGTAAATGAATAATAATCCCAAGTCTTCGGCGTTTGACGAGAAAGTACAGCAATTTTTTATTCGATACCACCACTGTTTACAGATGCCATTAACAGGGTTATTTTTAAGCTTTGGTTTTTCAAACGCCGAAAAGAGGCTTTCGTTGAACGAAAATTCTTAAGACTGAATTTAGTGTTTAGCTGGTTCTGCATCTGAACTCCCTAGTTCTATTGAGTGCAACGACAAGGTTTCCATATTCTTCTCTAACTGACGATACAAGGATCAAATGCCATAAGTTCGCAATGCTGTTGAATGATGTATTTCTAAAATTAATACATTGGAACATTTCGGTAAGTATTCGGGATCGTGAGATGTTATTCCAAATATTGGCCTCTCGGCACATATT
Organism: Tupiocoris notatus; assembly: GCA_037159825.1. Classification (NCBI taxonomy): domain Eukaryota; kingdom Metazoa; phylum Arthropoda; class Insecta; order Hemiptera; family Miridae; genus Tupiocoris; species Tupiocoris notatus. The sequence continues at coordinate 190,359 of JASJUZ010000528.1, forward strand.
TCTTCGATTTCATAATTTCTCGCGAATTTCATAGCTCTGGCCGGAAGGAGGATGGAAAATTATTAAGAGTCGGTTGACTGAAAACCGAGGACCGGGTTGCCATGGCGCATGTGTGCACCATCAGCCTGCTCGCCCATCCGCCCCCTATTTACAAAGACCGCTTCAGTTCAGTTGTAGTGCGTGACCCTGGTATGATGCTCACCTCCCTGACCTTCATCGCACTAATCGGTAAGTTTATTTTGATTGCTCATGAATGATAAAAATAGTAACATTTCCATTTAAGTAATAAATAAGTGGGCTAACAATGATTAATAGTAATATTTTCTAAAACTTGAACATTACCTACTATTTATTAGTTCGGACCAACTATCACCATCCACCTGCTGCATTTTGTTGCACTTCTGAAAAAAAAGTGTTCAAGGTACCCAAAAACACATTAAAGCAGTCGCGATATACAAATATACAAATCAAAACTGCTGTGCTGTGGCATTCTTTGGATACAACCTCAAATTTATATTTTTTAACGCAAACAAAAGTTTTGCTTACACGGAAACGGTCCAAGTTTGTTGTCCGCAATAAGAATGCGATTCTTTCATAATCAACGCCAGATTGGCTACATGAGTTTGTCTTCTAGTGCCAATAGATCGTTTAGCGCTTTTTATGATTTGTGGAATGTGAAATATGAATTATCATCAACAACAGGAATATTGATACTGATACTTGAATAGGATTGATATCGATACTTGAATAGGTTTTTTATTTAACGCAATAGATTTAACGCAACCATGTAGATGTATTTTTAAGAAAAAATAAATAACGAAACCGTACTTGTATTTATTTATATTATCAGTGTTAAATTGAGAGCTCAAAAAATTCGGCCCGCATGTAAACGTGGATTGAGCTTTATTTAGATTCTAGTCTATATTAATATTCCTTTTCATAAGGTTGCGTTGGAGATCTGTGTTATAATGGAATAATCCCACGATTTACTTGGTTCATAATGTACCACAGCTCAAATGAACGACTGGATGTTTCATAATACCCTGTTATTTCCGTTATACGAAGGTGAGATTTCATGCGGTGTGTAACCCTTTTTAATTATTGGAGAGGAATTCAACCATATTTCCATGCGTTATTATTTTGATAAAAAAACCTCTTGATGTTATTCCGAACCCAATTAATTACGATTAATTTCATGGCGAGTATGGGAAGTAAACTCGCTCTCCAATAGACCTAGCAGAAGTCGTCGCTCAATTTACATCGCTACCGCCAAGTCCTAATGCCAGAATGATGTGACTATGGGTAACCCGAAGCGTACTAGGAAATTAACGCGCATCGCAAAAAGTTGAACATTATTGGGATCTGCAACTGTGATAGCGTTCTTTGTAATAATTATTTGAGGCTGCAACATTATAAAAGACGTTCTTGAAACCTAGAAAAAATTAAAGGGATAATACTACACGACATAAATCTTTTGGTTTATTATTCAATAATAAACCGTTGTAATCGCCCAAGAAAAAAAAATTTCTAACCCCCCCTCAAAATTTGTTGTTTTACGTTTCAAGGCATGTAGAATCCGAATATCCAATAAAAAAATTCTGTCCGTCCGCCGTACGCCGTTAGCAGTTTTCAGGCCAAACTATAATAGTGAAATTATCACTAAAAATCAATCTCGGTCCTACGACGGCCCAATTCTTGAACAAACTTGCTAGCTCAATTCTAAGGGTATTTTTGGGGGGTTTTGAGGGGGAGAAAATTCATATTTTCCAAGGTTTTTCAGAAAAAGGTGTACGTAGTATCAAATTATATAGTTTTTTGGACGCTGAATCGAATGAGACCATCGCGGGGTCGATAGCTTTATTGGTTCTCGAGTTATCGCAGCTTTTGGGCTCAAATTTGGGAGATTTTTAGAAATTTGACATGAGGGTATAACTCGAGAGTTCTTGGAGCTATGAAAATCGTTTTATACTCGTTAGAATGCTCATAAAACATTCTATTCAGCTGTACCGTTAGGCGAAAATTTAACTTTTAATTAGGAAATTAAGAAAAATGAAATTGATTAAATTACAGTAGTTGCTACGGAATTTTCCCCGATAGTTATCATCTGTTTTTCGGTGGTAACGTTCACAAATGTTCGGAATAATTAAAATCACAAATGGATAGTCTTCTTAAATCAATATTGAAGCGAAATAATAATAAACCACTGTACAATCATTTGCAGCGTTTTCTCTAAGCCATCATTACTTCAAGATAAGACTGTATTTAATCGACTGACCAAACGCTAATGATCGAGATACGAGGAAGCAACGCTCAAGAAGCCATTAAATATAACTAGGGGTGATTCGGTGTGTTATTGATATTACCATTCTCGTCTAAGGTAACAGTTAAAAGGTTGGAGGACACTGTGGGAGGATTTTCTTACAAGGAAGGCAAGACAGCTTACCGGAGTAGAAGAGCTACGTGCAGCCATGTGATAGCTATCGGAGTTTACATCAACGCAAGGATGAAGACCCTCAAGAGAACGTGCTCTGTTACTGAACCCTTTCTAATTTTCATCGTAAACTTCTGCGCTCAGTACGGTACTATTCTCTTCGAGTACTACTCTCATGTTGATTCCACCATTACTCCGCCCTGGATAAATAAAGATGAGAATCATATGCCACTGGTGAAATGTATTCGACGAAAGAATGGTTAACACTGACACTCAGGGTTCAAAAAGGACTGACTCAAGTACTATATAAATTAATTAATATTATAGATAAGTATTCAATTTTTTCCTAGTCCGTGAGGTGCACATTAAGGCGTGAGAATCATTCATACCAACAAGATCATGACACTTAGCTATTTCATAAATTTGTTGTAGCTTTGTCGCTTTTTCGTTCTTCGTTGTTGGGGTTGAGGGGGAGAAAACCACGGCGGCCTGTTCTCCTGATTTTTATTGTTGGCCTGCCAAGCACTTTCGCCAATTCGGGCATCATCAGGGCTTCGTAGCCGTGGATACCTTGTAATGGTGCTACGAAGCCCTGATGATGCCCGAATGGGCGAAAGTGCTTGGCAGACCAACAATAAAAAACAGGAGAACAGGTCGTCGTGGTTTTCGCCCCCTCAACCCCAACAACAAAGTGTTTCATAAATGTTTAGACGTCCTCAAAATGTGATTTCTTTCGTTTCCAGGTATGTAGAATCCGAATATCGAGATGAAAAAAATTTCGTTTACTCTCAGTCGATACCGTTTTGCTGCAAAAAACTGCATGAACAACATGTGCAAATTTTACCCAAAAAAAGAAAAAAAAAGAAAGTTTTTGGCCCAACGATGATTCAATTCTTCAGACTGAACATACCTCAATTGAAAATTCATCGCACGGTGACTGGGCCAGTATGGTATGGTATTTTATTCAATTTTGAACACTATAAATCGAATGGGAGGCGAAAATACTTATGAAAAACTACTGTCATTAAGTTTCGAATCTAATCCTGTCCATTTATCTTGGATAATCGGCCTTAGTTGGAGTTTCTATCGCAATATACGCTGATAAAAGACAAATTAGGGTAGCTTTACGGTTTGGACTGATAATTTCTCGATTTTAATGCCTCGCCATGTTTTATGTCCGGTGGGAGAGATAAGCTGTAGGTCTTCCTTATCAAAGAGATTGTAATATCATTGCAGAGCAATGATATACCAATATAGAAGCGTTTGCAACGTTTCCAAATAGGCGAAACTGTTTGATAGGAAAACATAAACGCAACTGAATGTTATCGATGACAAAATTGTAAAAAAATTTGCAAAGAAGAGTTTGTAAGGATGTCGCAAAGAATTTGAGCTCAGCCTTGTCAAGCTTCTTCGAAAACTATTTCGCGAAAAAGTCCCTCTTTTGCTGGGGCAGCTCGCACACGTAGTAAAACTGGGCGGTGCAATTTTCTCTCTTTATCCCCAAAGAGGTGTATACTAAGAGAAGGGACGGTTGAGAGTCTCCCCCTCCCAATTAGGATCTAAAGCAAAGGAGAAAAAAATCTCAAAAAGAAGCGCGCGTTGGGGTGAGCGTTCGGAGCGAACGAAGACAGAAGAGGTCTCTGGAACACTTGAAACAATGGCCCACTCGCAGGGAACCCTTTTTCTTCTTCACTCCCGTTCTAGTAAGCTTTAGAGTTCTGCTCTACGCTTGTACTCCACGAAGCATCCGTTCCATTCACTCTCGACAGCAGAAGTCTGAGCTACGTACTTTTCCCTCCACTCCACAATGGACTTCGTGAGGGCCTTTTTCGTTCTCTCTCTTGCTCGCATTGAAGCAGTAAAATGTCAATAATCTTGCGCAACTGTTCCACATGGAATTTGTAAAGTCTTGTATGATCACTTGATCAGTCAATGGTGTCTGACATTTGGCTCGAGCGAAACGCGCGTAAGTTCACAATGGCTCGTTAGCTACCATTGCATAGTACCTCATGCCCAAAAACCGCACAACCTTCTTTACAAAAGTCGTTGTATGCACTTAGATTTCATTTTGCCACGTCATAAGGTGCTTACAGACCAAATGTTAGTGAAAACAATTGTTATTAAGATAACATGTTGATAACAATAATGTTTGTAACAAAATGAGATGATCTAGAAAATATGTTATCAACATTGTTGGCAACAATGTCGTCAACTTTTTTGTTGCCAACATTTCTTCCGTCTGTTTTATTTGGGTCTAGTTCTCTAAAAATGTTATCCACAATGTTAGTCACAAATGCCGGTTTGTTATCGCTCATGGCTCGATAACAAAACTCAGTGTCGCCAACAATGTTACTAACAATGTTGACGGAAAAAATAACAATGTTGCCAACAATGTTTCCAGTAACATTTCCTCGCCCGATGTTGATAACATTGTTGCCAACAATGTTTCCAGTAACATTTCCTCGCCCGATGTTGATAACATTGTTGCCAACAATTTTGCGTTCGGTGTGAAATGAAAGTTACTGAAAAATGCTAATAACAATGTTTTCGTCCGGTCTGTAAAGGCCTTTACGAAAGCTTTGTTTTAGGGAGAAAATTTGTTTCCTAGCTAAAAATTATATCATTATGTAAAAAAAGATCAATGTTTAAACCAATGTTCAAAGCAAAAATACACGGCCACAGTCATAGCATAATTGTGTTCTCGTAAACATTAAACGTACAACATAAATACAACCGCTGATCTGATCATGATGAAAGATATCGAAGAACTTTTGATAGAATCTGCCTAATTCCTGGGAATATCATAAGCGGATCAAAATTGTCTGCTCTTGTCACGTGGGTTCGGCCTGACAGCGACGGATGCTGAAAGGATGCGAAACGAAAACTGTCCGTGTGCCAACTTTCTGAAACGCAAAACGCAAGCAGAATTTTGAAACCAAAAGATGAGAACGTTTCGGATCAGGAGGAAAAAATTGGGGCGTATTTTTTGCTCCGCCAAGGCGAGAAAACTTGAGTTGGGATCCAATTAGGTACCTCTTTACACTCCATCGTGATTGGTGGCGCAAAATAGTGCAAGCATCTTGTAAAACTGGGTCGAAAAGACTGTTTATCTACAGCTGTGGGAAATTCACGGTGCATAAATTCATTTAAAATCCTCTTTGCTTAGATTTTGAGCGCATGTTCTTCTTCTGGAGCGAAACTGCACTTTAAATAAATTTCATACCTACCTATGGAAAATTTTGTGTAGCACTGATGTAAATTCAACCGCATTCCTAATATTATTATGAATTAGAATTTAAAGAAAATATTATTATGGGGGAACACAAAGGAAATCCTAATTGCATAATAAATATTAAATTGCAGGAAAACTCGGTCTCAGGAATCTTTATCCTTCCGCCTCTTATCCTTATCCTTCTATCTTTACTCCTGCTTAAACAAAAACAAAAACATTTTCCCCTCTTTTCAGCTGTAACAAGAAGGAGTGTCAGATTAGGCTTAGAGTGATCAACAAGAATGTTAAACGGTTCAAAGAAATTTAAAAAAACCCTGGTTGAAAACGTTTGAAAAATTAATACCTCAAAATGCTTGGTGAAGTTATAAAATAATTTAACGTTCTTGGTTCGTTAAATATTTTTATTCAATAAGAAACGACGTGATTTTCTCTGGTCTCAGATTCTTATGAGAGGGATTGTGGGAAATAGCCAATATTTCATCGTTACGTTAAGAATTTTTTGCCAGCTTTTTTCCCCCAGCGAACTGAGATGTCTCGGGCTCTTCAAGAGTCAGTGAACGTTCTCGGCGGACCGGCCGTACATTATATTATTTCTTATCAGAGACGGCTTGTTGCTGGTCCGTTTCACAATGGCGACATAAATCAGGCTCTTTCGTGGGTGAAAACGGGCCGAAAGAAAGAATGTTGTGTAAAGGGTTGAGGTTGGAGTAGTCTGGGGGTGCCATGGATGAAACTGTTCCCTGTGGGCGAACGAGGATATATATCCACTGTTGTATAAGGAATCAAGAGTGCCAATCCATACAAAGAACTTGAATTGGTTTGGGATAGTTTGATTCGCTGAAGTCGTAGTTCACTATAGATTGCTACTTTGCCAATAATAATTGATACTTATATGAATACTTACTTATATATGAATACTTTAGAGTTGATGGACCAGCATTTGGTGTCGTAGCCGTAGTGGTCAGCGACCAAGCGATGTTGGAGAATAAAATCGCCGTTCCTCATGTCGACATTTTATTCTTAAGGTGCTTACAGACCAAATGTTAATGAAAACAATTGTTATTAACATAAAATGTTGATAACAATTAATTATGTTTGTTACAAAAAGAGATGATCTAGATAATATGTTACCAACATTGTTGGCAACAATGTCGTTAACTTTTTTGTTGCCAACAATTCTTCCGTCTGTTTTATTTGGGTCTAGTTCTCTAACAATGTTATCCACAATGTTAGCCACAAATGCCGGTTTGTTATCGCTCATGGCTCGATAACAAAACTCAGTGTCGCCAACAATGTTACTAACAATGTTGACGGAAAAAAATAACAGTGTTACAGAAAATGTTGACAACAATGTTTCTGCCGAAACACCGAGGTGTTTCTTATTGAGAAAACTATTTGAGATCGTTTTCAGGTGACCCAGGAACACTTCCATCTAGGAGCATAATATTCTAAAATATAATCAACTCACCGTTTATAGGATGTTGATGTCTAGTCGAGGAAACAGAAAGAATCAGACTCGACGTAGATAGATTTTATATTCGAAGAAAGCACAGAGGTCCAAATACAGTACGTGATGGCGGAAACGTCGAAGACGGAGTGTGTATTGCAACGCTTGTTGAAACAGTCCAACAGCGCGCCAGAATGTTTAGAGGTGGGAGATGCAAACGTTTAGTACGTAGCCATAACTGAAGATGGCAGTGTGTCCTTAAAGACTACCATATTTTAACACTCCCTCCTCTTTAAGGACGGACTCTAATATACTGAAATCGAAAAACAATTTCAGTGTCAGGTCATAGACGCCAGTCAAAACACTTGTTAATTTACAAGGAAACGGATGCAGGCGAATGATCGGATGTTTAGACCTCGACATTAGAGATAGGTGACATGAGCGTAAGCAAACAAAATGAGATCATAGCTTACAACAGTTACGGATGCTCATATCCCAAATTAAATCATGTGAATGTACAGAGCGGAAAATATTATATGTACACTTTTCACATGAAGAGGATGCAAATTGCTATCTGATTCGGAATGTGGGAACACCTGACTTTAACTGTGGTTCGGATATGTGTTCAATGTTCGGAAGGTTTCGGATGAACTTGTTCGGAAGATTTCGGATGAACTTGTTCGGAAGATTTCGGATGAACTTGTTCGGAAGATTTCGGATGAACTTGTTCGGAAGATTTCGGATGCACTTGCTCGGAGGCATAGGCGCAGAGTTAGTCAGGTTTCCACAGCAACACTTCTTGTTTATTCCCAGGAAACTTTACCTAGGGGAAGTTGAAACAAATAGCATTAGACTTTTTCAAAAGCTGTTCTCTAAAATACACAAATTTAGATACCGGAAGTGCCTTTGTCAATGTGTCAGCAATCTGCTCATGAGTGGAGACCCATTGCAAGTTCACTTCTCCAGCTTTGAATTGTTGATTGACATAATGCATGCACAATTTCACAATATGCTTGAGTGTTTTCGAATCATTTGTAACAGCTACGGATAGTGCAGGAGCACTGTCACAAAAGAGTGTCGGATGCAAATCTATTCCTATTAGGAATTTGCAGAGTGAACGGATACTTGCCAAGTCTTTGCATGCCTCAGACATGGCAATATACTCAGCCTCACATGAAGACAGTGCGACATGGTTTTGTTTCTTTGATTTCCATGTGACAACGTCTCCAAAGCAACGGATGACAAACCCTGTGGTAGATTTGCCGTTTAGGGAACTAGTACCTAACGAGGCGTCGGAATATGCAGTCAAAGCATTATCAAGGTTATTAAACACCAAGCCCAAATTTTGTGTTCCCTTTAGGTAACGGAGGATCCTAAGTACGTTGTTCCAATCTGCTAAGGTATAGCCAACCTGCCTTCTACTCATAAAATTTGTAGCAAAGGCAATGTCAAGTCTTGTACAATTTTGCAAATACATGAGAGACCCAATCACCTCTCGATAAGGCACATCAGGAGATGGATCGGATTTATTTTCTTGCTCAGATTGAGTTCTCAATGTACAAGTTGTAGGCAGCATTGGAAGATAGGAGGGCGTATCGTTGGGATCTAAATATTTTTCCAGCAACGAACGGATCATTGTCTTTTGGTGGACAAACATAATTTTTCGGGATTCATCTCGCTCGATCTCAAGGCCTAGAAATTTCTTAGGGGCTCCCAGATTTTTTATTTTAATTAATTTCTGTAAATCCCTAATTATTTCGAGTGCTTTCTTGTCATCATTAGAGGCAAGCAAGCAGTCGTCAACATATATAATTAATAGAATGTATATAGACCCTTTTTCCCATTTAAAAATGCATGTTTGAAAAGAGTAAGTTGCAAATCCCAGATTTATCAAAATCTCACTGAATCTTTTATACCATCGATTCGGAGAGACTTTGAGGCCATATAGAGATCGTTTGAGAAGGCACACATGAGATTCCCGAATGTCACTGGGTAGATCGGATAGTTCAGTGAGGCCTTCTGGAACATACATATAGACTGGTTTTTCCAGAGTTCCGTGAAGAAAGGCTGTAGTTACGTCAAGTTGGTACAAATGCAGACTCAGTCTGTTCACAACTGACAAAAAGATTCGGACATCACTGAGACGTGCAACAGGGGCATAAATTTCGGAAAGCGAATACTGATTGGTATCAGCAAATCCCTTAATGACCAATCGGCTTTTATATTTATAAGAGCCATCTGGCTCAACTTTTCGCTTATGAACCCATCTGCACTTAATGACTTTAGTACCTGGCGGCAATTCAAAGCGAGGAACAAGTTGCCAGGTATCCATCTCTTCAAGAGATCCTAATTCACTTCTCATCGCATCTTCCCAAAATTCACTATCCGGATAGGCGATGGCTTCTTTAAAGCTTGTGGGCTCAACGTATTCTCCCAACCCTGTCTGACTTAGCGCGACAGCAAATTCAGCGGAATCTGTCGGGGATTCAGTTTGTACAGGTTCGTCAGTTTCAATTTCAAGGGTTTCAGCTAATGGTTTAGGATAGTCCTTAATTCTATCTCCATACACCACTGATTCGATGCATTTCACATCGGCGGTGTTTACCAGAGTTTTATGCTGATCGGAAAAAACGACATAGCCAGTGTCATTACATTCAAGCAGAAAACCTTTCTTAGCATTGGGAGCAAATTTGGACTTAGGATTTTCGTCAACATAATGTACTAAACAGCCAAAGCGTTTCAAATGTTTAAGGCTTGGGGGGTAACCCTTAGCTACTTCAAAAGGACTTTTAAACAAATTTGCAGAATGAGGCATTCTGTTGTGCACAAAGATCACATAATTCAGAGCGTGTCCCCAGAATGAAAAAGGCATGCGTGCAGATGCCAAGTTAACTCGGATTTTATGTTTAAGTTCTTGGTTCATTCGTTCAGCACAGCCGTTTTGTTGCGGAAGATGAGGTTGGCTCGGATCCCAAATAATTCCTTCCTCATCCATGAGCTTTTTCATTTCACAAGTTTGAAATTCTAGTCCCCGATCGGATCTTAGCTTGAAAACATTTTTCTGCTTACAAGTTAGAGACTCAATTTCACAGAGGCATCTTCTGAAAGCTAAGTGCACTTCTTTCTTATTTTTGAGTGTGTATGCAAAAGTGTAACTTGAGTGATCACACATAAAAATCACGATATAAAGATCGTTTGAGCGGAAATTGGGAGGAGAAATTTTTCCTAATAGATCAGTGTGCAAGACTGCAAACGGAATGTTAACCTTGTGTCTGACCTGAGTATGTGGTCGACGAACTGTATTAGCAAGGTGACAGTCTTCACAATTTGAAACAAGTTCTGTGATTTTCACATTTTTCAGTTCAGGAAGAAACTTCTTAGCAGTTTCAAGATATTGTTTCGATGCATGGTTCAAGCGCAGATGCCAGAGAATATCGACATTATAAAGAGCTTTAATGGCTGATTGCAAATTATTTTTGTCAAATTCAGCAAGTTTCAAATCCACCCTATCTATCTTTTCAGGCACTGCTGAATGGCTTGGACCTTGAATAGCCGTGTGGGTTATTTTGGATTCTGCATTCTCAATGTCACCACTCTTACTCCCTCCCAGGCTGATAGACCCACAACCTGAACTCCCTCCCACAAAAACACCTTGCGATGCAAGCGGAGTGGGGATAACAGCTTGCTGCTGACGTTGAGAACCCGGAATGTCTAGCCTAGGTTTCTTTACGTTAGAATCATCGGAAAGCAAAGCTGCTGAACGGATTGACTGAGGTTGTGCAAGCGGAAGGTCTATCCAATATAAATTGTTTCGGACAAAGCCTGTCTTAACGATTTTGTTAGAAGAGGGGATCACAAAATCGACACGGTCTTTAGAGAATATCACATTCATACCTGCTTGGGTGAGTTTCCTGACGGAGAACAAATTGGAGGAGAGACCTGGTGTGTACAGAACATTGAGTAGAGTCGAATTCTGCCCATTATTTGTGAAATGAATTTCGCCAGAAATTTGGACAGATCAGTCTGCAGAATCATCCTTATTAGCACATTTAAAAACTTGAGGCTTATGAAGCCGCGTAACATCAGAAAGGTGAGCAAAGTTTGATGTCAAATGTTCAGTACATCCACTGACAACAATAGCTGTGTAATTTAATGTACCTTCGGCCAGCGGAAAGGAAGACCCCGAATCTTGGCGAAATGTTAGCGTGCCCTCAATTGCTAACTCAAAGATCAACGTAACATAAATCGGAGTCAGCATATCAGGGCAGAGGTTAGCCACTTCCTTTGTTTCCAGGACATCAAATCGTATTCAGAATTTTATGGCCTTCTCTGAAGGGGGGTCGAATTTTATAGAAATAAATTCATGAACAACCCAACGAAGAGAATAAGCATCCACCAATTTGTCAGAGAGCGGACGGAGTTTGATGGAATCAACTTTCCTAGTTCGGTATGAAGAATCGGGGCTTGAAGCAGCGCCGTTCTTCGAACGGACGAACATATTCGGATAGAATCGGATTTCTTGCCAGAGGGACCAGGAAGAACGGATTGTTCGATTCTCCGCTCGGAAACATTCGAGTTGGAAGGAACAGTTTCCACATCCATGACATTATCAACCTGAGGAACGGAATTTGGGGGCTCAGATTGCAGGCTATGGTTTTGAAAATCAGCTTGAGCTGAAGCCTGAGGTGCGGGAGGATCAAAAATGATGAGGCCACCCGTATCACTGATCGGAAATGCAACTTGCTGCGGTTCTAGTGGAGCAGGGGGAGGCTCAAACGGATGGAGTGAAGCGGCAGGTGCAGCTTCAACTCGCTGAGCAAGGGTGTCCATGCGTTGACCTAGCTCAGTCATTGCAGCACGCATATGCCCGAGGATAGCCTCGACTTGCTTTTGGACTCCCTCCACTAGCCGGAATAAAACCACATTTGAGGATGCAGCAGCTTGGGCTTTCAGGTTCTCGGTGTCCCCGTCATTAGAAGGGCTACCGGCCTGCTCGGATGTTAACCCTAGAAGGACATCCTCATCGTCAGATAAACGGGACACATCCATTCCTCTGTCTGATAAATTCTCAGAGGAGCCGTGTAGGGACAGATGTTGTTCAGACATCTAAGAACGGATGCCCTAATTCAGAAAGATTTTTTTTTTTTTTTTTTTTTTTTTTTTTTTTTTTTTTTTAAGTATATGATCGGATAATCAATCTGATGATCGGAAAAATTAAAGTTGAATCGGATAGAAGGAATGCCAATGAGAATTAGCTGAGGAACTTGGAATAAAGGCGGAGTGGACGACGAAAGGATTAGCTCAACCACTTGGTCGATTCGGACGATTGAGAAGCAATGTTCACAATGACACACTTCAATCAATCACTGTAGACCATCCTGTTTTGAACACAAATTGGTTAATAATCGTCCAAAGTTCCTTTAGAACAATTGTTCTGAAGCGGAAATCAGAATAAATTCAATCGGAAATTTGATCGGACAAAAAAAAAAGTCAATCTGAAATTTGATTGGACAAGAAAAAAAAATTTCAATCGGAAATTTGATCGGACAAAAAAATTTCAATCGGAAGGTAAACTTTTTTTTTTTTTTTTTTTCCTCAAATGTAACGATTGTTCTCCAGCAGAATCGGATCGGAAAATTAACTGCAGAGAGAAGAAAAAAAAATTGATCGGAAGTATGTTTTTTTTTTTTTTTTTTTTTCCAATCACAAGTTAGTGTACTGTACTCTGTGCGTAATGTGAATCCTGGAGTGTAAGATACGGATGCTAGCAGTCACACAATAATAGGATGAACATAAATCACATTACTTTGTCATAGTATCAATATTGTATAGCTCTTAGCCGGACGGAAGTCCCTGGGTCCCGAAATTCTGGATTTTTAAGCATTGCTTTCTGTAAAGCGCATGTCATTATCTCATGAATAATGAGTTCAACGAATGCAACCAGTTCTGCATTATTAGATCTGAGTCTCAAATAGCTCGAAATAGAACGACGGATTGTGCACTTAAGTTCGATTTGACGGTGTTGGTTCCGGTTTACGCTGCCGACCGCATAAGATAAATTGAAGCAGGGTTGACCGGTAATGTTACAACACTCTCAAGAATCATAGTTGGAACCATATTTCGGATTTGAGAGAGAACACAATCCAAACTGTTTCTTCTAATTTTTTTTTCTTTAAATAAATAGAGGCAATTAATACATCAGGAAACGGCTCGGAAATTATGTGTTTTGGATCGGAAAAAAAAAACAAACAAAACATTAACATTTCCTTCACTGTATACCTCGTTGTTTTTTTTTTTTTTTTTTTTTTATTAACTAAAAACAGTTTGTGCTTTAGTAACCCGGTGCCCACGAGTGAATCCAAAGTCATTGTTGGTGTTGAACAATTACGCCTAATGATGGTAGTGATCTGCCTAGCTCCGCGTCGACGTCTGCCCTACCCGGGCAAACTGATACGTATTATTCGACCTTGCGCTCCGAGCCTATAGCCCGATTCACACGGCTCAGGTTGGCATGGCCCAAATGCGGAGCTCCGGTTAGAAAACACCCTCCTTATGAGGAACTCGGAGTCCAAGGTACCCTAGGTAATTTTTACTCGTCGCCAAGCTCGATCGGACGTGCACACCGGCCAGAACATAAATATTTCCCACGTGCACTGTGGCTGGCTCGGGTGAGCTTGACTCGGGCCGGACAAATTCGGATAAAGTCCGTCGCATGCCAGGTTCTGCGCCGATCCCGGGGCATAGGATCGGTCACAGTTAATTCACAGGGTGGAGACGGAGCTGAAAATAATTTTTAGTTCGGCAGATCCTGACCCGGATACCTAAAAAGGTAGCTGCTAGCCTGCAGAGCGAGCCGAAGTTGGTCGACACATCATGAGTCAAAAGAATTTTTTTTTTTTTTTTTTTCTAACGAAGCGGACCTGAAGAGATAACTTCCCAAAAAGACGCAGGATCTATCAAAACGTTGATTTCCGATGAGAAAATACAAGAAACTAGCCATTTGGGGACAGAAATCGAATTTCGAAATTCCGATAAATCCGCTCACGGAGCTCGGCGATGTTCGAAGACGAAGACGGCCATATTCCCTTCATTACCTCTCCGTCGTCGGTGAAACGTAACCTCATACACACACACACACGGAGACATAGACAAGGGGGGTATCATAACTACGACAACGCTATGTGGTAATATTGTTCAACACTCCGGAAACTTAGCGATTCAACAACCCTAATTTATCTGAGCTGGGCCACTCTGTACGGGGCGCGATTTTCGTTCGATTCGGAATTAGTAATTGCGGTTTTCCGGCTATGCGGTACCGTGCCGAAACACCGAGGTGTTTCTTATTGAGAAAACTATTTGAGATCGTTTTCAGGTGACCCAGGAACACTTCCATCTAGGAGCATAATATTCTAAAATATAATCAACTCACCGTTTATAGGATGTTGATGTCTAGTCGAGGAAACAGAAAGAATCAGACTCGACGTAGATAGATTTTATATTCGAAGAAAGCACAGAGGTCCAAATACAGTACGTGATGGCGGAAACGTCGAAGACGGAGTGTGTATTGCAACGCTTGTTGAAACAGTCCAACAGCGCGCAAGAATGTTTAGAGGTGGGAGATGCAAACGTTTAGTACGTAGCCATAACTGAAGATGGCAGTGTGTCCTTAAAGACTACCATATTTTAACAGTTTCCAATAACATTTCGAGGGAGGAATTGTTATCAACATTTTTCAATTGCCGTAACAATGTTACTGACAATTCCTCACCCGATGTTGATAACATTGTTGCCAACAATGTTGCGTTCGGTATGAAAGGAAAGTTACTGACAAACGCTAATAACAAGGTTTTCAACAATGTTATCGTCCGGTCTGTAAAGGCCTTCAAATCAATACATTTCGCACCTCGGTGTGTGAAAGCCCTCGGAATAGAATATACGATCTCGAGAGAAGGTATCCCATTTACCATCGCTCTAACAGTCCCTACGAAACGATCCAACATGCTGTATAAAGATTGCATTTTCGTTTTCTCTAATTTAGAAGATGGATAGACGGAGGCAAACCTTTGTAATACCTTACGGCTATAATACAATAAACGATATTTCATTTCATTTAAAGATGGATAGACGATCGCCAATTTATCCTCTAAAAATGAAGGCAGATAGTTGACTTTTCTATGCACTTTTCATTATATTTATCAGCGTTGTCAATGCATTTTCACTCAAGTTGGGTGTTTATGCATCTCTTGTTTTTAATCTCCACAGCTTCCAGAAGACGAAGCTTTTTTTGGTGTCATTAGAACCCAATTCTGGTGTGCATGAAGTCAAATTTATGTTTCATCCCCTCCTCCAGCGTATGCGTGGATAGCGCAGTCGCTTTTGGTTTATTATTCAATAATAAACCGTTGTAATCGCCCAAGAAAATTTTTTTTCTAACCCCTCCTCAAAATTTGATGTTTTACGTTTCAAGGCATGTAAAATCCGAATATCCAATAAAAAAAATTCTGTCCGTCCGCCGTCCGCCGTTAGCAGTTTTCCGGCCAAACTGTAAGAGCTAAAAATTAGAAATTTTCACCAAAAATCAATCTCGGTCCTACGACGGCCCAATTCTTGAACCAACTTGCTAGCTGCTCAATTTTAAGGGTATTTTTGGGGGGTTTTGAGGGAGAGAAAATTCAAATTTCCAAGTTTTTTCAGAAAAAGGTGTACGTGGTATCAAATTATATAGATTTTTGAACGCTTAATCGAATGAGACCATCGCCGGGTTGATAGCTTTATTGGTTCTCGAGTTATCGCAGCTTTTGTGCCGAATTTGGGAGATTTTCAGAAATTTGACATGAGGGTATAACTGGAGAGTTCTTGGAGCTATAAAAATCGTTCTATACCTACCTACCTACTCATTGGAATGGTCGTCAAACACTCTTTCCAGCTGTATCGTTAGGCAATAAGTTTAGCTTTTAATTAGGAAATTAAGAAAAATAAAAATGATTAAAATTACAATATTTGCTACGGAATTTTCCCCTATAGTTACCTACCATCTGTTTTTCGGTGGGAACGTTCACAAATGTTCGGAATATTTAAAATGACAAATGGATCGTCTGCAGCGTTTTTATTGCTCTTACGTCCCTTCTATGTCGGTCTAATCTTGACCCCAACCTCTGCGTCGTACAACCCACGTACCTAAATGGGCAACCGGAGTACTTCACCTCATGTATGACATTTGACTTCTTTAAGCCACGGAGAGCGAATGCCAACTAAGGAGGAAAGTAGTAGGCGAAAAAGAAGATGCGGCAGGTATTTAAATGTGACGTAACTATTTGAGTATGAGTGTAAGACAAGGAATCAAATGAGATCGGAGAGCATTAAAGCCTTAAACCAGGTTTAAATCAAGTTTCGTTTGATTTTACTAACTGCTGATCACACCGGGATACACGCTGGGCCATCAACAAATAATTCAAGATAGCTAAAACCAAAACAATTTGAGAATCAAACGAATATTTTCGTTTTTTGGGTAGTCGCTTTATATCTTCTTGGTTTTGAAGTTTGCGGGGGAGAAAAACTGGGCGACTCGTTCTCCATTTTCTTTATTGCCCGCCGAGCACTTTCGCCCCTTCGGGCATCATCAGGGCTTTGTAGCACCATTGGTAGCTACGGCCCCGAAGGGGCGAAAGTGCTCGGCGAGCAATAAAGAAAATGGAGAACGAGTCGCCCAGTTTTTCTCCCCCGCAAACTTCAAAACGAATATTTGTTCAACAAATGGGTATGGAGCTTGCGTCAGTTGGAATAATAACTACATTAGGTACCTACTTCGTTGTAGTAATTACTACGATTTTTTAAAAACTTTTTTGTAAAAATAACGAAACTTATTTCATTGCTTTTTATTTTAGCCGTCTAAATGTGTTCACAATAGAATTCAGAGCTGTTCGAATAAAAGAATTTACAGATACGAAGGAACACGATTATCGAAAAAGAAGAAAGCCTCCAACCCATGCGAAGTCTATACGGATTTTTCCTTTTATCTACGAACCACTGACTTTGCAAGATAACCCGACCGATAAATAATCTCCGGGCTTCCTTTCGGCACAATGGACCTTTTCCAAACAATCTACTAACCCTCTATTCTTGCGTGAAAGCATCATCGTTTTGCTTGGATTCGGCGTTTTCTTACGTCGCAAAATTTTTAATCTATTGACGATTCACCGGTTTCTTGCTCCTCCGGAGAAAATGTAATAAAACGCCTTGCCAATCGATTGGAACGATAATGTTTTTCAACTTTTTCAGCAGCATAAAGTTGTTCAAAAATAATTCGATAAGCCCTATTTTTATGTAGGAAACCGTTTATTTTGTCGTTGTAGACGTTAAACTAGTTTTACGCGAACATAGAGGCGGAAAATCTGTTTAGCTGGTGCTACTGATTTTTACGACCCCTTAAAGATATTTTAATAGCACCTTAAAAATACATTAACACGAGATATTTCAACGGCTAAATGAGAATAATTGAGGTGACGATAAACTTCCGACATACGAGTCCAATTCTCGAGTGTACTTCGGCGCAGAAAGTTGATCGATGGATTCTAAAAACCTTTGCCTGCCTCGGATCTTCACAATTTTTCATGCTCACGAACTCAGTTCCTCTGACGATCGAATCATACGTATAGCACAGCAAACAGTTATAGAACAGCCTTGGTGTCCGGGGATCCGTTTATCCCCAGGAAGTTGTAGTTCTGACTTCCTTTTTTGATCCATTGGAGAAAAGTGATGTTATGGCCGATTTCCCGTCACTGCATACGAGCAAAGTATAAGCAATAATTTTGAAACTCTCGCTCGTCGAGGTTACTTATTTTCTAGGAATGATCGTTTGATTTATAGTTGAGCGTGTACGTGTTACGTTGCAACTCAATTTAAGTACATTAATCATATTAAAAATTATTCATAGTTTTCTCCAATGCCTCATACATTTTTAATACGGGAAAATCATCTGCATGTTTTTCAATTGTCTAATCAATTCTACATTCAAACCCAAATGTTTAAAAAAAAGGGTTTATTATCACTTTTCAAACCTCTGGCACAATTGAAAAACGCTGCAAATGATTGTACAGTGGTTTATAATTATTTCGCTTCAATATTGATTTAAGAAGACTATCCATTTGTCATTTTAAGTATTGCGAACATTTGTGAACGTTCCCACCGAAAAACAGATGGTAACTGAAAACTCCGTAGCAACTATTGTAATTTTAATCATTTTTATTTTTCTTAATTTCCTAATTAAAAGCTAAACTAATTGCCTAACGATACAGCTGGAGAGAGTGTTTGACGAACATTCCAATGAGTATAGAACGATTTTTATAGCTCCAAGAACTCTCGAGTTATACCCTCATGTCAAATTTCTGAAAATCTCCCAAATTCGGCACAAAAGCTGCGATAACTCGAGAACCAATAAAGCTATCGACCCGGCGATGGTCTGATTCGATTAAAAAATCTATATAATTTGATATCACGTACACATTTTTCTGAAAAACCTTGGAAAATATGAATTTTCTCCCCCTCAAAACCCCCAAAAATTCCCTTAAAATTGAGCTAGCAAGTTGGTTCACGATTTGGGCCGCCGTAGGACCGAGATTGATTTATACGGCGGACGGACAGAATTTTTTTATTGGATATTCGGATTCTACATGCCTTGAAACGTAAAACATCAAATTTTGAGGGGGGTTAGGAAATTGTTTTTTCTTGGGCGATTACAATGGTTTATTATTGAATAATAAACCAAAATAGAAAACCTCGCCAACTGAGCAGAACTGGAAGTTGATAGGAAGGAAATAGATTTAAAAAAATTGATTATATTTATCCCACGATTGATCATGGTTTAATTTTGTATCATTAGGAAAAGTAAAAAGTTCAACGATAAATAATAAATTATTTTTGAAAACCACGTTTAATGAGAAAAAATGTAAACGAAGAACTCGATAGCAAACAGCACGACGCATCACTGTTGGAAATAGTATTTCAAGCCGAGAACAAGGATGAAGAAATGGCGAGATTGAAAAATGAGCTCAGGAGAAACAGTAATAATGAAACCGTGCGGTATCAGTGAAAACTGGCACTCCTTCAATGTTTCATTTTTGTTAAACGAGCTCGAGATCTCGTTGACACGGGTAGCTTGCACCCGAGGTGGAAAAATACGGGAAATTCACTGAGTAGACCGACGAATGATATTCTTTGTAAAGAAGAGCACCCTCAATAAAGAAGTGAAACCGTAGATAGCGAAAATGGGATAAGAAAATCGAGGAAATATCGCCGAAAGAGCGAAAGAGAAGGCCATGATGAATAGCCTTGTTAAGGTTTCCAGCTCACACTTTTCAATATAGCCAATATAGCTGTGCCATATTTCCCAACAGTACTCATTTTTCGGCTAGGTTTTCTCCTAAAGTGGCAGGTTTCTTCAGCAAATATTGTGACCCTTGTCAGATTTTTTTGTGATTGATTGATTATTGCGTCGAAACCTTAAAAGTTTTAAGTGGTTTCTTTCTGTGGCTGAGGGTTTCTGGTTTCGTTTTCACGTTTTTTCACCTACTCATTGAAATCAATCTTTCCACTCTTAGTGAATGGATGCACACGCTCCCAATATAGAGGAAATTCGATACAACTATGAGAGTCGCAGGTTAGCTTCGTATTTCGTTAGCGTTCTATTAGTAACGGCTTCCCCTTTGGGGCAGATGACTGTGTTTATGAGACGACTTCGTTTTTTCAAACTTCTTTCCAGGTAAATATCCTTGACTAGTGTAACAGTTGAGTACTTCGTATGGAGATAAATGTCATCTGAGGTGATATAGAATAGAATAGAATAGAATATGTTTATTATAAATCTGTACATTATTAGGCCTTTATAGGCCTCTCTTCCACAATGCACAGAAAAAAAAGTTACATTTCAAACAAATAAATCTTCCAGGTTCAAATAAATATTAATCACAAAAATAGAAAATAAATGCTCTCTTGGCTCTATATAATAAAAACGTCATAAATATCGCGCAAACAGCTGCTCAAACAACTTTTCCCTAAAACACTTGGTGGTTGTATTCAGATCAAACAGATCCAGGTGCTGATTGTAAAATTTGATCCCCTGGCTAATAAACGAATTGCCATAAAAATTGGTTTTATGCACCGGCAACTCAAGCAGTCTTTTAGCATTCCTTGTTGTTCTATCGTGCACCTCTGCCCGCTATGTCAGCTGCTTTGCCAAGTATTCAGGAGATCCAAATTTTAATAATTTAAACATGAACATTTATACCCATGGACAGACTTACTCGCTCCTTGATCTTTAGCCACTTTAGCTTAATGTAATATTCAGTCACATGGTCGTCCGGTTTTAAATTAAAAATGAAACGTATTCCTGCGTTTTGTGCCGTTTGCAATGCCCTTAGCTTTTCATTTGTGATATCACAAAAACTTAGTTTTGTGTAATCCAGGATTGGCAGCAGATATGAATAATGTGAAAGAATATGATACAGAAGGATGATACTACTTGTGAACAAATCCAGAGAGCCGAAAAATGTCAACGTTCAGATATTTTGAACCATGACCATTAATTGCTGATGCCGACTCTATGTACTACGCTATAATGGATTCAAAGTCGTCGAGGAGTGGAATTAAATCACTCGCGTTCTACGAGTGCTATGCAGTCGGGCGTTAGGTGGACTTCAAACGAATGTTCGACCTGAAAAGTTGTTGGTTTTGAACGAACACCTCCGAATTCTACCTAGAATTTTTTCGTGGGTGGCAAAAAAAGGCGCTAGCCGTGTAAAGGACAGACGCGGTAATCAGAAGATAACCTCCAGCCTGAAGCCACTAGGACAGCAGGGCGGGTCTGGGGTCACAATCAGGCTTGGCTGCTCGTAAAGCCAGGCTTTAGTATGATTGGACGTCTCCTCTCCTCGCTCTCAGGCGGAGGATGGTGAGTCCTCCGGTTTTCCATCCGCGTCTAACTCAGTACCCGCTCGAACCCTTTTCAAACTGAGCGACCTTTTCCTACACAGAAGGGACGCAGACGGATTGCTCCAGCCCCGCAGTGCCAACCAATCCTTCTGCTCTGTACGTTTAAAGCAAGGACCCTCGTTTGCCAAGGTTCTGCACTATTAGAGTTACAGCTGGGCTGGACTAAGGATATGAAATTCGGAGCTCGGTCCAGCCCAAGTCAATCAATTTACAATAAACCTTTCTGCTGATTGACCTGTCTTGTAGAGAATACAGCAAAAGTTGAAGCTGTATACTTAGCGAGGAATGCTGCTACTAAATCCTCGTTTGGTCTTGAAACGCTCCCATGTGAAATTCATGCAGATTTATTTATCGTTGTTGTGGCTATCCAGTTGCTTACTCTAAGTGTAAGCAAATCTTGTCGATTTATGTCGAGACGGTTAGCCATAGACGTAAGATGAAAAATAATAAAATATATATTATATATTTATAATATTCCAAATTCTACTCGGACCTGAGTTGATCAATTTCTAGAGTTACGTACAATCGGCCTCTCAAATCCTCAATATTTTGGTCTATATTAATAGAATAGAATAGAATAGAATAGAATAGAATAGAATAGAATAGAATAGAATAGAATAGAATAGAATAGAATAGAATAGAATAGAATAGAATAGAATAGAATAGAATAGAATAGAATAGAATAGAATAGAATAGAATAGAATAGAATAGAATAGAATAGAATAGAATAGAATAGAATAGAATAGAATAGAATAGAATAGAATAGAATAGAATAGAATAGAATAGAATAGAATAGAATAGAATAGAATAGAATAGAATAGAATAGAATAGAATAGAATAGAATAGAATAGAATAGAATAGAATAGAATAGAATAGAATAGAATAGAATAGAATAGAATAGAATAGAATAGAATAGAATAGAATAGAATAGAATAGAATAGAATAGAATAGAATAGAATAGAATAGAATAGAATAGAATAGAATAGAATAGAATAGAATAGAATAGAATAGAATAGAATAGAATAGAATATACTAGAATAGAATAGAATAGAATAGAATAGAATAGAATAGAATAGAATAGAATAGAATAGAATAGAATGGAATATAATGGAATGGAATGGAATAGAATGGAATAGAATAGAATAGAATGGAATGGAATGGAATAGAAGAGAATGGAATAGAATGGATTTTTTTTCTTCTTCTGATTAAAAAAAAAAACAAAAAAAAACAAATTTGCCAAGGCGGTCTGTCATGCATTACGACATACATAAACAAAAAGAAAAAATAATAATACAAGAATTAGTCTCCTAGAGGGCTGAGCACGTTTTAGGGAGACGAGCAGATGCTCCTTAGCGACACATTGATTTTTCTTAAATTATAGGTATCTATTTTTTTGTAATACACATAAATATACTTATTTTTATTTTTTACTTTTTTAGTTTTTCATCACAAATTTTTCATGAATAATTTTTTCAAAATAAAATTTCCTTTCTCCGGCCGGTGCATGACATCTGTCAATTCAATTCGCACTGCAGGGGGGAGGCCATTAAAAGCCCTCAAACCCCGCGAGAAATATGCGTTGATCGCTGCTGTCGTTCGGACATGGGCAGCGCCATCGAACCCCGGGCCCCAAAACGCGTGATTACATCATGCTCAGGAAAGGAAAAATTCTGCTCTCTCAATATTTGCTTGATGCTATTCATTTCGAAAAGCAAGAGAACTTTAAGAATTTTCAATTGCTTAAACAAAGGATCTGTGTGCTCCAGGAATTGGCTTTTTGTGATCACGCGCAACCGGACCTTCTGGATCGCACTCGAGTAGAATTTTGCACATGGGTGCAATGCATATTTACAAATTAGCAAGCCAAACGACATTATAGTGGTGAGTAGTGGAGAATTTTGTCAACGAATCCAAGTTAGGTCTTGAATGCTTCCATTTAAAATTAATTGCGATTTATTAATTGGTGTCGTAGCTATGCGGTTGCTTACTCTAGATACATTCCCTTTTAAACCCCAGATTCCCTCAAACGGAACCCGAAGGAACTCACTACACTTTACTACTATTCTGCGAGAATGCCAATGGATTTTGATACTTATTTCCAATCGAACTCTGAACGTGAGGGAAGCATGAACGTACCGACCACGCCGAATAACGCTCAATCGATTTAGGAACATGGGTACATGTTCATCAAGTGGACCGGACATGAAGACTTCACGTCAATCTTTCAAGGGCTTTCGAGTTCCGTAGAAGCAACGACTTATGACATTTTCCGAAACCTCGTCAATAAAATGTATCAACGTGCTTGGGCGTGCCGAAAGAGTTTCTCATTTTCAGCAGGAAGGCACTCCGTGGTTTATGAGGTGTTTCCTGGACTTTCCCAAAACAACCAATAGCCCGAAAGCTTACCTACCCTAAACCCTATACTCTAAACCACTCGTTACCTCAAACCCTGCCATCGTACTTCAGTCTATCCCTTCCAAAAACCGTCAGCCCTGCCAGTCATTCGCTTTCCGGGCGAAGTCCCGTTTCCTGGCTGGCTTCCCGTCATCACGTCTCGACCTCATCGTTCTTCTTCTTTCTCGTGTGCGTGTATGATACTTTAGCTCCTACATCACATACTAACCGCACTCGCATACCGAAATACATCGCACACGCACACAGACCAGCTCTGGCTCCGTCTTTCAACTTATTTCCTGTGGGAACCATTTTCCATGGACCGGTTGGTTTGACGTATCGTTTCCTTCTTCCTGCATATTCGTCACAATGGAAATACGTTAACATTGGCACTTATTTCAAGTGTTTTCTCGTGTCTGGAATCGTTATCTTCAGGAAACTTTACTTACTGAAAAGCGACGAACAAAGCCACCAGCAGGGGCGATTTTTATTGAAAATTCTTTTGCATCATCTTACGACCGCACCATAAGCTCTAGCCCTTCAACACAATAAAATTTGTTTAGCTCAGACAAAATAGAATGATTTATGTTCTTTTAGCTAAGGCGTGCTTCAGCCATTTTCAGTTGCCCAATCAAGTCCCAAATCGAGCCCGATATCAACGCTGCAACATAAAAACCTCTTGGAACTTGTTGCACCTACTGAAGACTTGAGTCATAAAAGACACATATTATGATGGCAGCGCTATTAGTGGAAGCTATTCGTTGGAAGCTAGTCACAAAACTTGAAAATTGTTAGAACTCGTTCAATATCTTATTTCCTTTTTCTATTTTTTTTTTTTTTCTGTAGGTTGAGGGGGAGAAAAACGAGGCGACCTCTTCTCCATTTTTTTTTTATTCAGCCGAGTACTTTCGCCCGTTCGGGCTTCTTCAGGGCATTATAGGACCAAGGGTACCTATTTTTTTCGGAATCTTATTTAAAACTTATTTGAGAAACTTTATTAGTTAAAGTATGAACTGAGAGCCTTAAAAACTGTGGAGGGATTTTTAGAGACGGCTATAAATTAATTTCTAATGACGTCTACAAATATACTGAAAAACATCAGTTGCGGAAAATACCAACTATTTGCCAGGTTAGCACAAAAATACTAGCAATCTTTATTACCTGAGCGATCCAGATAGTTGATATGAAAGGTTGAAATGCCAACAAGATTCGCATACTGCAGACTGGAATCACGAGGAAAGCGACTCATCACAACTCACCGTATACAGGTCACACCAGCCAAAGCTCCTTCCTCATCGTGGGCCCCTTCGTGACTTGTAATTACTCGGCTTCCCAGAACAAAATGGGAGTCATCCTTTCCACTCATTCACTCTAGTGGAGTTGGCGGTATCGTGCGAACCGCGGATTCCAACGCATTTTCAACTGTTCAACCACACGAGCATAGTGCGACTCGCTGAACTTGAAATGGAACTCCAAGTTGAAACTTCGGAAAATGAAACAGTGCACCGCTAATGAAAAGTGATGGCGAATCGCGTTAACGAACCGGAATCGTCTCTTTCATATGAATTACTGTATTCACAGTTGAAAGAAGGTTTAATTCTGTCACCTGTTATTCCTCATTGGATATATTTATGCTTAAAAAAAAGATATCGACTCCTTTCCCTCATAGGGTGCGCAATTGAGAACATTTTCGTCCGATTTAATCCGGTTTCAGATGTTTTCTCTCGCTATGTGATTATTGACTCAACCGGTAACGACTGGGTGCTTGATAAAAGGACTAGAAAAAACTACGCACGTCATTGCGAGATCCATCTCAGAAAACAATAGCACAGTCGAAATCGGAAGAGATCAGTAGTGGATCTTTTTAGGGCAAGGGATAGGTAATTCTTTATACTGATTCAATTGTTATGATCAAAGCTCAAGAAGGTTCCCTGTATCGTCGACAATCTAGGAATACCCTCTAAAGGCCTTTACAGACCGGACGATAAATTGTTGAAAACATTGTTATTAGCATTTTTCAGTAACTTTCCTTTCATACCGAACGCAACATTGTTGGCAACAATGTTATCAACATCGGGCGAGGAATTGCCTGTAACATTGTTATTTGCACTCGAAAAATGTTGATAACAATTCCTCCCCCGAAATGTTACTGGAAACATTGTTGGTAACATTTTCTGTAACATTGTTATTTTTTCCGTCAACATTAGTTGTAAGGGAGCCAGCCAATGGGCTGTAACTCCGCCACATGTTTCATGTTGTTATAAACCAAGAAAAAATCACTGTCAAAACTGAAATGTATTATTTAATGCAATAAAGTTCTATTTAAAAAAAAAAAAAAAAACATTGTTGGTAACATTGTTGGTGACAGTGAGTTTTGTTATCGAGCCATGAGCGATAACAATCCGGCATTTTGTTGTGGCTTGTGCGGTCTTGTCAGGGTATTGTTGACGTGAATGTTTCATAATGAATTGGGAAAGAGATGATATAATCAAGCTTATTGAAGAAAGTCGGAAGCAAAGATGTTTATGGGACGTACAAGTGCCGCCAAAAGGACAAGCAAAAGAAGGAAAGTGATCGGTGAGTCGATGAATCGTGAGCGGGTAGAAGTTGAAAAAAATGAAAAGTTTGATTGTACAGTTCCAAAGAGAATCGAAGAAGTTTAAGGGATTCTCGGGCCAAGGAGCTGATGATGAAGAGTACTTGTTTACACTACTTACTTAATGTTACTTTAAAAATGCCAACAACATTGTGGATAACATTGTTAGATAACTAGACCCAAATAAAACAGATGGAAGAATTGTTGGCAACAATGTCGTCAACTTTTCGTCCAGCCATGAGCGATAACAAATCGGCATTTGTGACTAACATTGTGGATAACATTGTTAGAGAACTAGACCCAAATAAAACAGACGGAACATTTGTTGGCAACAAAAAAGTTGACGACATTGTTGCCAACGATGTTGGCAACAAAAAAGTTGACGACATTGTGGCCAACAATGTTGATAACATATTTTCTAGATCATCTCATTTTGTTACAAACATTATTGTTATCAACATCTTATGTTAATAACATTTGTTTTCACTAACATTCGGTCTGTGAGCACCTTTATATAGACTTGTTTTTGGCAACAACGCGACTGTTCGGAGTTCACCTCATCACAGACTTTCAGTCACAATGTTCAGCATGTGTTTTGTGGAAATTTCGCCTAGCATTCTATACATAATTCAAGGCGTTTTTCAAGCATAATTCGAGGGCCAATTTCACCTAACGTTCGTATGAACGAATTAAGAATCTCTGACTACTCTCATATAAATCCACTGCACCTGTACATGGCGAAAACTCACACCGGAAAATTTTTAATTTGTTATTGATCAAAAGCAAGAGACATTTGAATATCACCAAGAAACGGTTGGTAGGGAGTTAATTTAACTCAACGTGCTACTGGGTCAAAAATGACATTTCATAACTGCTAACGCAGAGGACTCGTCTGAGCGCCACCCTGTACCGACGAGAGGTAATTCGATGAAGATGGAATTCTTTCGAGCAGAAAAGACAAATGTTTGCATTAGATTAGAAAAGACAAATATTTAAACGCAATGTTTGCGCGTATTAGTCTTTCGTCTCTCATCACCTTTAGTGTCAACTACGCGATCTGTTGAGTGAAAATGATGAGAAGTTCAGGGGAGGAAGTGAGCAGGTGAAAGACCGAAGAAGTGAGCAGGTTGAGTAACTCGGTTAACTGCGAAGAGGGAACGACTCAGTTAACGGCGTCGTGATAGCCGCCACTAACGAGCGAGACGAGGAGAGAAGATGATATGGGTTGACCTCTATCTCTCTTCCACTCGTGTACTATATCTGTATTTCTATCTCACCCTAACGTTCTGCGACCGCCTCAGCTGGCTATCGATCAAAGTTGGACCGAATTCTCACCCTCACAAACGGCTGTTGTTGAATAGGAGGTGTCACCGAATCGGGTGGTTGCTATTAATTTTTTACCGAGTCAGGTAAATATTGTGCGAAATCGTTGCACCGGATGAAGGTACAAAATCTCACTGAAGTGAAATAAAGAGTGGATTTTAATTAAGTTAGGGTTTTCCTCACCAATTATTCATTTTTTGTGATTCGATAAATATCTGGAGAAACACAATTGCTGTGGTGCAGCTAGTAGGAGCTTGATTCACAGAATCCAAGAACTGGTGGGGAACCGCTGATTTTATGTTACGATGGTGCAGTTTCTATCCAACCGTAGTTGCGAGTAGACTCCATTTCGGGTAATACGAGCGGAAATGTTATAGCAGTTGGGGTATGGCCGCAAAAGGGAATGAAGAGGAAGGAAATGGGACGACAGCAGAGCGGGGGAGTCAATAGGCGCGACCGCCCATTTGATGGCCATTCAATAGGGATGATTGGACTAACATTTCAGTCTAGTCACAACCGAAACTCAAATCTGGACTGGAGGAGTGAACTTCCAAGCGATCTCTTGAAAAGTAAATTTTTCAAGATTTATGTTACGTATGAAGAACACCTTGGACATACGGATTTTTTTCCAACTGTCGAGCTATCGATTTGGCTAAACATCGCCTTCTCGTTGGCACCGAATGAGACTAAGTGGAATATCCTGATTATTTCTGCAGGTTGAAGGGGAGAGTAACGAGACGACCTCTTCTCCATTTTTTTTTTCTTTTTATTACGCCGAGTACTTTCGCCCGTTCGGGCTTCTTCAGGGAATTATAGGACCAAGGGTACCTATATGGCCTATCCTGATTATGTTGCTCCGATAGCTTCAGTAAGTCAGTCCGAGTCAGTAATGTATAATAATTATTTTTTAAATTCAATATTTCGTTCTACATTAATTTTTCTCTTTCTTGACGTCGCATTTTTTTATGTGCGTGGATCGCCCTGATGATGCCCGATCGGGCGAAAGTACTCGGCCAGAAAATAAACAATTGGAGAATGTGTCGCCTGGTTTTTCTCCACCTCACGACCCCCGTACATCAAGAAATGCGACGAGAAGGAAAATAATTCCTTGAAAGATTCGATTCTTACTGGCAGACCGTTTGTCGCTGACATATGAACCTAATTGACTTTTTCACCAACGATTTCACTGATAAACAATCAGATCCGGAGAGGAATCAGTGGTCGGCGGTGTCGGGTTCGCCCTAACCGAAACGGGTATCGTTTGGTACAGAAAGGGCATTGAATCCCTGCAGCGGACCCTTATAACTCAAGAATAGGTCCCATTTTCTCTTTTAGAAGACCGAGACGGATCGCTTCGCTCTTGAACGGTCGAAAGCAGTGGCCACTAATGGGTAATTCAATCTTAGTCCTTCCCACATACCTAATAGTCTTTCCTCCTCAAGAGACTAGCCACTTCTGACTTCTACGGTATCCAGTTTTATCGAAAGCGTTTGACAAAATCGAGGATGGTCGTTAAGATTTTTCAAAAATCCACCCGAAACAGATGCATTGTGCCATCATTTTTTGGTGCCGCAATACATCTCTTTTTGGGTATTGTAAGAACAAAACAAAATAGTAACCTCTGAAGTGACGAAAGATGGCAAATTGCTACCGATTGGGAAGAAAAGCGAGACATCGCTGCAATTCCTTATAAATTCATCAGTATTATTTAATTGATACGAATCTAAAAACACCAA
The DNA here is from genome assembly GCA_037159825.1 of Tupiocoris notatus. Taxonomy (NCBI): domain Eukaryota; kingdom Metazoa; phylum Arthropoda; class Insecta; order Hemiptera; family Miridae; genus Tupiocoris; species Tupiocoris notatus. The sequence goes on from JASJUZ010000528.1 coordinate 219,504, forward strand.
AAGTTGTAGAAGCAGTGGTGAAACGGGTTGAACGTTTGTGTAGAATTAGAATCAGCAATAGTAGTGTAATAAGGCCGTTATAGCGACAGGGGTGTACCAACTGTTGTAGGGAAAGTTTCCCACACAATTTCCCTGTTTGGGAAATTTTCCCTACAACAGTTGGCAAACCTGATCGTGAATTTTGCCGCCGTTTTTGGTAAAATATTCGAAACGTTATCGAGGCCAATCACGCGAGAGAGAGAGAATCGCGGGGACGTTATCGGCATCGCCACCCATATCGGTTCCGGCGGCGGAGCGGGGCGAAGGCGCGAAACGAGGTCGACGTATTAGGAAGTAACTTATAAGGTAAGTGCGGATATATATACGTAGGCGTAGTATGTATATTTTTACGTTATTTCATCGTTCGATAACGTTTCGAATATTTTTCCAAAAACAGCGGCAAAATTCACGATCAGGCTTGCCAACTGTTGTAGGGAAAATTTCCCACAAACAGGGAAACTGTGTGGGAAACTTTCCCTACAAAAGTTGGTACACCCCTGTCGCTATAACGGCCTTATTACACTACTAGCCATAAAAGTTCCAGTATTAAATTAAATAACGACGTATGTGTCGTAATAACTCGTTTTACGAATAGTTATGCGCAATGTGCAATCTTCGCGTTGTAATATTAGCTTTGGGCCAGATTTTTCACTCGGGAGACACCTTGTAAAATGAACTTATGTAATTAGAGTATGGAATATTAATATAAGTGATCAATTATTCTCAATTCATTAAAGACGATATCAGCTACGTTTAACGCTGCTGGTAAAAGGAGAACAGAATACGCCAACGATTCGTGTGAAGAATTATATATGAAACTATCCGCTGGTTGAAGTTGAAAATTAATAAAACATCAGTCTTGTTCTTACACCTCGTAGCTCTAAACAACGTTTTCAAGGGCTCGAGGGAAACGTCATATTTGCACGGTGTAGAGGGTAGGATGAGCCTGTCTTTCTACATTTTCAACCTAAGGAAGCCGCAGCACGACTTAGCTCAGAACGAAGACGAAAACCTTCTGATGGAATATGAGGCATAGTCGAGGGGCATATCCCCCTCTATCTAAGGAGGAAGCCTTCGTATATAATTCATACAACATTTAAGAGGCGAGGGTCTCAGCTTCGCATCAGGTCGGCTGAATATTTTAAGGAGTAGTTATCCTTAACGCGGCGGTCTTGAAGCCATACATCCGATGTAAAGCGACTCTTTTTTCTAGGCTTCTCATTTCTCAAGAAGATTGTACCTACGCATATTGAAGTTGCTCACAGATAAAGAATTAGTCCTCCGCTGCGGGCCTCTTTCAACCTCCATGCAAACTTGGAAATGGAAGTTTATGATTATTCCTAAAGTCTTATTAGAATCGAAGGTGAATCCGGAAAAAATCATACATAAAAAAAGAAGTGTGCGTAGCTACACAGTACTTCATGTTTAAGTCGACTAACAGGGTATCTCGTTAAATAGCAAAATGAAAAAAAAATGGTCACAGGTTTTTAGCATAAATACATTAAAAAGCTATTAATTGTGAGGTTGAGGTGGAGATAAAAAACGCGACCAGTTCTCCTTATCATTTCTATTAATTCGAGCGCTTTCGCCCTCACGGGCCTCTTCAGGAAACATCTGGAATTGATACGTGTAGGTGTAAGTATTCCTATTTTGTTTTTATCGTTTAAAAATAGCACGTTAGGAAGTCACCAATCAAGAAACAAGCACAAAAAATGTGAGATACAAAGTAAAATTCAAGGGTTGCATACTTGTCCATTGTCATATTAGTTGCCTTAGAAATTAGTGTGTCAATTAGTGAATTCCTCGCGTTGAATGCATAATCCATTAGAACTTCTCAAGTGTTCTCACATAATTAAATGTTAGTTTTCGACGGAACAACTCAAGGAAATTGAAGTAAACTCTGATCTCCCTCCGACTGACTCAAAGCCACGGTAAATCACTCCTTTCCGCTCAGGAATTATTCAGTCGACTCGAGAGTTCTTCAAGTGATTGAAACCTAATCTTCTACCCTTCGTGAAGGTTAAGTAAAGCCCTCACAACAATAGAAGCTGCGGTGTTCCGATTAATCGACAGATTTCAAGGATCGTTGGCAGTATTGTTCAACTTTGTTTATCCTCAGAATACATCCATCCTTGTCTAGAATTTGGAAAGACTTTCAACAATTTGGGAAATTATATCGTAGGATTCTGTTTTAAAATTCGTTTGACCGCAAAAAAAAAAAAAAAATATCACAACAAAAAGCCAAACTGCATCAAATAACCATAGAAACAGAGGCTTGAATAGAAAAATAATACTCATTAATAATTGTTTTTGCTCATTTTATTGCTCTCAAATCGAATCGAACGATACGTTTCGTCTTTTTTAAATGCACTTAGGTAAAATGTCGAGACCGGTATTGTTCGTTTTGGCATCCGACCAACAGAGCAATCGCATTATGTAAACTGCAAATTACTTGTCTAAGCACAACTAAAGTTGAATTTGTGTGAAAAATGTTTGGACTATAAAACGTAATAGGATTAGCTCGTAAATTTCACTAGACGGTCGCTACAAAGCGCCATTTTATCTCCTGCGGTCGGAATTGCTCACTAATCGTCATCATACGATTGAGTTAGGGTTGTCGAGTTGATCACATTCAGTTAGAGTATGTTTTGTTCGTAAAAACAGACAAACATCTTGCTCAGTCAGTTTGATTGTAAGTTTAGGTTCTGCTCCTCTCATTTATTCTTATATGATTCAGCGAGGGCTCATAAAAGAGTTTAAGTGGATTTTGCGTTTTTTAAAAACTTAAACGCAGGACTTTTTGTTACTTTGTAAAATTATACGTCCCTAAAGGCCTTTACTGACCGGACGATAACATTGTTATTAGCATTTTTCAGTAACTTCCCTTTCACACCGAACGCAACATTGTTGGCAACAAATGTTATCAACATCGGGCGAGGAATTGTCAGTAACATTGTTACGGCACTTGAAAAATGTTGATAACAATTCCTCACCCGAAATGTTATTGGAAACATTGTTGGCAACATTTTCTGTAACATTGTTATTTTTTCCGTCAACATTGTTAGTAACATTGTTGGCGACACCGAGTTTTGTTATCGAGCCATGAGCGATAACAAACCGGCATTTGTTACTAACATTGTGGATAACATTGTTAGAGAACTAGACCCAAATAAAGCAGACGGAAGAATTGTTGGCAACAAAAAAGTTAACGACATTGTTGTCAACAATGTTGGTAACATATTTTCTAGATCATCTCATTTTGTTACAAACATTATTGTTGTCAACATCATATGTTAATAACATTTTTTGTTTTCACTAACATTTGGTCTGTAAGCACCTTAATGGTCAAAACAGACCGCCATCGACTTGGCGGTAACCATAAGAAACTTATGATTTAACAAAGTAAAAACCTCTATGTTCAATTTTTGAAGAAAATTGTCGAAATTTCGATAGATACTTTGTTTCCAAACTGGGACCACCATGAAATTAGATAAGAAAAACCTTCACCGCCTATACATTCATATTTATCTGAACCTCTTACCCAAAGTTTAAGTTCCACAAAATAATGACAAACATTTATTTCGCTCAGAGGTAAAAATGGGGAGTAATCTCCTTCAATGAAGTAAAACAAGCTTCTGAACTCGTACGAAAAATGAAACTATAAAAATCAAATGAAAGCGTGACTCGAAACTTGAAACCTCGGCTGAGCTTTTGCTTGCCTTCGGGGCGGAAAGATATCCGAGAGCACAACCCAATTCACCGAGCCGAGAAATTTATACTTCCCCGTCCGACCGTGCGAAAACTCATCCTCTCTCCCTTTGAATCCACAGGTAGCGTTTCTTCGCTTTGGGCGAAAGACAGAAGATACTGTTTTTCAAACCATATCGTTCCTTTGAAGCTGAACTAATGCACCGAGATTGCAGCTGAAATGAGTTATCTCGATGTGCACATAAACATTATAGATCTACTACAATTTTCGTTTATATTAATCTTGAATGACTTTGCTTTGTACGATACATAGTAGTGGTAAGTACCAAACAAAGTAAAGATTTTGGAAGCATAAAATAAAGAAATCGGAAGTACGGATTTCGGCAGAAGGAATAACGGATTGATAATTATCTTTATTATGGTCACATCTCACTCCTTTTCGGTTTATTATTCAAAATTAGTTTATTATTCAATTAAAAAAAAAAAAAATAAAAAAAAAAAGCTATTGTGATGCGCGTTTTATGACATTTAGAATTTGAGAATCGAATAAAAATAATTCTGTCAATTTTCCACTTGTCAACGCTATTCTGAGGAAACTATAATAGCTAAATTCTTCAGCTTTTTACCAAAAATCAATCTTCGTTTTTGGGTAGTCGCTTCATAACCAAGAAAAATCAATCTTGTTTTGGCAATCGCTCAATTCTTTACCCAAATTACTGCATCAATTTTAAGGGTTTGTCCGGCAGTTTTTAGGGGGGGAAATTCTACTTATCATAGGTTTTCTAGACAAATATGTGTTTGATATCTATCTATAGATTGATTTTTGGACGCTGAATCGAATGAGACCACAACGAAGTTGATAGCGTCAATGTTCTCGAGTTATCAATTTTGTGGGGTATTTGCGATAATTTGAGAGATTTAACGAGGTTTGTAACACAAGAAATTGGGGAGTTGTAAGAACTGTTCTATACGCGTTGAAATTCTCGTCAAACACGTTTAAGCTCTATCCTTAAGCAAACCATATGACTCCTAATCAAGAACAATAAACCTATTTTTAATTACGATATCTGCCACGGAGTTTTAGTTATAGTAACCAATCTGTTAGTAGGTGGAAACGTTCACTAATGTTTGGAATAGTTACTATTATTTTAATTACTATAATAATAATTTTAGTTACTGTTATATATTACTTATTTAATTTATTTAGTTACTTAATTTTCTCTTAATATTATAAATTTTAATGGAACACAGTGATGTTTGCTCATTTTGTAATTAATATTAGATCTGGTTAGGTGTAAGAATGGTCCATAGATATCGTGACCAAATCTTGCCAGATTTTGTAAATAAATCAATATTCATTCATTCATTTATTACACGTGGACTTGTTTTCTTTAATCACAACTGAAGCAAATTATAATAATTTGTACAATCATTAGCAGCGTTTTCTGTTGTGGTGTCTTGGGTAGAAAAACTGTCATTTACTATCCTCTGACAGTAGAGATTGAAGGATTGAAGATAATTGATAAGAAACACCAAAATCATCATCGTGTACTACTGGTGACCAGAGCATAGATAACCCTAGCCTGCTTGCATGCCAAACCAAAAATTCCTATAAAAAATCTCGTATATTCAAAACTGCTCATTAATAATTTATGAACTGGAGCGATAAAGTCGAACAAATAAGGATACCAACCTTTCAAAGTTTGGAGTCTTTAACACCTGTTTCTTAGTGAACTACGTTATTCTCAAGACAGTTTGAATATGCGTGGAAAAATTGATGATAAATTAAGGTGCTTACAGACCAAATGTTAGTGGAAACAAATGTTATTAACATAAGATGTTGATAACAATAATGTTTGTAACAAAATGAGATGATCTAGAAAATATGTTACCAACATTGTTGGCGACAATGTCGTCAACTTCAACAGATTCTTCCGTCTGTTTTATTTGGGTCTAGTTCTCAAACAATGTTATCCACAATGTTAGCCACAAATGCCGATTTGTTATTGCTCATGGCTCGATAACAAAACTCAGTGTCGCCAACAATGTTACTAACAATGTTGACGGAAAAAATAACAATGTGACAGAAAATGTTGACAACAATGTTTCCAATAACATTTCGAGGGAGGAATTGTTATCAACATTTTTCAATTGCCGTAACAATGTTACTGACAATTCCTCGCCCGATGTTGATAACATTGTTGCCAACAATTTTGCATTCGGTGTGAAAGGAAAGTTACTGAAAAATGCTAATGACAATGTTTTCAACAATGTTATCGCCCGGTGTAAAGGTCTTTAGGAAGTTGGGAGAATCGTGTCCTGGGTTTTTTGTACACACAATCGGGTAGAATTCTTACTTACCGCAAACGAGTGTTTTTTCAGCATCCGTATCTCATAATTCTTCAACTCCGCCGAACGGATGCGTAGTCGATGGAGTTTGTCGTGAGAAACAACATGTGGACGAATTCGCTGAATAGTATCGGTTTGCTGAAAAATAACTTTTTTTAGAAAAGAAAAGAAAATATGGCTACATGTTAGCAAATTTTCCGGGAATGCGTCTATGGAAATGCAGTCGTATCCTTAATAAAATGTAAAATCCACAAGTTGAGTCTTGCTCACTCTGAAATAGCTAAAGCTACTCGTCCTCTTGAACCGTTTTGATGATGCAGCACAATAGAATAAGATACTCAAGGAGTAGATGGGATCAATTTATCAGAATTAGGGAGCCCGAAGCCAGTGTCTGGTGTCAATGCCGCGGAGGCCGGATTACGGAGGCGCTAACGAACAGATGATCGATGTAGGTCATCGCCAACGCATTTGATCACGGAGAATAGCATGACCAGCAGCTACAAACTGATCTGCTACTATTATCGGCGTAATTTTCCAATTTGCGAGGCAGATCCTTTATCAACTGGAGTACGAGTAGCAGGTGAACTGCAAATCAGTACTATCAATACTGATTACAGCTATAGCAGGAGCTGAAGAACATTTAAAAGTACCATTATTGGTTTATGATAACCAATTTCTTTGTCATATTTGACCGATTTTAATTCAACCCCGTCTTTACTCTTGTTACAGGTGAGTACTGTGGAATGATGCTTCCGTTTCAAACGGTAATTGCTAATTAAGCTGAATGAATAAAGCTGGAATTGAGGTGAAAAATCCCAAAAGTTACTTTCGTTAGCGCTTGTTTAAGTATTGTGGTTCTTCCCTCTTTTTTGCGATTTTAAATTATAACCGTCGGATTCGTTTGGCCTTCCCATCCATCTAATTGTCATAATCGACAGATAAATTCAAAGCACTAAAAAGTTGCCTTAAGGATTTTATATCGTATCCACCGAGTCATAATAAAATTGTAATCAACAATCACTTTTATTAAAACTGTCAAGACCCGACAGTAAATAGCAGATGTAAAAATATAAATATCGTATTCACCTTGTGCCTCTGCCGCTTACGATATTTCAATTAGGATTTAGCCTATATGAGTTAACTTAGGTATCGCGACAAGGGAGAAGAATCAAAATCGTGCCACCCAAGTCCAAACAAAATATCGCGAACGCTTGAAGGTGTATCGTATCAGATAAGATGTAGAATATAAAACAATTCTATCGAATTTTACAACAGCAAGAATAGCATATGAGATATTTTCTTGATGTCGCTTACGACATTCTGCCTTTGAGGGGACAAAAATACCCAAGCAGCCCCTTTTGGTTTATTATTCAATAATAAACCATTGTAATCGCCCAAGAAAAAAAAATTTATAACCCCCCCTCAAAATTTGATGTTTTTCGTTTCAAGGCATGTAGAATCCGAATATACAATAAGAAAGGAACAGTCCGCCGTACGCCGTCCGCCGTACGCCATACGCCGTCAACACTTTTCCGGCCAAACCATAATAGCTAAATTCTTGAAATTTTCACCAAAAATCAATCTCGGTCCTACGACGGCCCAATTCTTGAACCAACTTGCTAGCTCAATTTTAAGGGTATTTTTGGGGGGTTTTGAGGGGGAGAAAATTCATATTTTCCAAGGTTTTTCAGAAAAATGTGTATTTGGTATCAAATTAAATAAGTTTTTTGGACGCTGAATCGAATGAGACCATCGCAAGGTCGATGGCTTTATTGGTTCTCGAGTTATCGCAGCTTTTGTGCCGAATTTGGGAGATTTTTAGAAATTTTACATGAGGGTATAACTCGAAAGTTCTCGGAGCTATAAAAATCGTTCTATACTCATTGGAATGGTCGTCAAACACTCTCTCCAGCTGTACCGTTAAGCAATAAGTTTAGATTTTAATTAGGAAATTAAGAAAAAAAAAAGATTAAACTTACAATAGTCGCTACGGAGTTTTCCCATGTAGTTACCATCTGTTTTTCGATGGAAACGTTCACAAATGTTCGGAATATTTAAAATGAAAAATGGATAGTCTTCTTAAATCAATATTGAAGCGAAATAATAATAAACCACTGTACAATCATTTGCAGTGTTTTTACTTTATTTGTGTTTTCTATGTAATGGTCTCTTGTTTAATACAGATCCGTTGCATGCGCAATCAAATTGTCAACCAACAAGTTCTGAGTTACAGTTCAGAAAGTCGTTTTTAAATTTCAATTCACCGCACTATTTTATAAAATGGAGAAAATTATAATAAAATTATAATTATTATCACCAGCGCTTCTGTAAGTTATCGTTATTCTGATCTTGAAGAATGAGGTCTCATCGTAGGTAATGGTGCTATTGTATCAGGAAGACATCTGTACTAGATCCCATAATGCCAGCTCCGCGATGTGTGACAATGTCGTATCCTGAAGATGTATATCAGTATTTGCCTGTACGTTAGCCTGATCTGCACCTGACGAGGCAGCCCTTCAGATAACGTCTCGCCCGAAGGGTTCCCATCTCCGTTCCATCCAGCCAACGCCCTATCGCCATTCATCTTCACCAACTCCAGCCTCGCAGGCTCATATTACTGACTCGAACGTAGTTTGAACATTTGTAACAAGATTACGAGAGATTCGAGTTAGAATGAAACGGTTAGGGAGTTGGACTGGCTCTATTGTCAGACTGTAACTGCGCTTAACTTGTTAGATATCTTCGAATGAACACCTCATCCATAATAATGTGGCGTGAAACACAAAAAGGTTCGCATTTTAAAATGAAAATATTCGTCGAAGTTACGTCAACATTCGAAACAATATTATTCAATTCGATTTAGAACGTTGAAGCAGGTGAATTGATAGTTAAGGTTGTTGATACCTGAAGTAGCTCAAGCATCAGGAAAAGAAAAACGCTGCAAATGATTGTACAGTGGTTTATTATTATTTCGCTTCAATATTGATTTAAGAAGACCATCCATTTGTAATTTTAAATATTCCGAACATTGGTGAACGTTCCCACCGAAAAACAGACGGTAACTATAGGGGAAAACTCCGTAGCAACTATTGTAATTTTAATAATTTTTATTTTTCTTAATTTCCTAATTAAAAGCTAAACCTATTGCCTAACGATACAGCTGGAGAGAGTGTTTGACGACCATTCCAATGAGTATAGAACGATTTTTATAGCTCCAAGAACTTTCGAGTTATACCCTCATGTCAAATTTCTGAAAATCTTCCAAATTAGGCACAAAAGCTGCGATAACTCGAGAACCAATAAAGCTAACGACCCGGCGATGGTCTCATTCGATTCAGCGTCCAAAAATCTATATAATTTTATACCACGTACAAATTTTTCTGAAAAACCTTGGAAAATATGAATTTTCTCCCCCTCAAAACCCCCCAAAAATACCCTTAAAATTGAGCTAGCAAGTTGGTTCAAGGATTGGGCCGTCGTAGGACCGAGATTGATTTTTGGTGAAAATTTCAAATTTTTAGCTCTTACAGTTTGGCCGGAAAACTGCTAACGGCGTACGGCGTACGGCGGACGGACAGAAATTTTTTTATTGGATATTTGGATTCTACATGCCTTGAAACGTAAAACATCAAGTTTTGAGGGGGGTTAGACATTTTTTTTTTCTTGGGCGATTACAATGGTTTATTATTGAATAATAAACCAAAAGACCATCCACCACGACGAGAATAACGTACTGCGCTGAATGATGTAACACATTGCTCCACGGCAATAGAAATCTTTTAGTAAATAGATGCTTAATATTCAACTTTGTATTGCTCCCAATACCAACTATAGTACCGAGAGGATTCAAATAGGGCGAATCGCCTGAATTGGAAACGCTGGTTTCGACCCTATTGATGACATCAAAGGGTGTCTTAGCTCAAACAGCGCTGATTAGTGAAGTGTAGTTAGCACAAAGGAACCCCTTCTTCCCCGAGCTTTACTCTGGCTTGCAGCTGACAACTGAGGCATTGTGCTCGGTCCGTTCGAAACACTCAGCTTGCGAGTACTTCATTGATCCAACGAACTGAAACCGCGGTAGTGTCAGAAAAGTAACGAAAGGACAGTATGTTATATGATGTTCGATTGTAAAATGCTGCGATATCTGTTGAAAAAAACTTCAAATAGCTCAGGAATTTTGAATTGTCATTCTGTATAATGAGATTTCTAAATCGGAGTTGAGAGTGTGAATCTAGGCTGTCAAAAAGATTGAAGAGAACATTTATAGTGGAAATAGGTAGAATTTGAAATTTAAAAACGCTGCAAATGATTGTACAGTGGCTTATTATTCCTTCGCTTCAATATTGATTTAGCAAGACAATCCATTTGTGATAGTAATTATTTCGAACATTTCGGAACAATCTCACCGAAGAACAGATGGTAACTAATTTTTCCACCTCGAGTGCAAGCTACCCGTGTCAACGAGATCTTGAGCTCGTTTAACAAAAATGAAACATTGAAGGAGTGCCAGTTTTCACTGATACCGCACGGTTTCATTATTACTGTTTCTCCTGAGCTCATTTTTCAATCTCGCCATTTCTTCATCCTTGTTCTCGGCTTGAAATACTATTTTCAACAGTGATGCGTCGTGCTGTTTGCTATTGAGTTCTTCGTTTACATTTTTTCTCATTAAACGTGGTTTTCAAAAATAACTTATTATTTATCATTGAATTTTTTACTTTTCCTAATGATACAAAATTACACCATAATCAATCGTGGGATATAATCACTGAAATTTTTCAGAGAAATGTGTACGTGGTATCAAATTATATAGATTTTTTTACGCTGAATCGAATGAGACCATCGCCGGGACGATAGCTTTATTGGTTCTCGAGTTATCGCAGCTTTTGTGCCGAATTCGGGAGATTTTCAGAAATTAGACACGAGGGTATAACTTGAGAGTTCTTGGAGCTATAAAAATCGTTCTATACTCAATGGAATGGTCGTTAAACACTCTCTCCAGCTGTATCGTTAGGCAACAGGTTTAGTTTTTAATTAGGAAATTAAGAAAAATAAAAATTATTAAAATTACAATAGTTGCTACGGAGTTTTCCCCTATAGTTACCATCTGTTTTTCGGTGGGAACGTTCACAAATTTTCGGAATATTTAAAATGACAAATGGATGGTCTTCTTAAATCAATATTGAAGCGAAATAATAATAAACCACTGTACAATCATTTGCAGCGTTTTTAAATCTATTTCCTTCCTATCAACTTCCAGTTCTGCTCAGTTGGCGAGGTTTTCTATTTTGGTTTATTATTCAATAATAAACCATTGTAATCGCCCAATAAAAAAAATTTCTAACCCCCCTCAAAATGTGATGTTTTACGTTTCAAGGCATGTAGAATCCGAATATCCAATAAAAAAAATTCTGTCCGTCCGCCGAACGCCGTCAACACTTTTCCGGCCAAACCATAATACCTAGCTAAATTCTTGAAATTTTTATCAAAAATCAATTTCGGTCCTACGGCGGCTCAATTCTTGAACCAACTTGCTAGCTCAATTCTAAGGGTATTTTTGGGGGGTTTTGAGGGGGAAAAATTCATATTTTCCAAGGTTTTTCAGAAAAAGGTGTACGTGGTATCAAATTATATAGATTTTTGAGGCGAATGAGACCATCGCCTGGTCGATAGCTTCATTGGTTCTCGAGTTATCACAGCTTTTGTGTCGAATTTGGGAGATTTTCAGAAATTTGACATGAGGGTATAACTCGAGAGTTCTTCGAGCTATAAAAATCGTTCTATACTCATTGGAATGGTCGTCAAACACTCTCTCAAGCTGTATCGTTAGGCAATAAGTTTAGCTTTTAATTAGGAAATTAAGAAAAATAAAAATGATTAAAATTACAATAATTGCTACGGAGCTTTCCCCGATAGTTACCAATCTGTTTTTAGGTGGGAACGTCACAAATGTTCGGAATAAATTACTATCACAAATGGATAGTCTTTCTAAATCAAAATTGAAGCAAAGGAATAATAAAACACTGTAAAATCATTTGCAGCGTTTTTTATTGGATATTCGGATTCTACACATGCCCTGAAACGTAAAACATCAAATTTTTAGGGGGGTTATAAAATTTTTTTTTCTTGGGCGATTACAATGGTTTATTATTGAATAATAAACCAAAATGAGTTAGGTAGTATTTCCAAAAATTGATTGGTATAACTAAATATTGCCTCATCCACTGCAAAGTTGAGAGACCATAGACCACGCAATTAAAAAAATAATCGCAATAATTCCTCAAAACTGCATTTGTTTGATACTTCTGTGTAAACATTTTTTGGCCTTTTGTAAATCCCTTTTCGCGTTCCAATTCCCAGATTTTTGAGAAATTACTTTCAGCGAGGGACGGCAGTTGATTGATGCGCCAGCCTGGTGATTGCGGTAACGCTCCGACCATAAAAGGATTCAGGTGAAAATTACTCAGGAAGGAAGCGAATGGGGAGGGAGGAGATTTGCGACAATAAGATTATCTGATGGAGATGGGGAGCTGAAGCGGCTTCCCTGCAGGGAAACCGGTTCGCTAATTGCGTCGATCAATCTCCGATCAGCCTGGTTTTCCATCGAAAGCCCTTCGTGGTATTCTCTTGTTCCTCCTTTTTCAATATTATTCATCTGTTCTGTGAGAAAAACGTTGTCTAGCAGAACTGTAAGAATTTTTCCAGACTGAAATTAATCAGTCCAAACTCACGGAAGTTGAAATGCGTGGTTTTTATTGTCATCTTAGTATGTATTTTTCCAACTCCATTACATATTTACTGCGGAGAGTTTTACGGCGGTTAATAATTAAGTAAATAGCAATCTCGATGATCGATTTGATGTTAGGAAGCAGCAACCCCACTTTCTCTATATCAACATATTTATAAACGGGATTTGGTTGGCAGCTGTCAGGCTGCCAGTGAGAAAACTAGTGGTGTTTTTCGTTTATTATTCAATAATAAACCATTGTAATCGCCCAAGAAAATAAATTTCTAACCCCCCCCTCAAAATTTGATGTTTTACGTTTCAAGGCATGTAGAATCCGAATATACAATAAAAAAAATTCTGTCCGTCCGCCGTACGCCGTACGCCGTTAGCACTTTTCCGGCCAAACTGTAAGAGCTAAAAATTTGAAATTTTCACCAAAAATCAATCTCGGTCCTACGACGGCCCAATTCTTGAACCAACTTGCTTGCTCAATTTTAAGGGTATTTTTGGGGGGTTTTGAGGGGGAGATAATTCATATTTTCCTAGGGTTTTCAGAAAAATGTGTACGTGGTATCAAATTATATAGATTTTTGGACGCTGAATCGAATGAGACCATCGCCGGGTCGATAGCTTTATTGGTTCTCGAGTTATCGCAGCTTTTGTGCCGAATTCGGGAGATTTTCACAAATTTGGCATTAAGGTATAACTCGAGAGTTCTTGGAGCTATAAAAATCGTTCTATACTCATTGGAATGGTCGTCAAACACTCTCTCCAGCTGTATCGTTTGGCAATTAGTTTAGCTTTTAATGAGGAAATTAAGAAAAATAAAAATGATTAAAATTACAATAGTTGCTACGGAGTTTTCCCCTATGATTACCATCAGATGGTAAACACATGATGGTAAAAACAGATTCTGTTTTTAGGTGGGAACGTTAGCAAATGTTCGGAATATTTACTTAAAATGACAAATGGATAGTCTTCCTAAATCAATATTGAAGCGAAATAATAATAAACCACTGTACAATCATTTGCAGCGTTTTTATCCTACAAACCGAAAATGGTCTCAAGACGACAACGTGTTGAAGAGACGAATTTCCAGCGCGAAACGGAATAGTCGGAAGTGGCATCTTGGTTCTTCAATAAGAAGGTCAGGAAAGTCAAAAGACCGCAAGAGGGCCGCAGGAAGTGAGCCATCGGCTGTGGCTCCTTAACCCTTCGCAATTTCCGGAGACCATTAGAATTTCCGCTTGAAAAGCTCGTCTTCTGCGAGAGCGATTTACCGGTGTACAAGGGGGGTTTAGGCGAAGGTTAACTCCGGATCTAAAGGTGAGAGAAGTTAAGGTTGCTATGGCTCCGCTATTGGGAGACCGACGGTTTGTCAGAATAGGAGAATCTGGCGTAGTCAAGGTGGAAAACGTTGGTTTATTGTGACTAAAAGAAAACTTACTTTCGTTTACTTCGTAAAGAAGAAGAATGGCTGGAGGTAATTTCAATGGTTATCTTTGTTAGATAACTACTAGGGTATTGAAATTCTATTCTAAACGCCTTATGTTTCGTTTCAATCAGGCCCGGATTACCCATAAGGCCAACCTAGGCCATGGCCTAGGGCGCAAGCTTACGGGGGCGCAGGGCAAGGGATGGCAAAAAAATGTATATTATTTTTATTTTCCTAGACGAGCGTCAGTAGCGAGCGTCTGGCGCTGCCTGGAAAGATAAGTGAAGTGTAGGTGGGGGGGGGGGTGCCCGAACGAAGTGAGCGAAATCCTATCCCTCAAGTACAGTAGGGATAAAAAAGTTATTATGTTCGTGTGTGAGAGAGTAAGCGTTCGTACATGTTGTTCATTGCTAAGCGTCTTCGTCTGTAGTGAATAAGTTCCTGGTTCGCTCCCAACCATGGTCACTTATTAAATTTAACAACTCATTGTTTTGGTTTATTATTCAATAATAAACCATTGTAATCGCCCAAGAAAAAAAATTTTATAACCCCCCCTCAAAATTTGATGTTTTACGTTTCAAGGCATGTAGAATCCGAATATCCAATAAAAAAAATTCTGTCCGTCCGCCGTACGCCGTCCGCCGTACGCCGTCCGCCGTACGCCGTCCGCCGTACGCCGTCCGCCGTACGCCGTCCGCCGTACGCCATACGCCGTACGCCGTCCGCCGTACGCCGTACGCCGTACGCCGTCCGCCGTACGCCGTACGCCGTTAGCAGTTTTCCGGCCAAACTGTAAGAGCTAAAAATTTGAAATTTTCACCATAAATCAATCTCGGTCCTACGACGGCCCAATTCTTGAACCAACTTGCTAGCTAAATTTTAAGGGTATTTTTGGGGGGTTTTGAGGGGGAGAAAATTCATATTTTCCAAGGTTTTTCAGAAAAATGTGTACGTGGTATCAAATTATATAGATTTTTGGACGCTGAATCGAATGAGACCATCGCTGGGTCGATAGCTTTATTGGTTCTCGAGTTATCACAGCTTTTGTGTCGAATTTGGGAGATTTTCGGAAATTTGACATTAGGGTTTAACTCGAGAGTTATTCAAGCTATAATAATCGTTCTATACTCATTGGAATGGTCGTCTCACACTCTCTCCAGCTGTAGGGTAAGGCAAAAAATTTAGCTTTTAATTAGGAAATTAAGAAAAATAAAAATGATTAAAATTACAATAGTTGCTACGGAGTTTTCCCCTATAGTTACCATCTGTTTTTCGGTGGGAACGTTCACAAATGTTCGGAATATTTAAAATGACAAATGGATAGTCTTCTTAAATCAATATTGAAGCGAAATAATAATAAACCACTGTACAATCATTTGCAGCGTTTTTTTTGTTTTTTCTTTTAAATGATATTTTATTATAATTTATAAAATTATTACTCAGAGGCGAGAAAGAGCTATCAAAATCCTACAATTTGGTGTATTTAATTATATTTTTATGTTTTGTCCCCGCGGAGCTTAACGTTTGAAGAAAAGTCAAAACACGTTTTTTGACATTAAGTGGAATATATCTCGAGAGCTATCATATATGCTAGCCATTTTCGTAATCTTAATGGATTCTACGTTAAATTCCTTCATTTTCTTCCACAGCACCTAATCGTTCTCATTTCGGGAACGTGACGAAAAAAATCCCAAAGTTATAACCTCAAAAGTATTAAAATCGTAAAAAATTCGAAAAAATATTATTAATCATTCGAATTTGATTTTTTCCACTTTGAATTCGAATTCTACGTCTAATTTTCTGTAGGAATCATTAATTAATCAAATTTGAACAGTAGTGTAAGTATTTGCAACGGAAAAGTTGAAAAACGTAGGAGTGGCGTAGTGTTAAACTGAAAAAACTGATAGTTTTCGTTAAATTTCCGCCGTTTTGACGTCATATTCGGATTCAGCGTTAAATTTCCTATAAGAATAGCTTTCAAAATCGCTTTAAAACGAAAATTTAATTTTTCACTATACCGCTGCCAGCGGAGCCGGCCGGCGAAAAACTCGATTCACGGAAAATAATGTCTCTGGCTCTGTTTAAATTTTTTTCACCAAATCTTTTGCTATGTACGTATGTAAGGCGTTCAAATGAAGACTTCTGCATAATAAAACAATTGATTCGCATTTATTTTGACCCCGAAAATCACGGTTGAAGTCCAATTTTTGAGCTTTTAAAAACCGATTTTTTTGGACCACTTGCAGATTTTTCCGAGAAATAAAAAAAATACCAAAAATACATCTTGGTAAGACACAACTTTTCTGAAAATTTCAGATTTTTATCTGTATTGAGAGAGGAGTAAAAAATCGTTAACTGTTCGGTTGGAAAAAATCGCAGGGATTTTTCGCAAAAAATTTTTTGGAATGGATTTCGCTCAAATTCAGCATAATGATACTTGATGATGTGTATATCAATAATATATGTTCATTCTTTGTTTCTTTCGCACTAAATAGATGATAAGAACGTTTAAAGTTGAAAAAAGTGATTTTTTCGTGTATAGTCTACTAATATTGTTGAATAACGCAAAAACGGTTGAAAAATTGATAGGTACATTACATTGGGAAAATGTGGACAATTTAATTACCTATCTTTTGGTATATTCAAACATCTGAATTGACGACTGTTTGTTTGAGTAATCCACCGTGCAAGTTACAAATCTTGGAAAACTTACAGTTGTTACGTCTAATTTTGCTCCTACTTTGCTCCAGTTGAAAAACCCAATACTTTATGATACAAAGTACATTCAAACACCACCAACTACATACCAAATTATAGCAACTACTACTAAGTACTATCTACTATAAAAATACCTATAGATTCCCACTCTTCATACACAAATAATTAACTACTACTACCTACCTACACCTATAATACTATATACCATATTTATACCATATTTATATAGGTGTGATAAGGATACTATCCCCCAGTGATTTGGAATATGGAAATAATTTTGACAAAATATCAGATGAGCAGAATAATTCTCATGAAATATCGTCATTATTATTATCTTGATTATTATTCACAACAAGATTGTAAAATTATTGTCATGAATAGTTGTGGACGCTGAATGAAAAATCAGAACAATGTAGACCTTTTCTTCAGTATTATTGGGCCGAATCGGAACGCCGATTTGAAGATCGCCGTAGTCCGTTCTTGGAAATGTCAAGATTTTGAACTTCGAAATACGTATTTTTCACCTTCAATACGGCGAGCGATAAAAGTATAGTTCAAAAATGTCGAAAGGTACTTTTAAATACATCCTTGCGAAAAGACATTTGATAAAGAAACGGTCGATCCTGTCGGCAAAATTTTTATTGCGAAACCGTATTTTTATTCGCCAGTCACCGACAAATGTAAGAACGTAGCGATCGTACAAATGATACTGTCGACTTTTTCTGCTCCGAGTTTGGGCATGATTCAGAGCGTGAAGACGTTCGACGAAGAACGTTCCCATTTTCCGATAGTAGCGAGATTCCGGGGCCGATATTGCCTCATAAAAGAGCAACCAACCTTCTCACTTCGTTTCCGAAATTCCTATATCAAGAAACCTTCAACGCTCTCGCTTCTGGTAGATCTCTAAGCCCGCCAACGATCCGCTGCGTCATTCTCGCACAGGAAAAATTCATATTTCATCGTCAGAGCTTGCCTGCGTTAGTAAAAGGCCGAGAGCCATTTATTTTAACTTTTACCCCCCCGAGTGATGAGGTTGTCCGAACAAACGGAAGACTTCCCGAAGATAAATAGTGCTGTTTCTCAAAGAACCGTTGTGGATATGCTTCGTTGCTGCTCTTACATAAAATTTTCCCCCGAACTCCGAATTGCATATTTCGAAAGCGTACTACATACACCAGTTTCTTATTAGATTTTCAAATGAATCCCTTTTCAAACTTCATTCTTCTTTTCACGAAGTTCGTTGTACACAGTTATTCGTGCCCTTTCAAGGTTATAAATCATCTGGCAACTGAGTTGAGCAGGAAAATACATTTATAACAGGAAATATTATGTAGCCAACCTCGTTCATTTTCCTTCGAATATCACAATTTGTTTCATTCATGGTAAGATAATTTTCCAGTCACACGAAAAAAAGGGTGCAAATGATTGTACGGTGGTTTTTTATTCATTTACATCCATTATGATTTGGAAAAACCATCCACCTATTATAGTTCCTAATCAAAACTCTTGTGAATATTTCCACTAATAAACGATATGGTAACTAAGGGTGAAATCCTTTTCAACTATCGTGATTCGAAATATTCTTATTTTTCCCGATTTACTTAATTATAATTAACATTAATTATTGTCAAGTAGGATATAGCTCGATAATCTGTGGAGCTATAAAAATCGTTGTACACTCGTTGGAATGGTAGGCAGACACTCTCTTCAGCTGTACCGTTTAGCAAATAATTATTAAGGTTCCTTCTGATTTTGAAATTAAAAAAAAAAAAAATTAAAATTAAGAGAGTCCAGTAGACGAAGAGATTGCCTCGAATACCGCTATTTTTGAATTAGCGATATCGATTACGGCGTTTTAAGTCATCTTAGAGTTGTGGGAATGTTACCGATTTAAGATTCTTATTATAGTTGTAAGGTTGTTACTGATGATGGCTTATAACGCTCAAATCAATTAATAATCAACTCATTCAAAATCAGTGGAATTTGTGACAGTCTCTTCGTCTCATTCTTGTATCCTGTATCCTTCTGGCTATAAAAAATAGATCTTTCTAGAAGGTAGCAGAAGTTTTTCAAAATACTTAATTCGATTTTTTATCGTTGTAGAGAAAAAATAATGCTTAAAACTTCAGAGTAAGAAAAAAAAGCAAAAAATTATACTTACGTACGCTTGGTCAGCGAGTTGATCAAGTACAAAAAAAAAGATTCAGGAGGATTCTTTCAAAGGTTTTATATTACTTACAGATTTCTTGTTTCTTTTTTGAGTGCAGGTTTTCCTTTCTTTTTTGAGTGCAGATTTGTTTTGGACAAAAATGTTCAGGGTATACGCGTTTTTGGTTTATTATTCAATGATAAACCGTTGTAATCGCCCAAGAAAAAAAAAAAAAATTCTAACCCCCCTCAAAATTTGATGTTTTACGTTTCAAGGCATGTAGAATCCGAATATCCAATAAAAACGCTGCAAATGATTGTACAGTGGTTTATTATTATTTCGCTTCAATATTGATTTAGAAAGACTATCCATTTGTGATTTTGAATATTCCGAACATTTGTGAACGTTCCCACCGGAAAACAGATGGTAACTATAAGAGAAAACTCCGTAGCAACTATTGTAATTTTAATCATTTTTATTTTTCTTAATTTCCTAATTAAAAGCTAAACTTATTGCCTAACGATACAGCTGGAGAGAGTGTTTGACGACCATTCCAATGAGTATAGAACGATTTTTATAGCTCCAAGAACTCTCGAGTTATACCCTAATGCCAAATTTCTGAAAATCTCCCGAATTCGGCACAAAAGCTGCGATAACTCGAGAACCAATAAAGCTATCGACCTGGCGATGGTCTCATTCGATTCAGCGTCCAAAAATCTATATAAATTGATACCACGTACACATTTTTCTGAAACACCCTGGAAAATATGAATTTTCTCCCCCTCAAAACCCCCCAAAAAAACCCTTAAAATTGAGCTAGCAAGTTGGGTCAAGAACTGTGCCGTCGTAGGACCGAGATTGATTTTTGGTGAAAATTTCAAGAATTTAGCTATTATAGTTTGGCCGGAAAACTGCTAACGGCGTACGGCGTACGGCGTACGGCGTACGGCGTACGGCGTACGGCGTACGGCGTACGGCGGACAGACAGAATTTTTTTTATTGGATATTCGGATTCTACATGCCTTGAAACGTAAAACATCAAATTTTGAGGGGGGGTTAGAAATTTTTTTTTCTTGGGCGATTACAATGGTTTATTATTGAATAATAAACCAAAAATTCTGTCCGTCCGCCGTACGCCGTCCGCCGTTAGCAGTTTTCCGGCCAAATTGTAAGAGCTAAAAATTTGAAATTTTCACCAAAAATCAATCTCGGTCCAAGGACGGCCCAATTCTTGAACCAACTTGCTAGCTCAATTTTAAGGGTATTTTTGGGGGTTTTGAGGGGGAGAAAATTCATATTTTCCAAGGTTTTTCAGAAAAATTTGTACGTGGTATCAAATTATATAGATTTTTGGACGCTGAATCGAATGAGACCATCACCGGGTCGATAGCTTTATTGGTTCTCGAGTTATCGCAGCTTTTGTGCCGAATTTGGGAGATTTTCACAAATTTGGCATTAGGGTATAACTCGAGAGTTCTTGTAGCTATAAGAATCGTTCTATACTCATTGGAATGGTCGTCAAACACTCTCTCCAGCTGTATCGTTAAGCAATAAGTTTAGCTTTTA
The DNA here is from genome assembly GCA_037159825.1 of Tupiocoris notatus. Taxonomy (NCBI): domain Eukaryota; kingdom Metazoa; phylum Arthropoda; class Insecta; order Hemiptera; family Miridae; genus Tupiocoris; species Tupiocoris notatus. The sequence goes on from JASJUZ010000528.1 coordinate 240,195, forward strand.
ATTAGGAAATTAAGAAAAATAAAAATGATTAAAATTACAATAGTTGCTACGGAGTTTTCCTCTATAGTTACCATCTGCTTTTCGGTGGGAATGTTCACAAATGATCGGAATATTTAAAATGACAAATGGATAGTCTTCTTAAATCAATATTGAAGCGAAATAATAATAAACCACTGTACAATCATTTGCAGCGTTTTTAATCTAAAAAATAAATGCCTAGCGATGTCGGAAGACTTCGTTCGAGGTGGGTGCCCATTGAAAAATGTAAATTTCTCATCACTCTCTTCCCTAATTTCGAGTCTTGTCCCTTTTTCTTCCCTCTTTCTCGCTTTTTCTCCCCCTTTCGTCATCAACTTCCTTGATGTTAACGCCGAGTTAAACTGCGCTAGTTGAAAGAGTCGCATGTTAAAAGGCGAAGCCCTCCTTCAGCCAACGTTGCCAGTTTCTCGCTTTCGTTTGAAAACAAAAGAAAAATTATTTTCATTTTCAACTTTTCCACCTCCTCATGAATTCAACCTACCATCGTTTTTTCCCCTTCTTTCATTCATTTCATTCTGAACGAAACCCTTTGACTCGTAGGTTGGGAGAGATGCTTTTCTAAACCGAAGGGTAACTGTGAAAAAATAACTTTTCCAATCTTGAATGTCCTCGGTTTTTTTCTGTTGAATCTAAAATTATAATTCACAGGCTTTGCGTTTGAATTCGGTTATAAAACCTGAAGAAAACTGATCCGAATGGCTGCTTCCCTTTGTACGTATCAACTATTCATGCTTCAATTGGTTGTGCGATCAGTGCGCTCCCTGCGGCGGTATTTTTCACAATCTATGAAATGCACTGTCTTATTTTGGGGAGGGGAGGCAGGACAGTGATCGGTAATCAGTCATGACATAACTTGTGTAGCTATACTTATAAAGGCCTTTACAGACTGGACGATAACATTGTTGAAAACATTGTTATTAGCATTTTTCAGTAACTTTCCTTTCACACCGAACGCAACATTGTTGGCAACAATGTTATCAACATCAGGCGAGGAATTGTTAATAACATTGTTACGGCACTTGAAAAATGTTGATAACAATTCCTCCCCCGAAATATTACTGGAAACATTGTTGGCAACATTTTCTGCAACATTGTTATTTTTTCCGTCAACATTGTTAGTAACATTGTTGGCGACACTGAGTTTTGTTATCGAGCCATGAGCGATGACAAACCGGCCTTTGTGACTGACATTGTGGATAACATTGTTAGAGAACTAGACCCAAATAAAACAGACGGAAGAATTGTTGGCAACAAAAAAGTTAACGACATTGTTGCCAACAATGTTGGTAACATATATCTAGATCATCTCTTTTTGTTACAAACATAATTGTTATCAACATTTTATGTTAATAACATTTTTGTTTTCACTAACATTTGGTCTGTAAGCACCTTAACTTCGTAAGGATGGCTGTACATATTCCGCTTAGCCTTCAACCATCTTTAGGTGCAACAACTTTGTTACTGAGATCACTGATGCTAATGTTAAATATTTCTTTAACTCCTATGGCCATGTATATTGACTACAAAAGATGGGTCAAAACAAGGTGAGCTCTGTTTTTTAGCGTGGATCTAACCTACTTTTACCTTACTGTTTTACTTATTCCTTCAATCCAACCGAACCATTCGGAATTCAATCATTCGTAAAATGAGTGATTTTAACGCACGTATATTGATCAAAGAGATTTTAATTAATTTATTTTATTTATTCCATTATACAGGCATAAGCCTAACATTACAATAATAAAAGAAAGTATAAATGCGATCGCAGCGCCAAATTAAGGGAAACTACAAAATTTAAAAATAACCGAGATATCGTCATAAGGTACTATGAGATAACAGGCATTTCTCCATATGGAAAAAAATATTAGTAACTTAATTTTTTTCCAACAGATAAATTATGACGAACTTCCTTTTTTCCACAAATAAAAATGTACACGTAACGCTCGCTCTGTCCATAAAAAAATTCGCAGTTTTCTTCCCACACCCAATACGTCGGAGTTCCTTCCCGGAGGAATACTTTTCTCTTCCATATTGCCGTAATAAACCGACCAAGCAACAGATGTGGTTCAAAGGCTTTCCGTCGAATCTGCACCGTGTGCTGGAAAACGTTATCGCCCCCAATTTTTTTTCGCGGTCTAGAAGGAACCGGAAACCCTTCAGTTGGGGTTAGTGGTTAGGGAATCGCCAACTTTTCCAACGGATCGGTGACATTATTCAGAGTAGATTTTTAATATAATCCTTTTCTCCAAACCCATACATTCCTTCGTAGATTTCGTATGGGAATATCGACAAAATATTGAATTTTCTTGAGCTTCCGCCGTTAGTCAATATCCTCCTTTCAAACTGAAAGATTGAGGTAATACAACGATATCTGATCTAAGTTTCCGTGGTCCTCAGAGTATCATAATCTATTCCCTTTTTATTCAAATTTAATTTTCTGTAGTTAAGGACTCACCACAATGTACTGTTGGCCTAAATACGTGACGATTCTGATATATTGTAAGGAGCAACATTGGAATTACGTGCGAATTTGTAGACGCGTGTCTGTATGTAAAAAGCACCAGCTTTAGTACCTAAAATTATTTAAGAACTTTTTTAATAGGTACCCGCTGTGATACGAATTGTTATCATCAACAGGCTGAAGACTGTTGTGTCCACACTGACTGGTTCTCCTGACTGGTAACACTGAGCAGTGTGGATAACCAGGGGATCGGAGAACCTGCCGCTGTGCCGGCAGTCCGCTCACAGTTTGAGCTCTGTAATAATGTCCATGTCTGGTGAAATATAGTTATATTCAGTTCCGACCGTTTCGGCTAGTTTATTAAATCCCTCGGCCGTTACCAAATAGAACAAAGACAAGAGGTAATAGAGGACATACTATCCACGAAATTTTCTTTATGTAATGGTTACGTTTCACCAATGGCCTCCTCAAGTATGTGAGAAAAAATTGGTTTAGTATTCTTAGCCCATTTGAACAGCCAAGTTGTTGATGAATCGATGATTATTACTATGGCATTGATCGCACATCCTTCCTGAGGTGATAATCTGCATCCGAAGCACACTACCAGAAGCAATACGCATACTAAATGGCACTACATACTAACGCATTTAGATACTAAAATGTTACTTGTACTGGGTTGGTGAGGGGGAGAAGAACCAGGCGACACATTCTTCAACTTTTTATTTTTTGGCCGAGCACTTTCGCCCCTTCGGGCATCCTCAGGGCGATGTGGAACCATTCATAGGTTACCACATCTTCTCCCCCTCACCAACCCAGTACAATGAGAAATGCGACGACTCAACCAAGTAAAATGTTACTGTGCAGTAGTTTACTATTCCTTAGCTTCCATCATGATTTGGAAGGACCATCCACTTGTCATAGTCCCTAACCAATCCTTGTGAACGTTTGCACCTACAAACATATTGGTAACCAAGTACGAAATCCTTTTCAATTATCGTAATTTGTATGATTTTTGTTTTTCCCAATCACTTAATTTTAAGGAAAATTAATTGTCGAACGACACAGCTGAACAGAGTGTCTGACGAGTTTTCCAACGAGTATAGAACGATTTTTATGGCTCCACATATTATAGAGTTATACCATCTTGACAAATATCTCAAAATCACGAAAAATTCACATAAAAACTGTGGTATCTCGAGAACAATTTCTTTTTAAGACATTGTAAGACAGAGGAGCCGACTTTAAAAAAGTGACCATTCTGGTGGCGATTGAGAGGTGAAAAGAAAAGTCGTTCAATCATTCGGGGAATGGTAGAAATAATTATTTTTATGCTTTTAGTGGAGGCGGTCCAATCAATCAGGTGATCAGGGTTTTTTCAGGCAAATACTTCTTAAGCTGGTTTCATTATTATTTTTTTGCTTTTACTGGTGTTATTCCACAGTTGCTGGGGGGAATATTGGTTTCTTTGTTAAACCCCACGTTTCTAATAGAGACCATAGTCCGCGGTCCATTTGATTTTACAAAGTGACCAATAATCCCCACGGCCACCGCGAAAACAACGGTGAATTAAAAAAAAAAACTCACCAATAAAACACTCGTTGTTAAACGCTTTTCAACTCGTTTCGTGGGTTTTAAATTGTACTGTCAAAGGTAAATTTAGCAAGAACCTGCGGGCTCGAGATCTTTCTCGAACGACTTAACCCTTGCGTTGATGGAGTACACTGATCTTTTCCAACCGCTTTTTTGCCTGGACCATTAGCGGTATTAAACTTTCCCCACTCCGGATATCCGAGTTGCCGACCGTACGTGTGTAATTTTTCACTCCATGGTGCCTTGCATACTTTTACCATTCGCATCCTTTTTCGCTTGCCGTCCGTTAATCGTTAAGTGAGCCCATGAATTAATCCCGAACGACGGGAAAAGGGAGCGCTGGGAAGTGACGCTTGAAATATATATTATTTGCGGGAATACACAGTAGACAATGCATGATGAGAGAATTCATTCCCATATTATACTCGTCTAATTCCGTGACGTCTTCAAATGCAATGAATATTTCATATGGTAGGATCGAACGACCCCCAGTTTGCACAATTATCTTTATTTTCGTCTTTTTTTTCTTTCAATTGATTAAATTATTGGGTAAGCTGGTTCAATTACTTTCTGAAATCGAATTGATGGCTTAGGGTGGAGTATAGTTCCGCGCTATTGAGGTTGGAATTTGGTTTTACCGCTGATTATTATTGAATGATAATCCGAAATAGTCTATCTGAAATGTTGTGTAAAATTAGTTAACATTATATACAACAGCGGTTGCATTTTGGTATGAAAAATAACTATAATTTATCTCAAGCACACGATTTTCCCCTTAGAAATCGTTAGTGCCCCTCACCTGTAGCACTTCTTGTGCTACAAAGATTTGACTTTTGGACTAACAAAATCATTGCTCAGTTCATACCAATTTTAATACACATTTGACTGTAATAAAAACTAATTCTGTAATAAAAATTGTTTTGAAAAAAAAAATAAACAAGTAATTTACAAAAGATTTGTTTTCTATTCCCATGTATACAAATTATTTACAAAACTATACAAAGACAATCAAATTTAAGCTCTGTAGTTCCAAATTGCATAAATATAATACTTGCATAATATTAAACCATAAGTTGAAATAAATCTTGGTATTCAAGTAAAAATTTGACCTAAGTAATGAAAAATACTGCTGGTCTCAGAGACCGGATGATACTGTTAGTGATAGAAAATTCATGATACGGTTAAAGTGTTAACTTAATTACTATTATTTTTCTTCGGCATTAATGTCGTTGTTAAATCGTTCTTTATGGTATAACAGTTATAGCAAAAGAATTACTGTAGAGGGAGCGAGAGTAGAAAAGTGAACAAAATGGATTGTATTATCTTCCTTACATCGCAATTTTTCGTCATCAACTTCATTAGGTACCTAATTGATAAATAGAAGAATTGACAAAATTTGTCGAGTAGACGTAGTTTAGTATAGTACATCCATTCGAACTTTGCTCTTCGATTCTCCCTGACAGAATCGCCAGGTGTACTTTTACCTTCTACGTTACGCATATTTTGAGGACTTCAATCGTTCAGATGTGCGAGGGGTATCGTAATCTGACGTCAAGGAGATGAGCACTTCAAATTCAAAACTGATTCTACAACTACCTGACTTAATCTTTGCGCCTTCTAATCGACCTCGACTAAGAGCGTTCAAGATACAGAACGTTAGCGATTAGAAGTGTTGAGAAGGTCCAAAGGCCACTTGTTGCTCATGCTCACACCGCCCTACTATCCACCATAAGGATTCAATTAGATAAAACTCACCACCCGTTATAGTTTCACCCACGCAAGCGGCTTAGTTCAGTTTCTCCTGCTAGTTTTCACATGCAACATCGTTAGAAGGTGAGTTAGTTAAGTTCAGGTGAGTTTCGATTAAAAAAAAATAATAATATAGAGCTACATGTACATGAAAACAATATTATTCAATTTTTCTCCTCCAGGTGGTCGCATTACTTCTTTTTGTAGGTTGAGGGGGAGAAAAACGAGGCGACCTCTTCTCCATTTTTTTTTTTATTATTCAGCCGAGTACTTTCGCCCGTTCGGGCTTCTTCAGGGCATTATAGGACCGGGTCCTATAATGGGTCCTATAATGGGGTCGCCCGAACGGGCGAAAGTACTCGGCTGAATAATAAAAAAAATGGAGAAGAGGTCCCCTCGTTTTTCTCCCCCTCAACCTACAAAAAAAAAAAAAAATTATTCAATTGATATTGTTGATGAAAATGGTGAGGAGTAGTACTTTGTGAGTTAGTCGTCTCTTCATTAACTCAAAAAAATGCGAAAATGAACCTGCACATCTTCCAATGCAATACTTTTGAAACTGAAATAGATAAGTAATGATCTGGAAAAACTTCAGACATCGTAGATTAAAAAATATTGTTATTATTTTTTTTATAATGTTTAAATTAAGCTTTGATTGTTCCTTCACAAGTATGTTGACGACGAACAGATAGCATTTTTTTTGTTTATTGTTTGGATTCTGTGCATGCTTCATTGAAACACCTAAAATAAAGTTAGGTATTGAGGCTTTCACCTTTATTGTTATGGTTGATTATATCGGTCTATTATTGAATCGTTAACAAAAATGTTGCTTTGCCAGCAGTGACATTCGTAGAAATCGAAAAAAAAAACTGACTGATTGAACACAGCTATAAAAGTTTGTTCCTAAGAAAATGAAGCTGCTTCTGCTGATTCACGATGTAATGGAGACGTGCCATTGAAGGGAATAGTGTAGCGAGGACGAGCGTTGTCACGCTGCCCGCAATTACTAATTGCCAATTAGTGGAGATGAGGTCAAGAGGCGAGTGAAATGAAAGACAATATTGTTACAGGTCGTCTGGATCAACAGCGGCTTTAAGTTTCTGAGTCCTCTTCCCCATCAGGGGAACTCAGTGGAACCACCCATTACAAGATCGATTCACCCAAAGAGACTTACTAGTGTCGACGATTCGCAGGTGACAAAGTGAACGTCTATAACCTAGGCCTGAGCTGGCCTCGTTCAATTCGCTATTCCGTAGCGTACACGTCCAGAACTCTTGACTCGAATAATAGAAAATATTGCATACACGGCAGATTTATTGTTATAGACAAGCAATGCACGACAAAGCTGCAATTTTTCCATCTGCTATCTTCGTCGTCTCGTCATTGTCAAATCTTGCCGGGTGAGGCTTCAATACGGATATGAGAATTAATTTTCAAAAGATTGAATATGAATTCCACCACGGCTGAATCAACCGTGCTTTCTTCGTACGTGCCAATTTAACGTCCTCTGCAGTTTACTTGTACTTCATCACTCATACAATTTATTGAGTTCTAATATTGATAAAATCTTTTATAAAAAAAATACGAGTCTCCCATAAGCGCTTTAACCCTTTCAACGTTTTGCCATAATAAGTTAACTCCTTCAGTTAATCTCTTCAGCCTTTCATAATTTATCCTTCTAGTTCAACGCGTGGGAGGAATTGGATTGGCGGGCTAAAGTTGGAATTTTTCGGTACTTTTCTGGGGTAAGTCGAAATTTTGGGATAATTTCAGACTTCAGGTGGAAAGTCGGATTTTCGGGTAAAGAATTGCAACCGCCGGCTTCATTCGTAAACGAAACTACTTCGATCCCGAGGCCAAGCACCATGTGGCTGATCGTATTATCATTCGAATATCCGTCTCCCAAGAGAAACAAAACGACGGGCAGATTGATCTCTCGGAAAATTGGCGCGCGTTGGCGAAACACCTTCAATCCTGATGGTCTTTGGGAAGCTGATGGCGGTGACAGGAAGGAAGGGAAAGCTGTTCGTGAAGCAACTTACCTGGATTGGAGAAATGTAGGAAGGTGAAACATACGAACTAGGGCGATAATGGTGGAACAGAGGCGGAAAACAATCTGTCAAACCTGTTGTAAGAGACAGAACGTTGGGAAAATGTGGATGGGGTAAGTGCCAATTAGGGGAAGTACAGGGCTGCTAGAAGGAGGAATTGAAAGGTTACAGAAGAGCGGGAAGTAACGCTTCATATTATCTGGGAATCGCGAAGAATTGCATTGATATTATCTTGAAAGAATTGCCTTGAAGTGTAGTGAAAGCAATGGAGCACAATGCCTGACAAAAAATGTGGTCAAGACCGGAATTTTAAACGACTTATCCGGGAACCACCCGGATTCGCTTTCTCGTAACGCTAGGTTAAACTTGTGGCTTCATAATATACAATATCTGACATTAATGATTTCTACCTTCTGTCTTGCTGTTAGATATAACAGAAAATTGAAACATTTCGGAAGTTCCGTCGCTCAACTTTAACGAAGCCTATGGCTAACAACAATTCGCGAATACCAGCATAATCGCCTAAAGGGTGGATTGGATACGGGAGCTACTGGGGCTATAGACTTGCGGAAGTTTCTTTCCTCGTAAGCGCTGGGAAAGGAAGAGAACATGAGAACCGAGGTTCTACCGCCTGATGGGATGGAAAGTGAAGCTGCGAGGTGTTACCTTATGACCTTCTCGCTGCCAATCTGTTGTCTCAATCTGCTCCGCGTTTTCTAACGCGAACCCTTTTTGCCAAATGAAGCTATTTCAGATGGTGATGTGTCTTTGTGAGAGGATTGGTCGAGCTTGTTTTCTTCAGCGGAACAACGCTTTTTAAGCTTCAAACTGAATTCGTTTAACCCAAGGCCTGTTGATCTGTATTAGTAGAACCTTGGACCCTGAAATATTTATTACCAACGCGTGGACCTTCGTGAATGCTGCTAACGTAAATTGACTAGAAAATTGAAATGATTGTTATTGACCAACGAATATTAGTGCAATTATTTGAATTATTTCAAAAGAAAATCCGATCACATATCAATGATCCACGTAATTGTTGTAGTGAGGGGGAGAAACACGGCTTCCACAATTTTTTTTTCTTTTATTAACCGAGATATTTTGCCAATTCGGGCATCTCCAGGGCTACATACGCCCATCAGATACCTATCTACGATCACATCAGACCAGAATGTGCCAAAGATTTCGACATACAAAAGAAAAAACGCTGCAAATGATTGTACAGTGGTTTATTATTATTTCGCTTCCATATTGATTTAAGAAGACTATCCATTTGTCATTTTAAATATTCCGATCATTTGTGAACGTTCCCACCGAAAAAACAGATGGTAACTATAGGGGAAAACTTCGTAGCAACTATTGTAATTTTAATCATTTTTATCTTTCTTAATTTCCTAATTAAAAGCTAAACTATTGCCCAACGATACAGCTGGAGAGAGTGTTTGACGACCATTCCAATGAGTATAGAACGATTTTTATAGCTCCGAGAACTCTCAAGTTATGCCCTCATGTCAAATTACAGAAAATCTCCAAAATTCGGCACAAAAGCTACGATAACTCGAGAACCAATAAAGCTATCGATCCGGCGATGGTCTCATTCGATTCAGCGTCCAAAAATCTATAGAATTTGATACCACGTACACATTTTTCTGAAAAACCTTGGAAAATATTAATTTTCTCCCCCTCAAAACCCCCAAAAACACCCTTAAAATTGAGCTAGCAAGTTGGTTCAAGAATTGGGCCGTCGTAGGACCGAGATTGCTTTTTGGTGAAAATTTCAAATTTTTAGCTCTTACAGTTTGGCCGGAAAACTGCTAATGGCGTACGGCGGACGGCGTACAACGGACGGACAGAATTTTTTTTATTGAATATTCGGATTCTACATGCCTTGAAACGTAAAACATCAAATTTTGAGGGGGGGTTATAAAATTTTTTTTTGGATAATAAACCAAACGTTCAAACTATGGGTACAACAACTTGGCGACTATACCGGAGGATACAACATCCCCTCCTTCATAGTCGGGTCTGGATACAATCTTGGTGAGACACGTCTTTTAGAATTCATTTTGCTATCATCGTTGTCGTCTCCCTCCTGAAACGAATTTTGAAACGGGGCGTGTTTTAAATGGTATCGATTCCTTCTGACTGTCCTCCGGTCGGTTTCGACAAGGTACGATCGAGGGGTTTCTGATATCTCAATTATTCGTCCTTCTCTTTTCAGGTCAATAATCCACACCGGATCTCCTACTTCAAATGGTTTCAAGTCTTTAACTCGGTGCCTCGTGTCATATTGGCGCTTGTAGTTGTTGCGGTATATTTTTTCTATCCCCGGCAATTTAGAGGTGTCAGGTCGGCTTGAGAGAACTTCTTCAGTCATTGGGAGGGTGCTTCTTAGTCTCCTGTTCATTAGTAATTGAGCCGGAGTAAACCCATTGCGAAGTGGAGTTGAACGATAAGCCAGGAGGGCTAAGTAAGGATCACCTTGGTTTTTCTTGAGGATCATCTTGGCCACTTTCACTGCTGATTCAGCTTCACCGTTGCTCTGTGAAAATTTTGGGCTGCTAGTCACAAGTTTGAAATCGTATTCAATTGAAAATTTTTTGAAATTGGAATCACCTAGAAATTCCAAATAATAAACCAAAATAGAGAAAGAGTGGCCGTGTGCATCTTCTCTTTACCCCAACAATTACGTGGAAAATGTGACCAACAGAAGAATATCAATAATCAGTTACCAAAGGGCTCAGCACTGTGGTTGTCCAAGCAAGTTCTACATTACAAGAAGTGTAGTCAGGTAAATAATAGATTGAAAATGAGATTTTTATTTATTTATGTTCTTTGTTCAATACATACGACGTATAGTGATAAAATAAATTATGATTTGAAATAGAAAGTACGCGAAAATAGTTTATGAAGATCTACTACAACGTCAATGCTGGACCTTCCATTTTTTTTAGAAATATTGATACCTACGCCAAAGGTAATTATAATAATGGTTGGGCCCAAATTCACATGTAATGGAATAAAATACGGATGCATTACAGCGAATCTATACCATGGACCTCTCGATCGATAGTATTTTGCGGATTGTGATAACAGTTTTCCGGTGCTATCGTCTTCTTGACCACCAGTTCTTACAAACATGGCTGCAGACAATGCTTCACCGCCCAAAAAGCCTTTCGCCCGGTACATCCTTTTCAGAGGCGAAATGGTTTCGGTTATATTCGCCACTGTTGTGAGGGTGATAAGACAGCCTGCAAAACTCTGGAAGCTAGAGGAAAGTGAGTGATAGCCGGACAGCGCTCGCCTGGACATACAACGACCGACCGTCCAACGAAACGGGAGACATACCCAGCAAAGGTTGGTTATATTGCGTCCCTTATCGCAATCCTTCGCTCGTGGTGTCAGCCAAGTTTCTCGCTCAATTCTCCTCTCGCCTTTCCATCTTGGGATTCCTTCGTTTTATTACTCTGCAAAACCGAGCGGATACAAAGTAGGCCAAAGGCAGCAGTCCATGATTGCAAAACTTGAAAGACATTCTTTGACGCCGTATCGGTTTAAAATTACTCGGCGTTTTCCAAAGGAAGCACGTTGACTGCTAAAGATATTGAGTGAGAAGCCGAATCCATTTCAACGCAATGACTTCGTACGCATGGCTCATTAATAGTGTCAGAATGACTTTTGCGTGGATGTAATAAGATGTTGGAAAGAATGAGGGGAAACTGGAGGTTTGAAGCTCAGACGTGCCTGTCTTTATTTAGCGGAGTCACACTGGCAACAATAATAGGTACGATGAGTAACGACTTAAAATAGAACTAATGAAAGAATACACACGAGAAAATGTATTGTATCCAATGCAAAAGGCCTTTCAAAATGGATAAATCTAGCTCATACTTCTAGGACGTCTAAGGGTTCTCGAACGTATATGTAGGCATAAATTTTCCTATCTGATTTCTGCATCTGACCGTTCTATTCGCCATTTTTTTACTTCTTACACGGGCCCTACTTTTTCTTTTAATCTACATAAGAAATTCTAGAAACTATAGATTCTACAAAATGTGTCGAAATTCGCAATCCAGAGATAGGACGAAATGTAGTTAAAACCAGCAGTCATATAGGAAAATTAAAAGTCTCCCAGCGTTCAAATATTCACTCTTGCGGTATATTAAAATCTCAAAAGCTAAAAAATGGCATACGGCGGAAGTACTGTGTGTTACCCAAACCATACAAAACAAGTTGTGTGAACAAGGTCAAAGTTGGTCATATTAAAAGCAAAGAGACCCCAAAATTACGAATGAAATAACTGAAAATGCGTTTTACGAGGAAGTACTGCGTGTGACCCCAAAAAATAAAGATGAAGCTATATTCAGCTGTCATATAGAAACATTTTATGCACTCCAGCGTTCAAATATATTCATTTTTGCGGTGTATAAAAATCAAAATGTAGCTAATATGCGAATAACGCGGAAGTACTGAATGTGGCCGACATGATAAAAATCAGGCATCATTTAATCGTCGACCCCAACATTTCAAGACCTTGAACGTTCAAATACATTGAGTTTTGCGGCCTGTAAAAATCAAAATACAAAACATGCACTAGTGAAATCGTGAAAAAGGCACTTAACGTGGAAGCACTTTATGCGACCCACTATACAAAAAATCTCGTGTTTTCTGCATGCCATAACCGACATTTCAAGCCCTCAAATTTAGAAAAAGATTGACTCCTATAGCCTGTTAAAATCGAAACATAAAAAACTTTGAACGTTTATATCTCGGAAGTACTGTATGTAATCCAATATCCGGAAAACCCCAATGTTGCACAATTACTGGGAAAACATTCCCTTAAAATTTCGTAGGGTTTCATACATTTTCCAGGGAGATATGGCTATTTATGACAGTTTGTAACCACAGACAGACGGACACACAAACACTTGTTCAGAAAGTGATTCTGAGTATTAATACTACTATGAAAATTTCTTCCAACAGGACCTCGGTTCCATATTCGACTTTTCAGACGATCTCAATACTTCCAGTTACTACGTAAACGTGGAAGTAATGAAAGGTTGTCGAATAAAATTTAATTTTTTCAACTCACCAAATCACTTAGAAAACCAACTTAAAACCACCGTGTCCATCACTTTTTTCATTCGCGTTGTAGAGAAAGGTTGTGCGAACGGATTTTCATGAAATGTTGGGTAAGATTTGCAATGAGAAAAGTTTGAGGAAAATTCGAGCTTGAATAGATTACGACACTGAGTCCTCCATCAAGCAGCGCGGGTAATAAGATAATTCTGGTGACGAAGTAATGAGTGAGTGTTGTAGTTTATAGGAATTGAGAAAATAGGCCGACCAACTCCATTATTTTCTGCTACCCTGATAAGAATAGCAAGCTGAGGCGCCAAATGATTTTCTCCGTTTCGCAATGATGAGGGATATACATCGTAGGGATGAGAATATCGCTTTATCAGTAATGCTGATGCCATCCTCTCCTTGCCACTTTGCTGATAGAATGAGTACGTGTCGTCAATGGAGCGAATTAACCTGAGGTAGAATATAATATTATGCTGTCGAAAATCAATTGATGTTGACATAAATAGCGTATCACAAATAATATTTGCAGCTTAACTCAAGTGGATCCAAAGTTATGATGGAAGTGTTTCATTAAGCCGTCCAGTCATAAATTCTTGGGTGGAAAGCACATTATTTTGGTACACGATATTTCACTTTTTTGGCAAGTTTTAGATCACTGAGTTTTTTTAATTTTATTTATTCTCATACAATCCTAACTAATAAAGATGCGCAGATTTTTCTATGACACATAAATAGAAAGCACCCGAGGTTTTATCAACACTAAGCACATGCGCACAGTGAAATGACAGCGTCGCTGAGCTCAAGTGGCTCTTTTGGAGTGGACTTGAGGACATGATGATTGGAGAGGTACACTATATGACTGATGTTGATTATAATATTAATGTATTTTTTAATTAAGACCAGTACGTTATTAATTTAGAAAAGACGATCAACTCTTAGGGCGTAAAGTTGGCTGAAAACCGAAAATAGATAAAATTGCTTTTTGAACATTAATTAAAATGTCAACTGTATAACGCATGAGATATCCCTCTTTACCTAGCTCTACCGCACTATGTCAGATAGTGGCAGATTTACAGCATTGTCAGTGAGTTTTTCTCAGTCGTGGGAAAGGGAACATGGAAATTCTGGAAACATCTGGACAGGCACGTTCGTTGGCCTGCTTCTATTCGAGGGATTTTTTATAACCCATGGAAGAGGTTGTCTCACTTGTCAAGTTATGTGTGCCACCGTCCATCTTGTTCGCGTTCTTCAGACTGATGCCTAGAAGTGTCGGTGCGGTGACTGGGAGCGGAAGCATTTCTACTCCCAAATGTCCTTCCAGGCCCTGTCGGACGGAAATTTACAAGTTGTTGCCGCGGACGCATAATTGTATGGAAATTGTATGCCGATGGGACTTGCTGAGGGTGCAGGGGCTGCTGTTGACACTGGCTCTATTGAATTAATGCATGGGCTTTTCCTGCAGCCCTTTCTCGTCCAACACTTGGCCAGCCTCGCACAACATCGTGATTACAGTCTCGCACCAGCCGGCGACATTAACAAATAGACACACAACGTATCATAGTAGCGCTGCCATTTTTTAACTGCCAGTAATCCCGAAACGGCATTATCGATTTTGTCGCACGAACTGAAATCCAACACTTTCATGCTACAATGGCTTTTTCCCTCATCATAACACTGAGAATTATTCGCTTATTATAGCTAGCGTCCCAATGAAGAGAAAACAATACTGGTGTACAACTTTTCGATTGATTCTTCTCAATATTGACAAGATTAATGACAGAAAATTTTGTGCACGGTGAATTTTCGATTTTCGATGTTTTACACTCCAACCTAGGTCCAGGTTGGAGTGTAAAACATTTTAATTATTATTTTGATTTTATTTTATTTTATATTTTTTTTTTTTTGTGGATTTGTGGGCCGTGGATACCTTGTAATGGTGCTACGAAGCCCTGATGATGCCCGAATGGGCGTAAGTGCTTGGCAGGCCAGCAATAAAAAACGCTGCAAATGATTGTACAGTGGTTTATTATTATTTCGCTTCAATATTGATTTAAGAAGACTATCCATTTGCCATTTTAAAATTACGAACATTTGTGAACGTTCCCACCGAAAAACAGATGGTAACTATAGGGGAAAACTCCGTAGCAACTATTGTAATTTAAATTATTTTTATTTTTCTTAATTTCCTAATTAAAAGCTAAACTTATTGCCTAACGATACAGCTGGAGAGAGTGTTTGACGACCATTCCAATGAGTATAGAAAGATTTTTATAGCTCCAAGAGCTCTCGAATTATGCCCTCATGTCAAATTTCTGAAAATCTCCCAAATTCGGCATAAAAGCTGCGATAACTCGAGAACCAATGAAGCTATCGACCCGGCGATGGTCTCATTCGATTCAGCGTCCATGAATCTATATAATTTGATACCACGTACACCTTTTCCTGAAAAACCTTGGAAAATATGAATTTTCTCCCCCTCAAAACCCCCCAAAAATACCCTTAAAATTGAGCTAGCAAGTTGGTTCAAGAATTGGGCCGTCGTAGGACCGAGATTGATTTTTGGTGGACATTTCAAGAATGTAGCTATTATGGTTTGGCCGTAAAAGTGTTGATGGCGTACGGCGTTCGGCGGACGGACAGAATTTTTTTATTGGATATTCGGATTCTACATGCCTTGAAACGTAAAACATCAAATTTTGAGGGGGGTTATAAAATTTTTTTTCTGGCGCGATTACAATTATTGAATAATAAACCATAACAGGAGAACAGGTCGCCGTGGTTTTCTCCCATCTACCTCAACAACAAAGAACATTTTAATTATGCTTCACCTGACAAAGCTGACCCCAATATGGCCAGCAACAATCATTAGAATTGTATGCACTTTTAACATTAAAATTATTTTTTTACTCCGTTGTAAAATGTGTCGTGAAAACTCCTTCATCATTCGCGACGCGTACCTTGGTGTTTGCGACATCGGATTCGCAGTTGTAAGTCTGTGTTCCTCCGATCTTAACACGTGCAAACGACATCATATGAAAATGAGAACCTTCAAAGATGGCTTTCCTTTGCCGTTGGAAAAAGACGGCTTTTCCGTAAGAAAATGAAGAGAAGACGTTCGTTGCTCATTTGAATAAGAAAAGCTAACATTAATAATTTAGAGAGTGAAGACGTCGCGGGGAAACGGCTCGTGCAAAAAGGAAGAAATGCTGGAATAAACGTGGTAGGTGTGGAAAGGCTTCGCGAGAGCAACTGAAAAAAAGGCAGAATGAATGAAGAGTTCTGGGATTGGATGTGGTTCGTGACGTGGTGATAAGAAAGGCCGTCAGGTTTCTCTGAATGGGTGAAGGGGCGACTTGGAAAAGGAGAAATGGACGCTATGCTGAAAGGAAACATTGACTCTGGAATAGGGAAGCGGCCTAAATCGAATTTAAAGATCTGCTGCTTTCTGCCGATTCTTTCTTGGCCTGTTTTCTTTTTCTAGCCTTTGTGAAATTCGGCATTTGTTTGTGGCAACTTCAAGATTGGCTGTATTATATCAAAATAATATGGTTCCTACGCTCCGCATACACTTGATAACAAAATATTCTACCAAAAACGAAGTCTCTGGGTTATAAATAGCAAGAGGCTTGGAATTTTTATGGCTGACGAACTAAATTTACGATTTCACGTTCGCACTGTAAATCGATTTATCCACCAACAAGAGCTCTGATCAACAGACGACTCAATTGGTTTTAATTAATCTCAAGTTTCGTACTCCAAGGGAATTTCGTACTCAGCATGTCCAGATTATTAAAAACATACAGTGATTTAATTCTGAATTTTGAGGCAGTTAAGACCACATTTTCCAACATAAATGAGAAGCATAGGCGCTATTTTGATGATCAAGATGGCATCTTCAAGTCGGCTGATAACAACCCCAAAACATAGGGAGAAAATATAGTAGCCACCGATATCAGAGAGCTTTCCCACAATGTTAACTCATGATTTTAAGACAAAACTCGAAAACTGGAGCTCATTTCGTAGCCAACAGAAAAGGATCCAGAAAAAATCGTGGTAACTGTATGACTGGGAGTACTAAGAGCACAGCCCAGTTACTACGTACTGAGAACATTCGCCTCATACGCAACTTTGACCTGATCATTTCCAATTTCACCCGATTCTCCTCATAACGTGCCTACAGATCTGACATCTTTGGCTGCGTATCCAGAAATATCATAGCCTGAGGTTGAAGTCTTCGGTTTCCTCTGTATCCTGCTTTCTGCGCGTCGAATCCCTCTCGGCCTCGTCAACTGAGCCGCTGGGAATTGCTTGTAAATAAAATGTCATTTCCGATTCCTTTTCCTACGGTGGCTTACTACATTTACGCAACTGAACCCCTATCGTCAGGCGATCCCGCTTGGCTGAGAATATATTCCGCTCCAATCTCGATAAGACGCTGTATCATTTTCATGGGATAATGGTTCGAGTCTTAGCTTGGTATTAAAACGTAATGTAGCGAATGAAGAATTACAATAAAATATTACAATATAAGATTTTGGGCTATTGAGACTTATGAAGGCATAGAGTAGAATTATGTGAAATGATATAGGAAATTGTGATATTTATATTGAATGATTTAATTTACATAGTTCACTTTATGTCAACGATAGATCAGGGGTCATTGGCACGGTCCTTATAGCAGATTCTTTGGACTAATTACGCATTTCTTTTGGTTTAATATTCAGTAATAAACAATTGTAATCGCTTGGGTAAAAGGTTACGTCTAACCTACCTCAAATGTTTTTTGTTTCAAGGCATGTAGAATCCGAGTATCCAATAAATAACGCTGCAAATGATTGTACAGTGGTTTATTATGCCTTCACTTCATTAACGATTTAAGAAGATTATCCATTTTCAGAGATTTTCAGAAATTTGGCATGAGGTATACGATTGATTGAGGAACTGGCTGGAAGGATTTGGATGAAAAAATAGGGGTTGCTTAGAATTTAAGGCCACCGTCTGAAAAAATCTTGGAATTTCGATTTTTGGCCTCAGTTTTTTAAAAAAATTCGAAATGTATCGAAAAACGTCGTTTTTGGAAAAAGTCGGTTTCGCGGAATTTCGACTTTCGGGCGCCCTGGCGGCCAAACTATTAGGTTTTACATATACCTACTAAGTGAATTGCAAAGTTGTAGCCGGTTAAATTTCCAACATTTTTCTAATTAGTTAGGTTCGCTTCGTCCCCCGCGGAGCTACGGCCATCCAAAGTCGGAACTTTGAAATTTCGTTTTAAAATAACTCTCACGGGTAGAGAAAAATTGTGAACCGATATAAATTATTTTATTACCTTTTCGTCGATTAAATAAAAATTCCTGATACCCAAATTTCCCACTTTTTTCAATTAGGCCTTTGTTTCGTCGTAAAATACATTTATGTAAAATTTCGACCTTTCAACCCACGTTTTTCCGCAGTTGATCGCGATTTACTCGAAATATTCTCATTGGAGCTGTAAATTTTACTACAGATATTTGTAGATTATTAAATTCTCTAAACGAAAAAGTACGGGAATTCGTTCGTTGATGGAATTTAGTACGAGCTAAAGGGGCTCAAAGTTGAATGTTCAAAAAAGAGGGTAAGGATTGATTGAGAAACTGGCGATAGGTAATCGAAAAGTTGAACAATATTCGTCAAATTGGAGCCAACTCACCGGTTGGAAAAATGTTCTTTTTTTAATTAGACCTTTGTTCAAATTTTATTGCACTTTGAAATTATATGACCCCGTTTTTCGCGTTTTTTCGCATGTTTTTCGCGAATAACTTTTGAACCGACCACTTTTACTCAGAGGCCTAAGTATTATACTCAGAGGCGAGAAAGAGCTATCGAAATCCTACAATTTGGTGTATTTAATTATATTTTTATGTTATGTCGCCGCGGAGCTATTAACGTTTGAAGAAAAGTCAAAACACGTTTTTTGACATAAAGTGGAATATATCTTGAGAGCTATCATATATGCTAGGCATTTTCGTATTTTTAATGGATTCTACGTTAAATTTCCTTCATTTTCTTCCACAGCACCTAATCGTTCCCATTTCGGGAACGTGACGAAAAAAAATCCCAAAGTTATAACTTCAAAAGTATAAAAATCGTAAAAAAATCGAAAAAATATTATTAATCATTCGAATTTGATTTTTTCCATTTTGAATTCGAATTCTACGTCTAATTTCCTGTAGGAATCATTAATTAATCAAATTTGAACAGTAGTGTAAGTATTTGCAACGGAAAAGTTGAAAAACGTAGGAGTGGCGTAGTATTAAACTGGAAAAACTGATAGTTGTCGTTAAATTTCCGCCGTTTTGACGTCATATTCGGATTCAGCGTTAAATTTCCTATAAGAATAGCTTTCAAAATCGCTTTAAAACGAAAATTTAATTTTTCACTATACCGCTGCCAGCGGAGCCGGCCGGCGAAAAACTCGATTCACGGAAAATAATGTCTCTGGCTCTGTTTAAATTTTTTTCACCAAATTTTTTGCTATGTACGTGTGTAAGGCGTTCAAATGAAGACTTCTGCATAATAAAACAATTGATTCGCATTAATTTTGACCCCGAAAATCACGGTTAAAGTCCAACTTTTGAGTTTTCAAAAACCGATTTTTTTGGACCAGTTGCAGATTTTTCCGAGAAATAAAAAAAATCACAAAAATACTTCTTGGTAAGACACAACTTTCCTGAAAATTTCAGATTTTTATCTGTATTGAGAGAGGAGTAAAAAATCGTTAACTGTTCGGTTGGAAAAAATCGCAGGGGTACCCCTTCGGATTTTTCGCAAAAAATTTTTTGGAATGGATTTCGCTCAAATTCAGCATAATGATACTTGATGATGTGTATATCAATAATATATGTTCATTCTTTGTTTCTTTCGCACTAAATAGATGATAAGAACGTTTAAAGTTGAAAAATGTCATTTTTTCGTGTATAGTCTACTAATATTGTTGAATAACGCAAAAACGGTTGAAAAATGGATAGGTACATTACATTGGGAAAATGTGCACAATTGAATTACCTATCTTTTGGTATATTCAAACATCTGAATTGACGACTGTTTGTTTGAGTTATCCACTGTGCAAGTTACTAATCTTGGAAAACTTACAGTTGTTATGTCTAATTTTGCTACAACTTTGCTCCAGTTGAAAAACCCAATACATTATGAGACAAAGTACATTCAAACACCACCAACTACATACCAAATTATAGCAACTACTACTAAGTACTACCCACTATAATAACAACTATAGATTCCCACTCTCCAGACACAAATAATAAACTACTACTACCTACCTATACCTATAATACCATATGCTATATACCATATACTATACATATCATACTAGGTATATATATTATAGTAGCGACAAGGACAAACACCCTTATCATCTGTTCAAATGTTCTCCGAATTCATCTCACCCTCCTTAAACATGATACCATAGTTTTGCTATCTACGGCAGAAACTCATCCGTTATTTTCATTTTATGATCTTCACCTATTTATGGATGTAAATTTGTATAAAATGGCTCGCTATAATTTTTATACAAAAATGTATTTCTATAATTGCAGGTGCGATGTTGTGGGAGAATGGGCTGAGTTACGTGGAAGAGGGTCCGAGGAGGGGCCCGTCCTTCCTCATGGAGCCGCCTCCAAGACTCGAATTTTCAAACAGCTCCGGCGGTCGACTTGACTGCACCGCTTCTGGCCTGCCCCAGCCGACTGTTTCTTGGCAGGTACGTGTCGACTCCATAAAACAAAGTGCTTTGCAGGAAAATAATTATAATGAAATAACTTTAGAAACAAATATTTGAAGGTTGATTAACAAAAAAAAAAAAAAAAAAAAGAAAAAAAAAAGAAAAAAAAAAAAAAAAAAAAAACCATACCACGGTGATTGAAAACTAGTTTTATTTTATCCAAGGGATGTGAGGAGGAGAAAAACCAGATGACTCATTCTCCCCCTCAAATTACCAGGCCATAAAAAATGCGTCGACAAGGAAAAGAAGAAATAGTTTCATTTTGTGATTTCATTCAAATTAAATGTTTGGCTTACACGAGTGAGTTCTAATTTCATTACAATTCAGTTGATCAAGAGCTACCGAAGAGAGTCCGTTAGTCAATAGCAGATAAAGTCAAGATATCCTAGAATTAATGCTACCTAGCAGTTTTCTCATGAGTATACTGAAAACTACGCGTTAACTCTAACTCTAGTTCAACTCGAGTTTATCTGCGATTGCTAAACGTGCCCTAATCCGGATACGCAAGAGGAACTCAGCGTAAATAACGAATTGATGAACATTGTTTGATAGAATACAAAAATACATCCTGCTCGAGTAAAGGAAAATTGTTGAAGAGACTTCAGATCGTAACGTTGTCTTACTTTTGAGATATTGTATCACAGTGAAGATTATTGAATAATGTTATGCAGGGTTTGGACGGTTCGAACGTGGCTGACGTGCCCGGTGTTCGAAGGGTCTTGTCGAATGGGACTCTTCTACTTTTGGCCTTTCCGCCGGAGCTGTATAGACAAGACGTGCATTCGAACGTCTACCGATGCACGGCTGTCAACAATGTCGGGACCATCATCAGCCGAGATGTGCACGTCCGAGCTGGTAAGGGGATTTACTATTACACTTAATTCACATTTGAATAACTATAAAAAGTCTTACTAGAAAAAAACCAATAATAGAGCCTAGATAGTAAATTTTCAAAGCGGAAAACCGATTCGGCAAAAATGGGCATGACTTCGTTAATCGATTGGGAATTTTACATCTGAAAAAAGAGAACTAATCATTAAAAAAAAAAGTAAAAACGCTGCAAATGATTGTACAGTGGTTTATTATTATTTTGCTTCAATATTGATTTAAGACGACTATCCATTTTACTATAGGGGAAAACTCCGTAGCAACTATTGTAATTTAAATTATTTTTATTTTTACTTAATTTCTTAATTAAAAGCTTAACTTATTGCCTAACGATACAGCTGGGGAGAGTGTTTGACGACCATTCCAATGAGTATAGAACGATTTTTATTGCTCCAAGAACTCTCGAGTTATACCCTCATGTCAGATTTCTGAAAATCTCCCAAATTCGGCTCAAAAGCTGCGATAACTCGAGAACCGATAAAGCTATCGACCCGGCAATGGTCTCATTCGATTCAGCGTCCAAAAATCTATATAATTTGATACCACGTACACATTTTTCTGAAAAACCTTGGAAAATATGAATTTTCTCCCCCTCAAAACCCCCCAAAAAACCCTTAAAATTGAGCTAGCAAGTTGGTTCAAGAATTGGGCCGTTGTAGGACCGGGATTGATTTTTGGTGTAAATTTCAAGAAGTTAGCTATTATAGTTTGGGCAGAAACCTGCTAACGGCGGACGGCGTACGGCGTACGGCGGACGGACAGAATTTTTTTTATTGGATATTCGGATTCTACATGCCTTGAAACGTAAAACATCAAATTTTGAGGGGGTTATAAAATTTTTTTTTATTGGGCAATGACAATGGTTTATTATTGAATAATAAACCAAAAGGGAGCAATAGTATGATTACTATAGTAACAATAGTCAATAATGAACGGAGATATCAAAACAAAATCAAATTTGGAATTGAAATTTTTATGCCATTATTGGATTGGTAGAGCTGATATTATTCTAAATCTAAACCAATACAACCGAGTGACATGCGGGGCGAATCAGCCACTCGCTGGATCCAATCACACGGGTTTCCCAGTAGCGCGAGCTGGATATGTGGCGCATCCAACCGTACTAACTTGAAAAGCGGATGGAACCGACGCTCTCCATCGCATACAGACCTCCAACTGCCTCAATTTTGCAGAAACTCTTCACCTCCACCTAAGGGTCGGTTATCCCTTTAACCGAGTTCTAGCTAGATTCTGCAAGCCTAAAATGGTTCGAAGATCAGTTTTCATTGCGCTGAGACCAGACAGGTTGAATTTTATCAAAAGGGGATTTGTATGGGGCTTGGTGAATTGAATCGGGTTCGAAAATCCTATAGGCTATTATGACGATGGTATCGAATATATGATCCAACTGGAACATCGATACCCGAGCTCAAGCCTTTGACATTTTTTCATTCATTTTTATACAGTATAGATAGTACGGAGAAGGCGTATTATTAATGTGATGTTATTATTATTATTATTATTTTTTTTTTACTTCGATGTCTAAGTAGTAAATTGAAGTATTGCTATCATCCGAAAAATCGAATTCGGAACGGAGGTGAATTTGGAAGAAATTTTCGTATACTATTATCAGAAACACTATCCGAACAAGTGTCAGGGCGTCCGTCTACATAAATCGTCATATCTTCGTGAAAAATGAAAATGTTCCCGCAGTAAATGTGCAAAATTGGCCGTTCGATTTACACACACTACTTCTGAAATATAACCATTCTAAGTTATTTCTGTTTTACAGGCTATAAGATAGATTATTTTTTGACGTTTAAGGTCTTGAAATGCTCGTTACGACGAGCAGACGAGCCATGATTTTGTATCTAATGGCTCACACACCGTACTTCCACACCATGAGCTCTATTTCACTTTTACATTTTGCTCTTGTTTTTTGATATTCATAGGCGGCAAAAAATAATATATTTGAACTCACAAGATCTTGAAATGTTCAGGAAGATGATTGAATAACGCCTATCGATGTGTGACAAACCATACACTCGCGTTATTTTGATTTTTACAGACCGCGAAAGTGAATATATTTGAAAGCTGGAGGTCCAGAAATCGTTCTCTTCGCCAGCTGAATGTCGCATGATTTATATTAATGGTGGCCACCGTACTTCCTCGTAATTCGCATTTTCAGTTGTTTTATTCGAGCTCATTTATTTAACAGTCGGGTTTCCTCGCTTTGAAAAGACCGCATTTCACATACTAACTTGTTACTTCCATGTTTACGTAGTAAATGGAAGTATTGAGATCGTCTGAAAAGTCGAATTCGGAACCGAGGTCCAGATGGAAGAAATTTGCATAGTAGTATACTCAGAAAAACTTTCTGAACAAGTGTCTGTGTGTCTGTGTGTCCGTCTGTCTGTCTGTCTTTGGTCACACGACATAAATCACCATATCTCCCTGAAAAATTTCCCAGTGATTGTGCAAAATTAAGGTTTTCCGGATTTTGAATTACACACGCAGTACTTCCAAGATATAATCGTTCAAAGTTTTTTCCGTTCGATTTTTACAGGCTATGAGAGTCAATATTTTTCTACGTTTGAGGGCTTGAAATGTCGGTTATGGCAAGCAGAAAACACAAGATAGTGGGTCACATACAATGCCTCCACGTTATGAGCATTATTCACTATTTTACTAGTGCATGTTTTGTATTTTGATTTTTACAGGCCGCAAAATTAAATGTATTTGAACGTTCAACGTCTTAAAATGATGGGGTTGGCGATTGAATGATGCCTGATTTTTATCAAATGGGTCACATGCAGTACTTCCGCGTTATTTGCACGTTTGCTACATTTTGATTTTTATAGACCACAATAACGAATATATTTGAACGCTGGAGGACTTAAAATTTTTCTATATTTATGACAGTTGAATATCGCTTGATTTTTATTATTGGGGTCACATACAGTACCTCCTCGTAAAACGCATTTTCTGTTATTTTAATTGTATTTTTTGGGTCTCTTTGCTTTAAATGTGACCAACTTTGACCTCGTTCACAAAACTTGTTTTGTATGGTTTGGGTAACACACAGTACTTCCGTAATATGCCATTTTTTGACTTTTGAGATTTTAATAGACCGCAAAAGTGAACATACGTTAGACTTTAAATTTTCTATATGACAGCTGAATATTGCTTGATTTTTATTATCGGGGTCACCTGCAGTACTTCATCGTAAAACCATTTTCAGTTATTTTATTAAGCGTTATTGTACTTTTAGGGTCTCTTTGCTATAAATATGACCAACTTTGACCTCGTTCACAAAACTTGTTTTGTATGGTTTGGGTAACACACAGTACTTCCGCTTATTCCGTTGTTGTTTTTTCTATTAGAGGTTTTTATAGACCACAAGAGTGAATTTACTTTAGACTTTAAACACTTAGACTTAAGACTTAAGACTCTTTAGACTTTTTACTTTATTTTTCTTTATTTTTCTATTGATGGTTTACACACCGTACTTCCACCTTTAGCGCCTTTTCACTATTTCGATTTTTACAGGCTACTAAAATCAATATATTTGACGCTTGCGGTCTTGAAATGCTAAAATGATGAGTGAATGACGCCTGATTTTCGTCGTTTGAGTCACATCGTACATCCGAGCTTTTCGCTTATTTTTTGTATTGAGGATTTTTCAGTTTCCAAACGTCAATATTTTGAAACCCGCAAAAGTCGCGGTTTAGCTTTGAAATTCCCTTATGTAGGTAATAAAATGATTATTCAATAGTAAATGACACATTGAAAATCAACAATAATCAAAGTTCAGTGATTTGAGAAGTCAGATGTCTATTACATCATCTGTTTCATCCCCACGAATTACGTAATTCTATCGTGAGTTTGGTTTTTGAGACGTCAACTGCATATTAAATTTATAGATCTACGTACCTAGTAGTTCAATCGCATGCACGCTGAAAAATAATGCAGTTTAAGAGAGGTAGATGAAACGAAAAACTTTGGGATGGCTAGGAAGACAGGGAACTGTTCGTTTCATCGTTTATTTAATTTCCCGCGGGGACGACGCTAAAAAAGGCGTAGTCATCCGATCGGCCTCGGTGCGTCCGAACAATTCTATCGTTTCGCACGGTAATACTGTTTTGAAACTCTCTTTTCATTGGTTTGTCTGGAAGAGGCGATACCGTTCCGGACACTAAGCTCGGTTTATGCGGACATTAGGGCTCAACGATAGATGCGGAGGGTATATTTTTACTGGCGGACCCAGCGGTGGGAAATAGTCGGGTGGATCGGCTGATCTTCAGTAGGTGCCTACACAATGTTACACAGATGGTAATAATATAAGCTGCAGTGTTGAGATAATGTACGAAACGTTCGAGGCTGCAGGGTCTGTAGCAGAGTTTCGACGGTATTCCTGACAGTATACACTTACCTGTCTAACTTTTTGCTAAGCTGTTCAATTGAAGCCTCCTAGGCATGCAAATCAATTCGACTATGATTGTTGCAACCCCAGGTAGATAAAAAACCAATCTTTTAGAATACTCCAATAAACTATATCTTTTGTGATTATTATTTATTTTTTATTTTTGGCTAAGTTGCATTTTTTTACGAACTGAAAAAAGTATCCCTTTGTAAACTGTATGATGTAATTTTCATGGAAATTTGAAATTTTTTTGTGTGCCTAAGAACGAGCAAAAAATGCAAAAACTGATCACTATTATAAATCGGAAACGGTTGAGTGCCAAATCCATCAGTTACCTATGTGATGAAGTAAAAAGTGATAATAAGCTAGAATGAATTAGTACTCTTTTCAGTGCTGGTACTCGCCGTGCGGGTGCTCGTCATAGCAGCAGTGCCTAATACAGCCAAACTTGGATAATTCGAAGTTGAAGGGACTGCCATAAAAATTCGAAGTATCCAAAATTTCGAATTAGATAAGTTTTGTTATTTAGAACCTCTATTTTAATTTTTAATTATTTTTAAAGCAGGGTTGGGGGTGAGGGAACAATGGCGCCTGGCAAGTGCATCAAGCACTAAGCCCTGAGTGAACACTGAATAACGGCAATCTGTCCTTAAAGTGAAGTGTATGGACATTTATACACGAATTTACCGCTTGACGGAAAATGTATTGGTGCAATTATTTGTGCCTGAAAGCTAATATATTTCGTTGGGACGGAAAAGTTCGTTGATTTTACTTCGAATTATCCAAATAAAATTCGAATTAAGGAGCGTTTTTTAACGTTGTGTTTAATATGCATGTCAAGGGACCGGGAAAAAATTCGAATTATCCGCGATTTCGAATTAAAAAAGTTCGAATTATTTAAGTTCGACTGTATTTCATAATTTAATTAGAATACTTTTCGACATGGTACAACTTACCTGCAACTTTCTGGATCATATTTATATAGTGTGAAAACCCCGTTATTCCAATAGCTTGTTCGGAAATCTACCAAAACGTTGAAAAGCGAAATTTCCAGAAAACGACATTTGTCTCTCGTATTTCTTCTAAATTTCTCGAAACCTTTCCTCCATATAACCGTTTGAAAATAATCAGTTTCAAGAAAGAAACCTTCTGGGGACGTGCGATTATTTAGGCAGAATCTAGGCCACTAGCTATCCACCAGGGATAAGCTAGTGTTCGTTACATCCCCAGGCCCTCTCCGCTTAGTGGGGTGTTGATGATCAACCTTACCACCGGAGCAAGGTTTTCACCAACTTCACCTCCCACTAACCATACGACCTTCTCAGAGGACCTCGTTTGGCCAGGACAGGGACAGGCCCTTGTTAATTTTGAACTATCCACCTGAGCACCACCCTAGGTCATTATTTAGAATAGAATTAACCGCACGCCAGTCCCACACCCAGAGCCGAAGGTTATTACTCACATCTAACAGAGTCCTGTTAGAAATTGTCCTCCCTACCCGATGTAGAAACCCTTCCGACCATTGTCGCAATCTGCCGAATTTATCAAATCATGATGAATCGTTTTAATGTTGGCGATAAGGCGAATGAAGGTCGTCGAGGCGAAGGATTATCAGCAGCACAGTTAAGGTAATCTTAACAAAAGGAAAACAAGTTTTCAAGTTCAACACGGCGTGTGTTCTTCGTTGCATTGAACATTGGCAATAGAGCTTACTATTATATAACAGTATGTACAGCACTATGTTTCAGCAGCTCCTCATGATCTCACGAAATAGTATATATAAAATTATGAAAAAAAATACCGTAACTTTCTTTCACCGGAGTGTGAACATCGAGCATCAATTGGGCGAGAAAATGAGAATAAAAGTTAACATTCTCGCAATCAGAGACCATGATAATGCAATGATAAAAGTAGGCCCTCTGACAATCAATTCGTAAAAATCAATTGACGGCGGTTTTTGGTTTATTATTCAATAATAAACCATTGTAATCGCCCAAGAAAAAAAATTTTCTAACCCCCTCAAAATGTGATGTTTTACGTTTCACGACATGAAGAATCCGAATATCCAATAAAAAAATTCTGTCCGTCCTCCGTACGCCGTTAGCAGTTTTCCGGCCAAACAGTAAGAGCTAAAAATTTGAAATTTTCACCAAAAATCAATCTCGGTCCTACGACGGCCCAATTCTTGAACCAACTTGCTAGCTCAATTTTAAGGGTATTTTTGGGGGGTTTTGAGGGGGAGAAAATTCATATTTTCCAAGGTTTTTCAGAAAAATGTGTACGTGGTATCAAATTGTATAGATTTTTGAACGCTGAATCGAATGAGACCATCGCCGGGTCGATAGCTTTATTGGTTCTCGAGTTATCGCAGCTTTTGTGCCGAATTTGGGAGATTTTCAGAAATTTGACATGAGGGTATAATTCGAGAGTTCTTGGAGCTACTAAAATCGTTCTATACTCATTGGAATGGTCGTCAAACACTCTCTCCAGCTGTATCGTTAGGCAATAAGTTTAGCTTTTAATTAGGAAATTGAGAAAAATTAAAATGATTATTAAAATTACAATAGGTACCCTTGGTCCTATAATGCCCTGAAGAAGCCCGAACGGGCGAAAGTACTCGCCGTAATAAAAAGAAAAAAATGGAGAAGAGGTCGTCTCGTTATTCTCCCTCTCAACCTGCAGAAAAAATTACAATAGTTGCTACGGAGTTTTCCTTTATAGCTACCATCTGTTTTTCGGTGGGAACGTTCACAAATGTTCGGAATATTTAAAATGACAAATGGATAGTCTTCTTAAATCAATATTGAAGCGAAATAATAATAAACCACTGTACAATCATTTGCAGCGTTTTGTAGTTGGTTCCAGTTCTTATCACGTCAAGAACACACAAATAAATTATTGAAACCTTTACGTTTCCCACTTTGGTTAGCATAAATACGCGAGAACTGATTGTTATCGTAATGCTGAAACTTTCTTGCGAAACCTAGCTGACCTCATTTCGACGGCGTGACTTGAAAAGCAAAATGTGCGGTAAAAATTTCGTATCCTAAACACGGAAAAAGTGAGGAAAATACGAAATAATGCAAGGCGGCTAGCAGTTCTGTAACGATAAAAATTCAATTTAAAGAGTTAGATTGCCTTTTCCTCGGCGATAGCGATAAGGAGCAAGGAAGAGCTAAAGGAAAAAATTGCAAGTTTGCCCAGGTAATAGCGACGAAGAAATTATTCTTACGTAACAAACTTACTCAAAGTTGAGTCTTCCTAGAGGAACAAAGGCATTGTCGACTTGGAAACGAGCAGGTTCGTCGGTTGGGTGAAAAAAGGAATGGAAGCCGTGCTTGATAAAACTTGAGCAATCTTCAAAGGTCCTTCCTCGAGCGCTTGATGAAATGAATTTTTTATCACTTTCTGATTACGGCAGACTGTATATCACTGGAGCATTACGTCTTTATTGACTCCGTAGCAGGAGACAGAACGAATAACTCATCGTCGCTCATCAGTGCCGCCCTCTTCGATATCAAGTTTGCTCGTTTCAGCAGGCGCTAATCAGAAGTTCGTTTTGAAACGGGGCCAAAAGCCCTTTTTCGAAAACGACTATGGCATCATTAAAAGTTTTGCGTCTCCGAACCAACGGCGAAGTTTTTCCGTAAACGACGTCTTGCTCGTGGTGACTTTCATCAAACGGATTCCCATTTCTTGGAAAAAATAGGTTTCTTGATTCTAGCATCCATGCGTATTTTCGGAGTCCAACGCTTCAATAACAGATGAACAAATCAATTTTTACTTCCATGTATACGTAGTAAGTGGAAGTATTGAGATCGTCCCAAAAATCGAATTTGGGAAGGAGGTGAATTTGGAAGAAATGTTCACAGTACTATACTCAGAATCACTTGCTGAACAAATGTCTGTGTGTCAGTCTGTTCGTGTGTGTGTGTGTGGTCAAAAAACGACAAAAGTCGTCATATCTCCGTGAAAAATGAATGAAACTCCATGAGATTTCTTGATAATATTGTCCCAATGCATGTGCAAATTTAGCCGTTGCCGGATTCTTGGTAATACACAGCACTTCCGAGATATAACCGTACAATAGTTTTTTCTATCATGATTTTTATAGGGTATAAGTGTCAATATTTTTTTACGTTAAAGGTCTTAAAATTTTCATTATGGCGAGCAGATGACGCTTGATTTTTTGTCTATTGGCTCACACACCAGTACGTATCGATAATGAGCTTTTTTCACGATTTCACAAGTACGCATTCTGTATTTTGATTTTTGCAGGCTGCAAAAATGAATATTATTATTTGAAAGCTCAAGGTCTATGAACGCTCGTTAACGATGGGGATTTCATGTACCTATTTTTATCACTAACGCTATAGCCAAGAAATAATGTAATTAAATAAAAAGTACATAAAATGTTAATGTTAATTTTATATAAATATATAATATATTATAATCATGGGTTCCTATCTTCGCATGAACTGATCCCACATGATAAGCAATGCCAATATAACAAAAATTGATTGTCGGGAATGAACGTGAATTTATTTTATTTATTCCACCGTACGCAGAACACAGGAAATTAAGTATTTCGTCTATCGGTCATTATTCGTCCAATTCAAGAACGTTTGAAAAGCGAAAAAAATTCATCACACAAACGACAATATTACTGTAACAATATTATAGTAAAAGATGAGGAAATTGCTTGAGTACAGTGATATTCGTATGAAATCCTCTCTCTACTTCACATGGCCATTTTGCACGTCTGCTCCTAAAGTGCTCTGCTCACTTTCTAAACAACTGTCTGTGCGACCGTTTATTTGTGTGTCCATTTGTCCTTGTGTCCGCCTGTGTATGGTCAAAAAGTGACAAAAATATTGTCATATCTCCAAGAAAAATCATTCAAATTCGATAAAATATTTTCAGGAAATGCTCTCCCAGTGTAAAATAAAACGATGTGATCAATATTTCGATACCTAACGCACAGAACTCCAAGATATACGGGTTAAAATATTCTTCTAGGTTTTTATAGTGATACTTACAAGCCGTGTCAATATCTTTGAAATTCGTCTTTAAATGTTAGTAATGGCAAGCAGAGGATGTTTGATTTTTATCTTTGGCCCACATTCCGAACCTCAACGTTTAGAGTTTTTCCTTTTTTTCTTTTTTAGTTATTTCACTAGTATGTATTATGAATTTTTACTGGGCGCTAAAATCAGTGTATTTGAAAGCTTGGGTCTATGTCTAGGAAATGTTTGTTGCGGCAATTTAACGATCTTTCCTCCGCGTTATTAACTTAATCCGGACTTTTTTCAGCTATCGGATCTCCTGACTAGTTTTTTCAGCAATAATTGTAGTGCTCTAAAGTTGCGGCCTTTGAATGAGCTACTCGATTTTATAATTGGTAATATCCTTCTGATTGCGGAGTCATACATGGAAGTACTGTGTGATATATGCACACAACTGGTTAGTGATGGAATTGGTTTTGGTATGTAATAACACAGACGCTCAATGCAACAGATTAATGATGGAAAGATAGACTCCTGAATGATTGTCTATAAAAACCGAAATAACTTCAATATAAATTCAACATTAATGAAATTTGATTGAGGTTTTAAGTCATCATAAACGTTTACAAATTTCATTCCGTGAGCACATTGCTCTGCCAATTTCATTCATATCTATGTACTTGGTTTGTTTCAGTGGTCACTCAAAGTTACAAGGTGACAGTGCAAGTGCAGCGAGTCTCCCAGGGTTGCACAGCGGTGTTGCAATGTGTTGTTGACCGCAGCGCGCGCGAAATGGTCAAAGTTGTAGGATGGCTGCAAGAGCCGTCGTTTTACATTTATCCATCGCTGCAAGGCGGTAAGTAAAATTTTCATAATGTTTCCACTTCTTTCAAAATCCGCCTATGTAGTCTTCAATAGAAAATACAATTCGTAGCTCTTCGTGCGTAATCAACGGTACTGTAATTTTCATTCCTTATGAAGTTTTGTATTCGAGGTCCTGTAGTATCTATCGTGCGTAATTACTACATTAGAGGGTCGCATGATGATGTGTCGGATACATTAATTGCGTCGTTTTAGTGCATTTTGCATTTTTTGAAAACTTAAACGTAGGAGTATTGGTTACTTCATTAAATCATACATTTCTTATGGTTACCGCCTTGTGGATGGCGGATTGTTGTGACCATTAGAGACATATTATGATTTAACAATGTAACCAAATCTCCCACGTTTAAGTTTTCAAAAAACGCGAAAGTCACTAAAAGTGTTACTGCCATTAGGGACACAGTGCCATATTTTTTACACATTGTCGAAGCTTTCAAATAAAAGGCAAATCGTAATGACATGAAAGTTTTGCTAAAGGAAAGCAAAACTCTTATAATAATAATAGCCAACAATTTTCGTTTTCTATAATTTTATTGTCTCGGATTTTTCTATATTTATTGGATAGATATTACTTTCATGCTTGTAATTTCCATCAAAACATTATGTCTCACTCGAATCCAATTCGTAATTGTGAGGTTGAGGTGGAGACAAAAAACGCGACCATTTCTCCGCGCTCGAAGTTAAAAACATAAATACTAAAATCATTGCAAAGGTGAAGAGAGGAACAATAGTGCAAACAAAGATTCTCACTTGAGATGAGTAGTTTATCACAGCTGCATACCTAATCTAGTTTTAATGCTTGAAATTATAATTATAAACGAAGACTAGAAGATGCAAGTGACTAGAAACATGGAGACTAATAAATTACTAAGAGCTACTACGAATGAAGGTATTTTTTTGACTAGACTAGAAGGGCACATGGTTGGTAAAAACTAAAAACAGGCAGGAGGGTAACAGTCGTGAGGTAACAGTCTTGATGTGAGAAATGGGGAACACAAATTATCTTTGGGGTAGGTAGGAAACATAATACTTAATTCGAGTTGAAAATATAATTTCTTCTATAATTAAGGTTAAAAATACATTATGCTAGAAGGAGAACAACGGTAATTAGTTTTTCGGTATAAATAATGGGTGAAATTTCTTCCCCAGGTCAAGCAGTTCGAAATCCAATTCGGGAAATCGATTGAAAAAAATATCCTGATCCGTTGCCACTATTGCTTCTCAAGCTCAGATTCGGATCTAAAGCCTCGTCCTTACTCCAGCCATGATGGCTATTGCTCAGGGCCGGGTGAAAACTCGAAAGAAATTTTTAGGAATTTCCACATACCGTTATTTCTGTAGAGGTCGCGAGCCTAACGACTCCTCGTCTGAGGATGGGCAGTAACGCTATACTAGCCTTCAGGACCTGGTACCATTGAAGGTAGGGTATGCTAAAATCTAATTTTCACAGATGGGCTGACAACGTTTCACACGAGTATTAATAAAACGGAATGCATTTCATTCAATATCATGACATTACGCAACTTTGAAGGCGAGCGTAATATAGGCACTTAATGATGGGCTAATGATGGATCTAAATTATCCGAAAAATCCATACTTACAGGAAAGCTGACGGGGAGGCGTCAACTTCACAAATGTTGAGTAATCAAGGTCTTCTTGCTGTTATCGATTAAAATATTGAGAGCCACAAAAATATAATTCTCTGATTTTACGTTGGTATATCCCGAGGCAGCAACGATTGCCTATGACCAAAAAATTCATCGAATTTTTCAAATCGGATGACCTTCTTTATTCTCAGTGTGTATAAATGCCCCTGCTACGCAGAAGCTTCATCCCGTCCATTTATTAGGCTTATAAGGCCAATGCCAACAGAAAGATGAATATTATCTAAATTACACCGGACTTCTGGGTAAATCCCGTAAGACCAAGCTTGAGCGTTAGTCAGGTTTTCAGTGGTTGCGGTTGTAGCCGTTCCGTTTGTTCCAGTCAGCCTCGAAACGACCCTGCTTCAGTCATTCGGACTGGACCGTTCCATCACTGCCTAGCTCATATTCATTGCTGCGCTATCCTTTTCGAATACCAGAACTCTTTCACTACACCTACTCGTCTTTCTTCCTGCGCTGCCTTTCTGAGCGTCTCTCTACTTTTTCCACAATTCGTGTCAACCTAAATCTTCCCTTGTTTCCAAATAAGCGTGTGAAATGTTGGATGATTTGTCACCGACCTTGTTCTTCTTCGTATAAAATTTGTCTTCAGTTTTCAAAGAAGTCATGTCCTTCATATGGACGAAATTTAAGAAAAGATGGATAATAGATTATATCCTTGAATAAGGAAGATAATCATTTACCATCCATCCAGTTTTGGTTCATGACCTTCATGTACTTTAAATTCATGGAAGCCATGCCATGTACTTTCACATAAACCGTGAGAAACCTTCCGTATCCGACAGTGATCAATTTCGACTTGGTTTTCTTCAGCCGTCGATGTCAAACTGAAAGAGGTGAAAACTTCGAGGAAAGATTACTTATTTATGGTCTTCAACAGAAATGATTGAAGTCTTTCTAATTTTCTCTCTAATTCTGCAAAGAATTTGAATTCTGGTTGAAAATAATGGTCTTACCTCCACTACTATCAGTCTTTTTCTGACGTTTTTATGTTTCTAGTTAGAAACATACTCATAAACATTCTCATAGTTAGTTAGTTACAATTATGAGAATTGGAACTGCTTCAAACCATTTGAAAAGTATTTTATTCTTCAAAATCTCAACAATATTTAGTGTAGAATCAATTTAAAATTGAAATAGGCTCTATTAGTTAAATTTCATTTTTCGGATCGAACTTAGGAAAACGAGTTTTCACATCTGCTGCTCGTTCCTCAATAATTTATTAAGGCGGACACACAAAAGTTGGGCAGCGAATAGCCGCTCCTTTCAATGTCATCCGACTAGTGCAAAACTCTTTCTCTTTGAATAATGTAGTCTTTGAAAACAAATCCTCCTCACACACTGAGTGTTTATTGAAGAAGGATCACTCTCGTTTAAATATTTAAATGCTAGAGAATAAATTTTTCCGCTCCCGGTTCAGTAAAAACATTTAAAAAAACAACAAAAAAACTCCCGGAATTGACCTTGTTAAAAGTATCCGAATTGTCTTTCTTTCCGTCGTTTCAGCTCAACTTTACATTGTAAATTTAATTGGACCATTCGAGAAAATCCGCTAAGAATTATCGAAATGACAACTTCTGATCCAAGTTTTGTGAACAGATTCTGTTTCCATGTTTGTTTGAAATCGCCTTCCTAATCTTTTCCACTTTCATTGCTTTATGGGTCACTCGAGTCTCTCGAGCGCCAGGTCGAGTGATTCGGTTATTCGATGATAATAATTGGCGAAATGTTGCCCTATAAGTTGAGGCTTTAAAGTTCATCCGCTTGGAGTTGAATTGACGCTTAGTTAAACGTGATTTCGTTAGCGCCGCTTACCCTTGAAAAAACTTCCTAATTCGAATCCGACTAAATCCAGGGCATTCAATATTTCCAATTTCAAATGGAGATAGAAAGCTTAATGATGTGTTTACAAGATCACATTTGATATAATTTTATAAATTCTAGTTTTTTTCAATCGTCCTATTAAAAATAAAAACATTTCCGGAAGCTGTGATATTTGAAAAACTGTCAAAACTTTAAGGTTTTTCAAGAAATTAATTTTTTGGGTCCGAAAATCTATAGTGATAGATTACAAAAAAATATGTTATTGGTGGCAAAACAATGGGAGCTGTCTATCTCCCCTCTTTCGAACACCGATAAATGCCCTTCAAATTAAGGTTGCACTTTTGCTTTCGAGTTATCGTTGGTTCAAACATGTTTTCGATGAGAATGTCGTACATGTAACGCTTATAAATAGTTGTTCGTGAAATATGATGGTGTTATGGAATCTGGAAATGAGAGTTTCCCATGAAAATATTTTTATTGTTGCCAATCAAGTTTTTATTCATATTTGATTCATATTGGCTGAGCTTGGGCTGGGCACCCTAGAGGGGCGCAGGGTTATGTTTGACCTCCTATTCTTCCACAGACTTGTTTCCGGTAGTCTCGATTGTCCTGCTCTCCTTTCCCAAGCTTCCCTAAACGTTCCGGCTTACTTTTCCCGCCACTCCCCGCTCTGCCACGTTCCCTTCCCTACCACCAACTACCTCCACCACCGCCCCCTTCATCGCCTCCCTCGCCAGACCAACCTGATGTTGTCTTCATCACCTGAACTGGATATTTTCTGCAGTAGTGTCGCCTCCATTAAATCCGCGGTACTCAAGTTAGCGTAACAGGTCAATTTTCGTATGGTTGTCGTCGCATTTATTGTAGTAGAGGGGTTGTGAGGGGGAGAAAAACCAGGCGACTTGTTCTCCAGATTTCTAATGGCTAGCAGAGCACTTTCGCCCATTCGGGCCATTTCGGGCTGTGGATCTTTTGGTTCCACGTCGCCCTGAAGATGCTCGAATTGGCGAAAGTGCTCGGCCAGCCATTATAAATCTAGAGAATAAGTCGCCTGGTTTTTCTCCCCCTCACAACCCCTCTACTAACGGGTCAATGTTTGATTTAATTTAACCAATGATTTATCTTTATTTTATTTCATTTTTTTTCTGTTGCTGTTGAGTCCAGCTTTGGATCAACATATTAAATATGCCACAAGTGGCCAGATACATAATTATATACTTTGTAAATTGAGCTATTGCTTGTGTTGTGCAAATAAATAAATAAATTACCATAAAGCAGGGTTCTTAGGCAACCCGTTCAATATTTTGATTGACTACCTGATGCGGGAACGCTATCACCTCGCCATCAGCATGCACGCAGCAACGCAAACGCATTGACAGAGGTCTGTGAACCATGCTTGAGGTCATTTTTCAAGAGTAATAATTTCAAGAAGATACCGATTTTCTCCCTCTCAAAACGCCCCAAAAACACTCTTAAAATTGAGCTAGCGATTTGGTTAAAGAATTGAGCCCTTTTCATGCCAAGATTGATATTTGGTGAAAATTTCAAGAATGTAGCTATTATAGATCGGTCGGAAAAAAATTGATAGCGTACGGCGGACGGGCAGATTTTTTTTTTTGATACTTGAATTCTACATGCCTTGAAACGTAAAACATCAAATGTTGAGGGAGGTTAGAAAATGTTTATTCTTGGGCGATAACAATGATAATAATTGAATAATAAACCAAAATGAGAGTGGCTTTTATGGGGAAATAAACTAGTCAACTGATGCTCCGGAGTTTTATTTTGACTTGGCCGTGCACTTTAGCTTCTTCAGCAATCCTCGATATAGAACGATTTCGTTCGTACTGCTCTTTCTTTTATATATCGCTCGAGTCCTAATTTAGTTTAATTGTATATTTGTTATCAAATCTGTACGTCGTCATCACCTGTCAAGACTCTAATGAAATTCGCTCGACCGCGTTCAACTAATACTGGAAATTAAAATTCAGTACTTGGATGATAGTTCAGTTTTCTTATTCACATCTTTCATTACTTATCCGGTAGAAACAAAAGAACGCGTAGGTTCCATTACCAGACATCAGAGGACGATCGTGTAAATGAAAGAGACCTTTGAGGAGAGGCTTTGAATAGAAAAGAGCTATTAAGTGGTACGCAAACAAGGCAAGCGCACTATACTAGCACTGTTTTTTTTCCTCTGCAGAAGAGCTCAATATTAGCTGAGCCATCGTAAATGATTATCTTCCAGAGACACGGATACAGCCTAGGTTTTTCAAAACCCTTTGGTCGGAATAAAAAATGAAGCTAATGCTCTCTTTTATGGTGGCTCTAATCAAACTTATTGCAGGTTGATGGACTAGTTTCAACCGTTGGATGAGTAATTAAAGCTTGAGATGAGTGGGCAATGGCGTGCTTTCATGTTAGAATCTCCTCGTTTGATGTTTAAAGCATCAACAACCAAGGTACTTTTAAAGTCTAGATCTACAATGGTGAGCACCTCCTGATATTTTTGTAATTTCATGACATCTGGTAGAATTATTTGGTAAACGATGAGATGCGTAGTCCACTGCTGTTAATTAGGAGCAAATAAAAAGGAAAACGATCTAAATGCTATACTGTAACTCACTTGTATCTGTTTGGATTTGATTTCATCAGCTGAAGACCATTGTTCGTCTAATTTGTCCGCCGTAGAAGGTGGCTTCCGCTGTTACTTGGTTCCAGCAACTCTCAAAATCAAAATAAGATAACTAGTTCACCTTCGAATTCAGTGCACATTTTGAGGTGGATGTCAAGACCTCTTGTCTGAATTTACACCGTGTTTTGGCACCTGTTCAAAACATTATTATTATCGCCTCATTAATTTTCACCAGAATAATGTGAGAAATTCCCTTTCTTGGTTGAGCAGGTTCGTCTAAGTAATTTCGCATTAATTGTGTACGAAAAAGAACGCTGCTCGACTGTTTTCAACGTTAAAGGAACAATAACCATTATGTACATTTTATTCTGGTGTTGTCTTTGAGAAGCATCGATAGCGAACTAAGTTGATATAAAGATTTGAATTAATTGATTAGTTGCTAGAGGAATCATAAACTTTATTCATCGGCCCTTTGTGATCGGAAACTCGAAAACCAGTATTTGGCCAACTAGAGTTTAACGCAAAGCGTACGACGTAAACAGTTGCGTAAATTTAGTTAATAAAATCGCATGGCCTTTGGTAACAGCCTTTGACTCTATCAAACTCAAATGGTATCATGGTGACTTGGCAACCATCCGCAATCAGATTGAAGTGGCGCCGCACACGGAAAACCTTAGGCTTCCCGACCTTTCCTCACTGTGCCAACTTTCCCACTTGATGCAACCCCATTCAATCCCCCCTCGACTCCTAGCTTTAATTAGGTCCCTTCTGTTCCGCGGTTAATTAGGAAACCTGCGTCACCACTTCCTACATAGGCACTGCCCAACTTGAAAGCCTGAGTACGCCCACTGCCAGACGGAGATACCTGGCGGCTGAGCTTCGCCTTGCATTCGCTTGTCATCCGTTGGCTTCGGTTGAACTACGAGTAGTATCGAAAACATTTGTGAACGTTTCCACCGAAAAACAGATGGTAACTATAGGGGAAAACTCCGTGGCAACTATTGTAATTTTAATCATTTTTATTTTTCTCAACTTCCTAATTGAAAGCTAAACTTATTGCCTAACGATACAGCTGGAGAGAGTGTTTGACGACCATTCCAATGAGTATAGAACAATTTATATAGCTCCAAGAACTCTCAAGTTATACCCTCATGTCAAATATCTAAAAATCTCCCAAATTCGGCACAAAAGCTGTGATAACTCGAGAACCAATAAAGCTATAGACCCGGCGATGGTCTCATTCGATTCAGCGTCCAAAAATCTATATAATTTGATACCACGTACACATTTTTCTGAAAAACCTTGGAAAATATGAATTTTCTCCCCCTCAAAACCCCCCAAAAATACCCTTAAAATTGAGCTAGCAAGTTGGTTCAAGAATTGGGCCGTCGTAGGACCGAGATTGATTTTTGGTGAAAATTTCAAATTTTTAGCTCTTACAGTTTGGCCGGAAAACTGCTAACGGCGGACGGCGGACGGTGGACGGCGGACGGCGGACGGCGGTCGGCGTACGGCGGACGGACAGAATTTTTTTTATTGGATATTCGGATTCTACATGCCTTGAAACGTAAAACATCAAATTTTGAGGGGGGGTTAGAAAATTTTTTTCTTGGGCGATTACAATGGTTTATTATTGAATAATAAACCAAAAAATTCTGTCTGTTAGCAGTTTTCCGGCCAAACTGTAAGAGCTAAAAATTTGAAATTTTCACCAAAAATCAATCTCGGTCCTACGACAGCCCAATTCTTGAACCAACTTGCTAGCTCAATTTTAAGGGTATTTTTGGGGGGTTTTGAGGGGGAGAAAATTCATATTTTCCAAGGTTTTTCAGAAAAATGTGTACGTGGTATCAAATTATATAGATTTTTGGACGCTGAATCGAATGAGACCATCGCCGGGTCGATAGCTTTATTGGTTCTCGAGTTATCGCAGCTTTTGTGCCGAATTTGGGAGATTTTTAGAAATTCGACATGAGGGTATAACTCGAGAGTTCTTGGAGCTATAAAAATCGTTCTATACTCATTGGAATGGTCGTCAAACACTCTCTCCAGCTGTATCGTTAGGCAAAAAATTTAGCTTTTAATTAGGAAATTAAGAAAAATAAAAATGATAAAAATTACAATAGTTGCTACGGAGTTTTCCCCTATAGTTACCATCTGTTTTTCGGTGGAAACGTCACAAATGTTCGGAATAATTACAATCACAAATGGATAGTCTTTCTAAATCAATATTGAAGCGAAATAATAATAAACCACTGTACAATCATTTGCAGCGTTTTTTATTGGATATTCGGATTCTACATGCCTTGAAACGTAAAACAACAAATTTTGAGGGGGGGTCAGAAATTTTTTTTTCTTGGGCGATTACAATGGTTTATTATTGAATAATAAACCCAAATCTTCTTATCACTGAAAGCTAAAGCAGGACTAAACCAAATACGCGAATAGATTTATACACCTGTCTTACAAAGCTCTAATTCGTAGACGATGCATACTTAGCAACTTATCAATCCTCAAAATTGATTCGAGCATAACATAATTATAAGTTAAATGGTGCATTTAGAGCACACAGAACTTACATGTTCATGACGATTGGACATTTCAGACTAATCGAATTTTAAAAAGTTTACTTGACTCGTCTCCACAAACGAACAGTACGAATAATCATATTTATGCAATGGATCATTTATATCCCAAATTACAATTATCTTAATACCTCTTTCTCTCTTCATTATTCCTTCTTCTGGAAACGAATTTTCGTTTTGTTGCTTCAATTTTGAAGATTTGAGTAACGGCCTGACCAAGCAATGGAAGAATTATTTTCAGCAAATATGGAACTGCAGCTAACGTTTGTAAGGCTGGCGTATTTCCGACAGTCGAGACGAGGTTTTGCATTTAAACTGCTAATAGGGCTCTGAGTAGGACTCGGAAAGGCTGGATGGCGTTAGGCTGAAAGGTAGTTAGAACGGAGACTATCTTAATAGTTCAAAGACTTTCAGAAGGTGGGCGGGAAACGTCTAATGGAGTGAGCAACCAAAGTCACTATTCTTCCCTGTTTAAAGGTGAAGTTGTAGCTCACAATTTCACGGTTTCGAGTGAGAGAAACTGAGATTGAGATCTTTTTACGGGACAGAGAAGTACAGGGCTTTTCAGCAAAATATACGGTACAGTTAGGAAAAATATTCACGATGCCTATCATTACTGCTTAACCTAGTGGAAAGTCTTTTGTTTAAAATTTGCCTCTGTAGACTTTCCAAGTGTAAAATATTTGTGGTAGATATAAAACTGGAATTTATCTTCTCTTATAGAGTTCACTCGAATTCATGAACACCATCAAAGGTAAAGAAGGTGGCTTTCCTATCAAGTAGTGCTAACCTCTGATAATCAGTGGAGAGCGTTCGGCTCTATAGTTTATTATAAATAATACATATTATATCTATTGGACAAATCACAGCTATATTTTGATCTGGAATGGATTTTTCTAAACAGATGACTCTCTTTGTCACTGGTTTGCAAAATGAGAATTCAGTAGAGGGGTTGTGAGGGGGAGAAAAACCAGGCGACTTATTCTCCAGATTTTTAATGGCTGGCCGAGCACTTTCGCCCATTCGGGCATCTTCAGGGCGACGTGGATTAAAATCCACTCCAGATTAAAAATCTGGAGAATAAGTCGCCTGGTTTTTCTCCCCCTCACAACCCCTCTACTACAATAAATGCGACGACAACCAAGCGAATGAGAATTTAGTTTTTCAACCCTTGTTTTCGTAAGACTGGTGTTATAATAATTAATTTTTGGTGTCACCAAAGCTGCACAATTCAATTCGAAACGCTTGCAACTAATGATAGTAGCGTTTTCTAATTTATTACTTCGATTGAAATTCTGTAACAATAACATCATAACACGGCGTTTCAGTCACAATCGGTTCAGCTGAAAATCTTGAAAACCGTGCGAATTCAGCTCTGGAAGTGGATTACACCATAAAAAGCTCTGGAAAGGTTATATTCCGTTCTGAAAACAACCCCGAGTGAATCTGACACTCCAAGAGCGCTTTGCTTGGGCGATATTTGTAAAAGTAGGTAGAAAATGACACCTGTCACGCTGAGTTTATGTTGGAACTCGTGTATTTTCCAAGTTCGTGGAACTAGTGTGTTCCTTGTCCGTTACAACCGAAGGGACAGGTTAGAGCGAAGTGAATGGGCAAACGTACATTCGGATTCGATTGGTTGTTACTAGTTGTCGCTTGTGGAAACTTTATAACTACTATGAAATTTATAATGAGCGGTTTGCAAACTTATTAGGGCAAATTATAGTGGAACAAAACGTGAAAACGAATCTTCAAAAAAAGTCAAACCTACGAAAGATATTATTCTTTGTTTTTTCCACCGTCACTCTCTCACATTATCATTTCCTTTGAAGCGAAAAACTGACAAAGGACCTCAGATCCTTTTGTATTCTTATACGACGCACTCTAATTTCAGGTGCTGAACGTCGCTTTTCACCCCTTCTCATTTCATACTTTTACAACTGTAACGTATCCTCCGATTCTCTCTCAGCCTATTCATGTTTTCTTTTCTTTCTATTTCCTCTCCAAGTTCTTAATCAGACGTCCAAGAATTAAAAGCAGCTTTACCGAAACGGTACCGTTAGGCGGAACCCTTTGAAAAGGAGAAAAAAAATGGTTTCCATATTAGTGTGAAAGACCGTCGATAAATAGGCAGTTAGAAAAATACCCGCTTTCAAACTGTTTCATTTGTTGATTCTTTAATAATTTGCTTCTCGCTAGTCATCCTTATTGAATGCGGTTTTAATAATAATGTAGATAGGTAATTTCTGAGACGATTATTGCTTTGAACCGCTTCGAGTATATTATGCTCAATAACCAAACACTGCAACATCCTTTTATCCGTTCAGGGTTTCAGATAGGTACTGAAAATATATTGCAGT
This sequence comes from Tupiocoris notatus, assembly GCA_037159825.1. Classification (NCBI taxonomy): domain Eukaryota; kingdom Metazoa; phylum Arthropoda; class Insecta; order Hemiptera; family Miridae; genus Tupiocoris; species Tupiocoris notatus. The sequence goes on from JASJUZ010000528.1 coordinate 283,217, forward strand.
GACACAGCTGGTTTAAATAAAAGCTAGCCGTGTGGAACAAGTGTTTTAGTTATAAAATATCTTATCCACCCCACTTCAAGCACAATCGTCTCCATTATATTTTGATTCATTGCCGCAATTTCTCTGCAGTTGCATTGTAACACCTGAAACGTTTTTTTCAAGGAGCATAATAGTGTTAGTTCCGGTTTATTCGTTAAGTTCCACTTTCAACCGATTTGATAGTTGTACAGAATAATTCTTGTCACGAATCAAACGAGCAATTCGTATAGGTATAATATAAATCTGAATGAATTGCAGTGTTTGAATAATACTAAATCCATAATCTACCTTTCTAAACACCTTTCATGAATCGTCTCCAATTAATCCCAAAACCGTTCATTTGATCTTCGTGAAATTTTTTGATAATGTCTAGTTACATTTCCAGAATGATTTCGCTATCACAAGAAGAATTTATACAAATTAAAACATTCTAGTGTGCTTGTAACACTGCTAACTTTAAAAATCTATACTTCACGCGCAACTTCTCGTATTCAGTAAAATTTATATCCCGCCCATCCCCCTCGTTTTTCTCCCCCTCAACCTACAAAAAAAAAGTAAAATTTGTGGGGTAATGTTCGTTATATTTTGTGAGAGTTAAGTTGCCGCGCTGGACTGTAGCAATTCATATTCGACGTGGGGTTGAGGTAGAGACAATAAATGCGACGTTATCTCGTATTCTAGTCATTCTTAAGCGATATATATAGTATTTAATGTTAAATTTGCCCCTTTCTAGTCACCCCTGCATTTATATCTAGTCCCCTATTTATTTTAATTTATTAGACTCTAGGGTTAAAAACGCTGCAAATGATTGAACAGTGGTTTATTATTCCTTCGCTTCAATATTGATTTATGAAGACTATCCATTTGTGATGGTAACTATTCCGAACATTAGTGAACGTTCTCACCAAAAAACAGATGGTAACTATAGAGGAAAAATCCGTAGCAACTATTGTAATTTTAATCAATTTTATTTTTCTTAATTTCCTAATTAAAAGCTAAATTTTTTGCCTTACCCTACAGCTGGAGAGAGTGTTTGACGACCATTCCAATGAGTATAGAACGATTTTTGGAGCTCCAAGAACTCTCGAGTTATACCCTCATGTCAAATTTCTAAAAATCTTCCAAATTCGGCACAAAAGCTGCGATAACTCGAGAACCATAAATGCTATCGACCCGGCGATGGTCTCATTCGATTCAGCGTCCAAAAATCTATATAATTTGATACCACGTACACATTTTTCTGAAAAACCGTGGAAAATATGAATTTTCTCCCCCTCAAAACCCCCCAAAAATACCCTTAAAATTGAGCTAGCAAGTTGGTTCAAGAACTGTGCCGTCGTAGGACCGAGATTGATTTTTGGTGAAAATTTCAAGAATTTCGATATTATGGTTAGGCCGGAAAACTGCTAACGGCGTACGGCGTACGGCGTACGGCGTACGGCGTACGGCGTACGGCGGACAGACAGAATTTTTTTTATTGGATATTCGGATTCTACATGCCTTGAAACGTAAAACATCAAATTTTGAGGGGGGGTTATAAATTTTTTTTTCTTGGGCGATTACAATGGTTTATTATTGAATAATAAACCAAAAGCGGAAGTGTTCTAATAATTATCATTTATCATTTCTCTGTTGTAAATAAGATCTAAGTGCTTTACTGTTCACTTTTTAAACGTTTTAGATTCATGACAATCCCAACCTTGTGAAGCTATTACTGGGCCTTGTTTTAAAACTTTTATATTGAAGGTATTCACAATATTTATACTCAACAAATTAATTATTGACTCCTAACTGCTAATGTGATCATAGTGTGCTGTCTCAGTTTATAAGAAATATCAATAATAGCTATTAATTGACAGATGTTTCCTGAAGAGGCCCAGAGCGGCGAAAGCGCTTGATGAGATATAAAAACAAAATATGAGATAACGTCGCATTAATTTATTGTCTCTACCTCAACCCCATGTCGAATCTGATGGATACGCGACAAACCACAACGTAGCAATTCATTACTAACGAGAACGATCTGCTTGTAGGGAGTGGAATTGAAATTGGATACAAAAGTTATTTCAATTTGGTTACTCACCGGGTCGACGGACACGAGGCGCTCACCTGGGCCCAGGAATGGTACGTCTCTGTTGGAGAATTGAAACGCCAGCATACGAGTAACCAAATCTATTGCTTTGGATCCGATTACTGTAAATGGCAATCGTACCGAGAAATGAAGCTACAATAAAATTGCTGATCGAAATTTAGCTGGCTCGTTTATATTGAATAGAATTGCAAGTTTTCCATTTAGGTTTGTTCCCTCATCAGATTCCCGTACAGGCTTGGATTTATACCGTACTAATTCGTAGCGTTAACATACACAAAGAATGGAGAAATTCGAATGCTTCGATACATAAAGTTGCGGTAAATATAATATAATCTTCATTCAGAGTCAACATTTAATATCATAATTTTCAAAAAAAAAAAAAAGAATTTTTAGTTTTACCGTGGTTCTCAGGAGTTCTTTTCTTTTCGGACACTTTGCGTTTATAGAACTTAAGCAGGGGCGGCTCAGCCTACACTTTTTGATGCCACATGGATCCCAAGAGTTGGTGGTTAAAAATTAAGAACTTTGAATTACTGCTACTTGGATACAATCTATAAGGATGACTTCCTTAGATTATATATAACTACCGCATGGATCTTCTTGGTTGAGTCGTCGCATCTCTCATTGTACTGGGTTGGTGAGGGGGAGAAGAACCAGGTGACATATTCTCCGATTTTTTATTTGCCCGAAGGGGCGAAAGTGCTCGGCCAGAAAATAAAAAATCGGAGAATATGTCGCCTGGTTCTTCTCCCCCTCACCAACCCAGTACCTCATGGATGATAAAACTAATCATACGTCGCATTTCAGAACTTAAAACGTTTAAACTATTTTTTTGCATTAATCCAGAAATGAGATTATCGATCTAGACGAACCGACGGCTTTTCTTTTGCAAAGAAATGGCATCCTTGATTCGCATTCACAGCAGTTTCCATCCGAACGGACGATCTCAAAGATGATTAGCTTATCAACCAACCGTTGTGAACCGAAGGAGAAGAAGAGTTCAATCAAAATTCAGAGCGAGTCGCCGAATTTAATTCGGACTCGTGCTACCTCCTCACGACCATACTGAAATCCTTATTCCCTCCTCTCCGCTGTAGCGTGGAGATTCGAGCCTTAAATCTAATTAGGGGAGCACTGGATGCGATAATGCCTTCGCTGCCAGTTTCAGTACCAAGTGGAAGCGATGGGCTGTACAGGGAAAGCGAGTGTTGCTGCGCAGGGAGGTTTTCCAATGATTGAATCTGCGAGAGGAGAGGCGGAATCCAGATTGCCGAGAGCAAACTGGACTGGCGTTTCGTTTTCCAGTTTGGTCTGGTCGTCGTACTCGCTGTCGGGTTTGTTTCTTTCCAAACTAAAAAAAAGAACGAATTCACGTTATTTACTTTTTAGCAGCGATCGTTTCCCTGGAGAAATGAGAGAAAGGAACGAAATGTTTTTTGACTCACTTTAAACAGACATTGGTGTATAGAGTAGAAACTTTCAACATCAACGACTATAATGTAGTTGTCGATGATACACGTTTCTAGTTTATTGACCCGAAATTTAGACCCTCTAAGAACTCTACATTCACTCTAAATTAACCACAACAGTTTACGAAATACTTCGTATCAATGTACAAAAGATTTTCTCTGGATTTTCCTCATGAAGAAATTTTTATCCGTATTTGTCTTTTATATTCTACTACTACTACATCTTTTTCCCCACTCCCTTTCCACTATTTTTCCTTTCGTTGAGCCGTTCACCTTATACCGCCAACTCTTCACAAGAAATGTATAATAAATTGAATTTTCACGGAAAAACATTTTGGTTTATAATTCAATAATAAACCATTGTAATCGCCCAAGAAAAAAAAATGTCTAACCCCCCTGAAAATTTGATGCCGTACGCCGTACGCAGTTTTCCGGCCAAACTATAATAGCTACATTCTTGAAATTTTGACCAAAAATCAATCTCGGCCCTACGACGGCCCAATTCTTGAACCAACTTGCTAGCTCAAGTTTAAGGTTATTTTTAGGGGGTTTGAGGGGGACAAAATTCATATTTTCCAAGGTTTTTCAGAAAAATTTGTACGTGGTATCAAATTATATCAGAGTTTTGGACGCTGAATCGAATGAGACCAGCGCCGGGTCGATAGCTGCTGCTTTTGTGTCGATGACATGAGGGTATAACTCGAGAGTTCTTGGAGCTATAAAAATCGTTCTATACTCATTGGAATGGTCGTCAAACACTCTCCATTTGTATCGCTAGGCGAAAAATTCAGATTTTAATTAGGAAATTAAGAAAAATAAAAATGATTAGAATTACAATAGTTGCTACGGAGTTTTCCCCTATAGTTACCATCTATTTTTCGGTGGGAACGTTCACAAATGGTCGTAATATTTAAAATGACAAATGGATAGTCTTCTTAAATCAATATTAAAACGAAATAATAATAAACCACTGTACAATCATTCGCAGCGTTTTTTTATATCAGTTCTTCGGCTAATGCCTATTTATCGAGAACGTTTTTGACTTTGTTGCTAATGCATATTTCATATTTTGTCGCTTCTAATTACACCGCTTCTATAGAATATACCTAGCGGCGACGAGCCCAAGACGACTTCCTTAGAAATCAATCGTCGATTTTTTATTCTGTTTTATGATTCCATAAATTCTATGATTCCTCTGTTTTCAGCTTACTCGTTCCATTCGTTTTTGACGTGTTTCTACATTTTACGACACCACTTTACTACATTTAAAAAAAATTTGTTAATGGCTTTCTACCGGTTATTTAACAAACGCTGGTAAAGCTTGCTGACCTTTGCTCTCCTCGAATTTCAAATTAGAAGTTAAGTGTGCACTAGGAGAGATAATTAAAAGTCGAGAAGCTGGGCAGGTTTTCGCAGAGATCAACAAGTGAAAATGGAAAGGTGTTTAAATCTGAATTCAGTGAGAGGGAAGCTGTTCCAGTTATCTCTTGGCTTTTGCTATAGTGTCTGTATCGTTCCTTTTAATTCAAGTAACTTTTGAGGTTCATTTCCTCCCTAATCTAAGCCTTCAGGTAACGCAAGAGCATTTGACGAGCTCAAAGTTTTCAATTTTAACTTGCGGCTGTGAGAAATGAAGTTCGTCTAGAGACGCTGCTATTTAATTTATAACTTTTAGAACTTCTAAGTGGAACAATAAAACTCCTTGGCATGGCTCAATGTCAAATTGTTCCAGTCTAAGGTAAACAGTGTTTCACTGCATAGTCGGCTTCAGAAGCCTCCCAAATGCAATTTGATTTGCAATTTGGAATAGAAAATGAAGAACTTCTCTCAATGCATAGAGAATGTGTGTTCAGAAAGTAGCACGTGTTGAGTATTCTCCTAGGAGAATGAAGAGAAGTAAACTTATTCATGTTCACCTTATTCGCCCGAACACTTGGTACAGATCCTATCGCTCTTATCCTTTTCATGAAACTGAATAACTCCACTGAACTGAGCTAATAGAGATCATTGGCCTTATCATATTCGGTAGTTAATCCTTCGAGGCATATATGAACTCCATGTGCGTGTTTTTATGTTCACGCCGGAAAAGTTACCGTCGTTCAACAGAAGCTAACCCCTATCCTACCTTTTCCTACAGCTCCCATCTGCGAAACAGCGGATTCGTTTTACCGCCATGTTGTGATATTAAATTTCTAGCTCCCGGCTCCAGACAAACTCTTCGGAAGCCGTGTAAATCCTCACCTCTTTCCCTTGGGGTCAAGCCCTCGTTTATTTCTACACAGTTATAAATTTATACTGCGAAAATATATTTTCGTTGTTCCAGCTTGATTTGACTTAGTTTAAAAGCTGTAGATGATAAAAATTTCTTTAATCAAAGTTGATCGCTTCAAATATTCTAAGAAAAGAAACATGATTCAAAATAATGGTGGATTGTCATTGTTAAATGAGTTTGCTTGAAGAAGCTTTTTTCATAAAACAGGTACATTACAGGACATTTATTGTGTTTCAATATTAGAGTCGTGTAAATATCTCTGGTTGGATCCCGCTACCACGGAATCACCGTCTGAAATTTGTCCGTCCTCGAAGTCCGAATCCATAATGATTGTGATGATGAGGAAGACACAACACACCACGTCTGATAAAAAACTATTATTTATGAGAAAGCACGAAAACTAATCAAACGGGCTAACAAAATCGATAATAAAGAAAGTCACAATCATCCACTCCACTCTGTGATGCCACGTAAGACGCTACAAGTGTACTGTCCAACTCGGTCAAAGGGCCGAAGACAACCCGCCGACAAAGACTGCCAAACTAATAGTGGGGGTCGAAAAATGTTTGCACCCTTAGGTGGCCTCTTTTCAAAAAGCAGAACCGGCATCAGAGTGGAGCGCCTGCGAGGACTCAAACGAGTAATAAAGTGACTTTCTTTGTACACGTTGTTATTAGCATTTTTCAGTAACTTTCCTTTCACACCGAACGCAACATTGTTGGCAACAAATGTTATCAACATCGGGCGAGGAATTGTTAATAACATTGTTACGGCACTTGAAAAATGTTGATAACAATTCCTCACCCGAAATGTCATTGGAAACATTGTTGGCAACATTTTCTGTAACATTGTTATTTTTTCCGTCAACATTGTTAGTAACATTGTTGGCGACACCGAGTTTTGTTATCGAGCCATGAGCGATAACAAACCGGAATTTGTGACTAACATTGTTAGAGAACTAGACCCAAGTAAAACAGAAGGAAGAATTGTTGGCAACAAAAAAGCTCAAAGACCACTAGCCTACACGTACCAAGTAAACGACAGTTTTGGTATGATCAGTTGCTTCTCTAAGTTGCTTCGGCCCAAGGTGCCTTCGAGGAGAACTGTACTCTGGAACAACAGGCCATCAGTACTTAATCCTGCTCTCCATAGATCGCAGCACCCTGGACCACCTCCAACCCTCCAACCTTTCCCACCGTTTCATTCCCTTTCCGACGTGTATCATGAAGACAGGTACCGTGAAGGTTGGCTAAAAAATTAACAGATCACTATAATAATATTCTTCCGAAACAGTAATCCCAGTATTGCAAAAGTGGTTCGCTTAAGGCCTTTACAGACCGGACGATAACATTGTTGAAAACATTGTTATTAGCATTTTTCAGTAACTTTCCTTTCACACCGAACGCAACATTGTTGGCAACAATGTTATCAACATCGGGCGAGGAATTGTTAATAATATTGTTACGGCACTTGAAAAATGTTGATAACAATTCCTCACCCGAAATGTTATTGGAAACATTGTTGGCAACATTTTCTGTAACATTGTTATTTTTTCCGTCAACATTGTTAGTAGAGAGTTTTAGTGACTTTCGCGTTTTTTGAAAACTTAAACGTGGGAGATTTGGTTACTTCGTTAAATCATATGTCTCTAATGGCCACAACAATCCGCCATCCGCAAGGCGGTAACCATAAGAAACGTATGATTTAATGAAGTAACCAATACTCCTACGCTTAAGTTTTCAAAAAATGCAAAATGCACTAAAACTCTCCAGTAACATTGTTGGCGACACCGAGTTTTGTTATCGAGCTATGAGCGATAACAAACCGGCATTTGTGACTAACATTGTGGATAACATTGTTAGAGAACTAGACCCAAATAAAACAGACGGAAGAATTGTTGGCAACAAAAAAGTTGACGACATTGTTGTCAACAATGTTGGTAACATATTTTCTAGATCATCTCATTTTGTTACAAACATTATTGTTATCAACATCATACGTTAATAACATTTTTTTTCACTAACATTTGGTCTGTAAGCACCTTTATGAATCACTTTTAAATTCATTTATCATAAGATTTCCACGACATGTAGCCCATTATTACAAGAAATTGCCCGGCAAATAATTCGAATTATCACGTAACCGTGGTAAATCTTTTCAGTGCTTCATTTTCAAGTTCTACTCTGCAGTTGATTCTCATTCTGCGAATATTAATTAAGCTTGGTAAAGAGCCGTGTTTATGGTACGGTTCTAAACCATTGAAACAAACAGTGTCTGTTCCAGACCACTTGATGTATTGTGCGGATTCTCTCTCTTGGTGAGCTTTCCCATTAGTAACTAAACTCCAACCAATTTCCTATAGCTCCCTTTCGTTGGGGTAACGTTAGCCTGCGGTTGCGGATGGTGGGGTCATTCTTTTATATCGGTGGTGCTTCTATAGGAGAATGCTCCTTTACAGGGCATTTCGTGTAGGCAATATCTCGGTGAAGTATAAGAGAAGCCGTGAGAGGCCTCGTAGGCAACAATAGGCGCAATAACGCCTCGTCTTCGAACAGCCGGTGGCAGCTAACGATGGAAAAGATTTTCCAACAGGAGTCTATTGCGTTAATCAACGACTTCACAGCATGGTCGGCCATATATTCTTATTATGAAAGACCTTGATGCGTTTCCCAATAGCTCGCCAATTTTCTATTGGTAGTATGAACCTCGTTTTCCCTCCTAGGCTTTGCAGGGGAACATTCAAATTTATGAACTTTGCCTTTACTTTCGAAACGTATTTTAGTGAGAGCTAGGCCATACATAAAAATATTTTTACTCTTTCTTTACGAGACTTTTCATTCTTTCAAGATAAAAAAAAATCGATCGAAGACAAAAAGTTGCCCCAATTCAACGCTATATGGCAATATTTTCGTTTAAAAATTTTAACACCTATATTATTCAACAAAAACTCATTGTCTTTAGAGGTAAGTTTCGACAAAAAACAGAGCTAAAAACTCAAGTAGAAATGACGCAAATTTTTGGAAATATCAGGGGTATCGCTTAACCTAATACATGAAAGTATTTTTTCGCACTACTTCCTTTGTTAATGCTCTGTTTATCGACCTTCACAATTTGTATTGATTAGTGTCGATAGAGTAGAGACGTATTAAGGAGATTCATCTTCTGAATTTTTATTGAGCACAGGTCGAGCACTTTCATTCATTCAAGAAACCTCAGGGCAATATGGAACTATTCGTCTCCAAATTAGGAACCCCCAAAAAAGATGAATATTTTAATGTACTCATGTGTTAATCTGGTCACTTTCTGCTAACAATGGGAAGATCGCGTTTGTTGCGAACTCGAAAATGACACCTCGAAATGATATAAGAATATTCGACCTGGTAACTTAAGTGCTTAATGTTCATCTTGGTAGTAACGAAGCATTATAAGACCTGTTGCACTACGACTCGCCGTTCTTAGCTGCTGTTTTTAACCTTATAATTATTCTATCTTCAAGAAATCTCCAGTTACTTCCGCATTGTTTTATCATCTCAATTGTTTATCATTCATTAGTGAACAAAAAAAATTTTAACCCCATCTCACGTTTGACGTTTTACGTCTCATAGCATGTAGAATCCGAATGAAAACCAATCCGAAAATGAAACCACTGGTGTGAATAGATCACACACAGTACTTCCATGTTCGAGTCGGTGTTTCCTGGATAAGCGCTAACTTTTTAAACAGCTAAACCGGTGAGCAAAAATGGTTCACATTTCTCTCCTCAAAAAGAGAGTTTCTGTGATTGGGCTTCAAGTTTCCTACTATCTATATTTGACGAAATACCACCTGATAACTTACGTTCATATATATTCTGAAAGAATAATGGCCAAGTGCTTGTCACATCAAAATCTGATTTCGTATGTTATGTTTCTTTTCCAGATGGAAAATATCACGTGCTTCCTAGTGGGGAGCTCCTAGTGAATAATGTCGAATACGCAGATACTCATGCGTCATACCGGTGTCGGACGCGGCACAAACTGACCAAAATGTTGGAGTCAAGTCCGGCTGCTTCTATCCGAATTTCAGGTAAATAGTGCTAAAATTACTAAAATTACTTAGTACTAAATTATCGTATCGTAGCGCAAATGTAAAATATAGCCAACGTTGATCGAATATCCTGGGAATAAGCTTTTATGAGGGAAGGGTTCTTCGAATGACGAAATTTTTATTGCCAATCTGTAACCTAAGTAGGCCCTTAAGATCCTCTCTTCCTTTACGCACAGAAAAAAATAACAAATTATCAGAGACACATCATTCGCAAAGACAAAAAATCAGTTTCCGGTGAGGAATACCTATTGCGGAGAACGTTGGAGAGCGATAAGCGAACAATTTATCTTCGTTTGGTTGTCGTCGCATTTATTGTAGTAGAGGGGTTGTGAGGGGGCTGTGGACCTTATGGTTCCACGTCGCCCTGAAGATGCCCGAATGGGCGAAAGTGCCAGCCATTAAAAATCTGGAGAATAAGTCGCCTGGTTTTTCTCCCCCACACAACCCCTCTAGAACAATTTATCGAATAATTTTGCTTTCTTTGCGGATTTTATAACTTCGGAAGCAATGATTTTCGATTGCGATCGAACCGTCAACGTCGTCCCGCTGGAATTGCAGCATGGCCCGGTGACCTGACGGAGAGGGCTCGAACACGTGCACTCACGGTTGAATTGTACACACACTGCAACCGAGGAAACCATTAGGGTTGAGCAGTGGATGTTGAGTCCCTGGCATCTAATCAATATATATCTGACCCAGGATACTGACCCCGTTGCGGCTGATAGGAACGTGTAACTAGGTCTGGATAGTGTGGCGGCATCGGAGCTTGCTGGTCGGTTCTTGCGTCAAACTGCGACATTAATATTATATCGCCGACGGGGACTATTACCATGTTACAGAGGCAACGGAGTGAGGCTCCAAGCCTCGCGGTATTCACAGGCCACCTTCTGTCCACTGGGATCAGCCCGAGTCTCGATAATTGGCGAACTGATAAATTTCAAATTCGTTATTGGCAAGGCGAATCAACGAGATAAAGGCAATTTGCGAGATGATGAAAAATAAATTACGCGCACATCGATGATATTTATTTTCCACGTGGTATCTTATACCAATGTGATTTTCACCATGGCTGGGATTCGGTAATTTCGGTCAATTCATGACATCTGGTCATATACATTTTGGTTTATTATTCAATAATAAACCATTGTGATCGCCCAAGAAAAAAAAAATTTTTTTATCCCCCTCAAAACTTGATGTTTTACGTTCCAAGGCATGTAGAATCCGAATATCCAATAAAAAAAATTCTGTCCGTCCGCCGTACGCCGTTAGCAGTTTTCCAGCCAAACTATAATAGTTATATTCTTGAAATTTTCACCAAAAATCAATCTCGGTCCTACGACAGCCCAATTCTTGAACCAACTTGCTAGCTCAATTTTAAGGGTATTTTTGGGGGTTCGAGGGGGAGAAAATTCATATTTTCCAAGGTTTTTCAGAAAAATGTGTACGTGGTATCAAATTATATAGATTTTTGGACGCTGAATCGAATGAGACCATCGCCGGGTCGATAGCTTTATTGGTTCTCGAGTTATCGCAGCTTTTGTGCCGAATTTGGGAGATTTTTAGAAATTTGACATGAGGGTATAACTCGAGAGTTCTTGGAGCTATTAAAATCGTTCTATACTCATTGGAACGGTCGTCAAACACTCTCTCCAGCTGTACCGTTAGGCAAAAAAATTAGTTCTTAATTAGGAAATTAAGAAAAATAAAATTGATTAAAATTAGCTTATTAATTATTCTGTAGTGAAATATGAAATGTTCGTCCGGTCATTATGAACCATCACTTCGTAAATTTACTTAGTTTCTGCCTCTTCATTTCATCTGCAAAACCTGTTCAACTTTCGACTCCCCGGGAGTGATCCCAGCTTCATAGACTGAGACTCGGTACTCGGTAAACTTCTCCCGATGATTCACGAAGCCAAACCTAATGGTTCTGGGCTTTTCTGCCGTTCTAAACAGCTCGAGCCTTTTCCCCTTCTCACAGCCTCCCGTTTTACCATTCTCTCAACGAAACAGTTGCTAAATACCCCCCAGAGCGCTAATGGCCTTCAACAATTACTCTTTTCTCTAAAATCTCCTGGTGGAGCTCGCCTTTTCCAACAGTAGCACTAACCATCCATAACACCGTAGTATCGCCCCATCGTCCCGTATTCTGCCGCACCGCACGGCTCCACTTCAGTTTTAATGGACTGTATACTTTATGGCCTCTTTCTCATTTGTGTTCAGGAGTTTTATACCCCAAAGTCTTGAAAGACGATTGGGTATTTGTCTTGTTCTGGCCAACCTCTGAAACTAGTCCGCCCCGAAATTCCCTTGGAGAAGCCTAATTACACCCACAATCGGCGCAACGTGGGTTCGGAATAAGACTTTCTAAACTGTAGCGGTTTGACATAATGGAACATTCCCCTTCATTAATATTCACTAGGTCAAGTTGTTTCTGAAAAAATCTTCTAACCTAGTAAAAAACGCTGCAAATGATTGTACAGTGGTTTATTATTATTTCGCTTCAATATTGATTTAAGAAGACTATCCATTTGTCATTTTGAATATTCCGAACATTTGTGAACCTTCCCACCGAAAAACAGATGGTAACTATAGGGGAAAACTCCGTAGCAACTATTGTAATTTTAATCATTTTTATTTTTCTTAATTTCCTAATTAAAATCTTAATTTTTCGCCTAACGATACAGCTGGAGAGAGTGATTGACGACCATTCCAATGAGTATAGAACGATTTTTATAGCTCCAAGAACTCTCGAATTATACCCTCATGTCAAATTTCTAAAAATCTCCCAAATTCGGCACAAAAGCTGCGATAACTCGAGAACCAATAAAGCTATCGTCCCGCCGATGGTCTCATTCGATTCAGCGTCCAAAAATCTATATAATTTGATACCACGTACACATTTTTCTGAAAAACCTTGGAAAATATGAATTTTCTCCCCCTCAAAACCCCATAAAAATACCCTTATAATTGAGCTAGCAAGTTGGTTCAAGAATTGGGCCGTCGTAGGACCGAGATTGATTTTTGGTGAAAATTTCAAATTTTTAGCTCTTACAGTTTGGCCGGAAAACTGCTAACGGCGTACGGCGGACGGACAGATTTTTTTTTATTGGATATTCGGATTCTACATGCCTTGAAACGTAAACCATCAAATTTTGAGGGGGGTTATACATTTTTTTTCTTGGGCGATTACAATGGTTTATTATTGAATAATAAACCAAAAGTACCTGATGAGTGCGAATAAGAATGGATTTTGTTTCAAGCGCACATGCAACGTCAAATAATACGAGACTGACTTGAAGGTCGTCGTGTGCGCTGCAAGCAGTGGAAAGCAGTCCTCATGTCGGGTAGGAAGTGTATGTAGGATACTGTTTCGAATATGGATGAGATCTGTGCCGACATTATGCATTCGGACCGGATGCTCAGATGGTCAAGTTTCAGCAGGTGTTTCGGGTACTCCTTCGATAGTGCTATACTGCTGTATGAAATATTTCTTTTCAACCACCCAAAAGATGCTAATCTCAAAGCATTTCTAAACTGCAAATATCTGAGTTGAAGCAGCAAATAATTTTTGCCCCCATAAAGCCATTTCCTACCAACAGAGTGATACAATGCTCTCCATCTTTTCGGCGCTGTACATCGTTATTATTATAGAGCTGAAGCAAACTCTATTGAATTATTTGAAGGATGTCTAAACTCTGACACCACGCCGATGATAGTTTATCACAATCATGGGGGTCTCAGAAATTTTAATAATGCTAAAACAAATCTCGAAATCTTTATTCTAAAATAAATCCCACGTTGTTGGTCGTTCTTGTCAAGTAGTAAAATCTAATTCAAGTCCAGAGTACGGAGCTATAGCCGACTGATGGAAAGGGGATCTTCTCTTTCGCTGAAGATCTCTTAAACTGAATTACATTCTCTGTGATCACTGTCAAACTCCAACCGACTTGTGGCATGTCCGCGTCACTCTTCCTCCGTTTTGTGAGAAATCTCTCTTTCAATAAAATGTCTCGCCCTTATCTTCCACTCTCTCATCTTTTTTACAACATTTCTTCTATCTTCCAGGTTTTTTCATCGCATTTTACTCCCATTCCTTGTCATTCGTCGTCAGACGGACTTACAGTTCAAGCCCATTACAGGGAAATCTTCCCATGGGTCGACAGAATTTGCTGAGAAAATAGGTTCTAAGAGAAGAAGATTAGAATGCCTCATTACCTTCACATAGTTCGCGATTCAATTTTTCCAGTTGGAAAAACCATTTACTTGCGGAAATGGAATTTTTATTGCGGCTGTTGAAGCCGTTCGGTCTTGGAACGAGAAACGCTTCGGCTAAAATTGGACCCTTGAAAGCCAATGGCCTGTTAATAATTTATATTATTTTACTTAGCGCTTTTGAATTTTCCCACAGAAAATGATTCAATGGGAGAAGAACAACCGAGGTAATAAGCTTAATTTTGATGAAAATTCATGATCAATAATACTTGAGATATTGTCGCATCAAATTGACTTTTTGTCTCCAAATTGGGAACTGAGGTTAATCCAGAAAAATTGATGCAGCTCTGAGAGTCTGCGGTCGAAGAACAACTAAACATAATAATTCTCCGTGTTGAATCGGCCATCGTTAGTCAAATGTTATCTGTAGTTCAAATCCAATTTCAAAATAAACATTTAATTTTTCACTTCCATGTTTACAAAGTAAATGGAAGTATTGAGATAGTCTGAAAAGTCGAATTCGGAACCGAGGTCCTGATGGAAGAAATTTTCATAGTAGTATACTCAGAAATACTTTCTGAACAAGTGTCAGTGTTTCTGTGTGTCCGTCTGTCTGTGGTCACAAACTGACATAAATCGCCATATCTCCCTGAAAAATGGATGAAACCCTATGAAATTTCAAGGAAATGTTTTCCCAGTGATTGTGCATAATTAGGGTTTTCCGGATTTTGAGTTACACACAGTACTTCCGAGATATAAACGTTCAACGTTTTTTTGTTTCGATTTTTACAGGCTATGAGAGTCAATATTTTTCTATGTTTGAGGACTTGAAATGTCGATTATGGCAAGCAGAAAACACTAGATTTTTTGTATAGTGGGTCACATACAATGCCTCCACGTTATGAGCGTTTTTCACGATTTCACATGTGCATGTTTTGTATTTTGATTTTTACAGGCCGCAAAACTCTATGTATTTGAATGTTTGAGGTCTTGAAATGTTGGGGTCGGCGATTGAATGATGCCTGATTTTTATCAAGTGGGTCACATGCAGTACTTCCGCCTTATTTGCACATTTGCGACATTTTTATTTTTATAGACCGCAAAAATGAATATATTTGAACGCTGGAGGACTTGAAATTTTTATATATGACAGTTGAATATCGCTTGATTTAAAATTAAGTCGTGTGAGAAATCATGAAGTCAAGGGTTTGATGCCCTTTTACCTGTATATTAGGTATACATTAACTTATGCGTATTGATCAATTTCTTTATTCGAAGTAGGCAAACCTAAAAGGACTCTTCACACTTCACGATACTTGTTGATTAATGATGCTGGGTTACTTGATGTTTTTCTGTGCCGTGAGATTAGCCATCTCCCAATTTCATTAATCAACACTGCTTGAGCACAGCGGCTACCATTAATAGTCGCTGAAGGGTGAAACGGTAGTCATATACCTGCAAGGTTGGACTTTCAGCACTACGGAATATAATTTGAACTGTCACCCTTTTATCACCTTTTATCAGTCGTTATGCAACTGTAACAAATCCCCGGTCGAGTTTCTATTGGGTACGATTGAAGTTGGATCAATCATATCTCAGGTTTACGAGTCACCTCTTATTTCCAGGGCCAGTTCTCTTTGATCCCGGTAACCCAGATGACAAACCGTTAGCTAACTATTTAATGGGTTCGACTCAAGTTTCGCAACTTACGTAATATTCAGAAACGCTTCTGGCCCAAGTTTTGAACAGGACAAAGAGAACCGTACTAGCTTTGTAGGAGAGGGGCCCATTACAAATGGGCGAGCTCCAACGCAACTTGAAACTTCATGAAAAAAAATATACCTCAGAATAAACTCTTCACTCTTGCAGGATTTTATATGTATATTCACATCACTTTTTGAAATACTGGGCCGTTTGAAAATGAATAATTAAACCGTCCACTTAAATTGGGCCATGGAAAATTGAGACCAACGGAGCCAATTTCCTTTCTTTTGGTTTATTATTCAATAATAAACCATTGTAATCGCACAAGAAAAAATTTTTTCTAACCCCCCAAAATTAGATATTTTACGTTTCAAGGCATGTAGAATCCGAATATCCAAAAAAAAAGCTGCGATAACTCGAGAACCGATAAAGCTATCAACCCAGTCATTCGATTCAGCTTCCAAAAATCTACAGAAATTGATGACGAATACACCTTTTTCTGAAAAACCTTGGCAAATATGAATTTTCTGCCTCTCGCCTGTAATCGCCCGAGAAAAAAATTTTCTAACCCTTGTCAAAATGTGATGTTTTACGTTTCAAGGCATACGATACGAATATCCAATATATACGAATACGAATATAAAAAAAAAAAAAAAAAAAACGCTGCATTTCCTTGTCGTCGCATTTTTTTTATGTCCAGGGGGTTTGAGGGGGGAAAACCAGGCAGCTCATTCTTTGATTCTTTATTCGCTGGCCGAGCACTTTCGCCCGTTCGGGCATCCTCAGGGCGGCGTGAGCAATAGGATCAGCCAATGGACTTCTCCCCACACTCCCTCGACACCGAACTACTGGTTCAAGTTTAGCAACAGATACAGTCCAGAAATGAGGTGAAAACTATTTGTGTAAATAATATACCTAGATGGAAATAACAACAAGGCGAAGTGGATTAAAAAAAGGTGGATGAGTTACGACTGCTAATAAATTAGTGAAAATGAAAAACAACTTCCTCATGATGAGACTGAATTCTCCTGCAATGAAAAACAATAACGTAGGTATCATTCAATAAAAATAAATAAAATTTTTAATTCTCCAGTGAGACGGTAAAACTGCTTGCTGCTTTTGAAATTTTTACACTTTAAGTGAAAGAAAGAAACGTTGGCAGATGAACATAATATAGTTTTTTCCTGTGAGTATTTTAGCCAACGATTCCTCTAGCTTACTTAACTCTCCTTTACGGGTGTCATTTCGAGTATTCATGAATTTCTCCGTTCATTATTCAAACTGTTGCGCGAGCAGGTAACGTATTAAATATGACCGCAATCGAAACTGAAATTCGCTAAATTTTTTCTCTCATCAAACCAATATTCCAGCTCCTCGAATCTTTTGCAGACCGCTCGCAAAGTTTGATATTTGACTCAGTAGCGTCGTTGTATTTAAGTAGGACGATTCGAGTTTTACTTGATAAAGCATAGAATTGTTCGCACGCGAATGATCAAATTCCTCACACCCTCTCATATTAAGTTGCCTCCACCGTATATAGGACACAATCGAGAGAGAGTAATTACAAACGGTATATTGAAGTGTCTCTCCAACCTACCTGACTATGATACCGATCCTCCTCCTTCCGTAGGCTAAGAACCCACAAGAGCCTCGACTCACTTCAGGAGAGAAACTTTGATAATCCTTACTTTGTCTTTCGGGCGTGATTTAGTTCACCAGCGAGAAGCCACATCGTCTCGGGAATACTACGTTTCAGTAATTTCATGGGCTATTATTTCAGTCAATTTATTAGTTTCTGCGGTTCGGGGGTCTGCGGCTCTCAGGAACGGTTCACTTTCAGTCAGATAATTCACTTTGGACATAGTTTCTACTGAAGGAATATCAACTCAGCAAAACTATCTTGAATAATGATGAGCTAACAGACGCGCAACTGTCCTTCTGATAATAGTACAATTAAATGTTAGTGAAGTATTAACATCTGTTGATTCTACCATCAACTCGACTGTAAGGAGTCATTTAATTCATCATAGGATCGGAAAAATTTAATCGCTTCCGTTGATATTCAGGATATTTATAATATCCTATTATATTCAAGATATATATGGAAGTATAGTTTTCAAGCGTTAGAGTCATTTCTTCTGACAAAGCAAAAGAAGAAATTATACATTTAATTATCCTAGTTCTGCTGATTGAACTAGATAGACAGGTTATTCCATAAAAAATTGAAAACTAGCTGATATCGTTAATCTGGTGAAATAGTTATTTGTCCCGTAAAATGTATTCATTTTTTAAAATAATCAATTTTCGTTGTTTTTTTTTCAATGTTTACTTATTTTTTGTTCTTACATTTTTTGCGAAAGTACAGACATTTAATTTCCGACATCGAATGTAAGCGTGGAAGTTGGAAATCATTAAATCTGAAAGCCACTGCAGCAGAGCTTTTGCACTCCTTAATTTACAAGGAGGCGAGTAGGTAACTTGAAACGTAATCGGATTTCGTTCCGTTACAATGTGGGTGCATGGAACGCTATGCAAAAAAAGCCGTTGCCCGATCTTAAATGACCTTGAAGCGGGCAATAGCTGACAAACAGAAGTCCCGAACACAAAATCTCGGCCTCGGACTCTTGGAGGATGGCTTCTTCATGTAAAAGGACTCAGCTATCGTCCCAGACAACTTTTCCAGTCGGAAAACTAACTTTCCCGCCCTAGAACTTTTCCAAGGTTGAATTCAAGAGCTCTCTCGCTTTCTCAACTGCCGTTTCTTGCATTTACCTGACAGAAGCTACAAATACGAAGGATGGAGAAGACAGGCTAGTTGAGATTTATTTTTTGGATTAAAGTTTTCCGTCTTGTTTCTTTCCAAACATCTCTTCTAAGAATATTGTTTTGCTGCAATTCAAGCACGTAGATTTTTGCGCGCATCGCTATATTGCAACTGAAATATGAGCTCTATCTGTTAGCTTTTGCTACAATAATTGTATTTTTTTTTTTGCAACGAATTTAAAAAATTGTCGACATTATTTTTTCTCTCCTGAATATAGTTGACTCTGCGTTAGTTAAATCTATACGCCGTAGTTCTCTTTGATGCCACAAATGGAATTTATAGTGCCAGCTAATGATTAAACGTACCCGTACTCATACTAGTGATACTTAGGGGCCACCCGTGGTGTAGTGGTATGGAGCGTTAGCTCTCTACACGGTGGAGCCGGGTTCGAGTCCGGCTGGGGTCAAATTCATGTTTGGCCCAACGACCCTTCGTCCTCCACACTCAGGGGGGTGAGGCAATGAGTAGCCACGAGCGAAAGTCAGAATTAGTAAGTGCAGAATTGATGGATAATCATCTGATTCCCCTATGGGAACAGCTGACGACGTCCACGACTGGGAAAATAGTCCCAGTTGGACGAAAATCCAAGGTGAATCTCCTTGTTTACTTTACTCTACTTTACTTTAACTAGTGTTCATTAGGTTCTTCCAGTCAGTACAAAATATTAATCATTGATTTCCGCTATCATGATGAACTGAATTAAAACCAAATGACACTGCAGACCCCGCTAACGAATGGATGCTGAAATCATTACTACTGAACTCTGAGAAATAAATTACATGTAGCCAAATTTCCCATTGAATCACCGCCACCAAAAAAGAGCTAGAGAATTTAATTCATTCCGGGAATGAAATAAGGTTCGAAAATTTTCTTATTGGCTGAAATACTTCCATCATTAGAAACATTCTCACCTTTTTCCCTCTATCTGAAAATTATCTCCGTAATTATGAGCAATGAGTGGTAAATTGCACGATTAGAAATTCCACGCTTTTTTCTTCAGATAAATCTTGCGAAGACATTATTTTTTGACGTTCTCTTTGTCTTGAGAGTAATGATCCGAATGATTTCACCTCAAACTTCTATTTTTCCATTCTAACCCTTGCTCAAATGGTTCTTTTAGTTCTCTGCTTTCGACCCATCCAGATCTTTGCCAATTTTTCCCCTCCACCAAGACCATTATTCGACGATCGGACCGAAAAGGAAGAAGTTTTTGAAGTGCTTTTTCTCCCTTCAGCCTTTTCCCGCCGTTTTCCAACCGTTTAACGCCAATTTCGTCGTGAGCCCACCGTTCCTCATGAAACTTTTTTACTTCACATTCTCGGGTAAAAGTGAATAATCTCCTCATGCTGAGTGAAAGTATTTACGCGTGGGGAAGAAAACGTTCAACTGGGCATATTGCGGCTATAAGCGGGCTGAAAAAAACTATATTCATAATATTATTTCGACGAATAATCGTAATCGAAGATTACATTTATTAAGTAGGCATGTTAAAATGTTTCGGCTTTAGATAGGAGCTTCGAAATCTTTGCATTGATGCAATTGTGCAAATATTAAAAAAAAAAAAAAAAAAAAAAAAAAAAAAAAAAAAAAAAAAAAAAAAAAAAAAACGCTGCGAATGATCGTACATTGGTATATTATTACTTTGCATCAATTATGATTTAAGAAGACCATTCATTTATAATAGTAACAATTCCGAACATTTCTGAATGTTTCCAGCTAACAACAGTTTAAAACGGAAAACTCCGTTGCAATTATGGTCATTTTATTCATTTTAATTTTTCTTAATTTTTAAATTAAAAGCAAAATTTTCCGCCTAACGGTAGCTGAGGAGAGTGTAGGCCGAAATTCCAACGAGTACAGCTATAAAAATTATAGCTTCAAAATCATCGAGTTATGCCGAATTTCTGAAAATCTCGAAAATTCTACACAAAAGTTGCGATAGCTCGAGAACCATTAGTGACCCCGCAATGGACTCTTCCGATTCGGCGTTATGAATCTGTAGAAATCAATAATAAATACACCTTCATCGGAAATCGTTGGAAAATACGAATTTTGTCCCCTTCAAAACCCCTTAAAAATACCCTTAAAATAGAGGTAGCGACTCTGTTGAAGAATTGAGCCATTTTCGGACAAAGATTGATTTTTGGTAAAAGTTCTAAGAACGGCTCATGGCAGACGGCGGACAACCAGAAGTTCCTTAGTGCAATCACAATGGTTTCATTGAAATTTGATTTTCGCTGACATAAACGTTTGAGACTGATGTCAAGTAATATGCAATTTCCAATATACTTGAGCATTTTGTTCGTTTCAGTACTAACAAAGGAACCCCAACGAAACCACTTTACACAACAAAACAATCGATTAGGTTTTTGCTCTCAAGACGCTGCAGATAAATTGTACAAAAACGTAGGATAAAGCTCTTCTATAGCTGCGATCTCTTTTTAATTCTATTGAATATTGCGTACATTCATCTGATCGCCCTCAACAAAATCAAGCATGTCTCAAAAATTTCTGAAGCTTGATATTTACTGATATTGCTAGATAATTGTTGTTCCTTATAAATGTGTTGCCCCTCCAAAGGTTCGGGCGGTTTTTCTTGGGTTCCTTAATTACTGACCGGAACGATCGGTCTGCAGGGGTTTCATATGACCCGGACAGTGACAAGAGACGCTGGACAGTCGCAGTGTGACAAACATTCGCGAATGGAGGTCGAACAAACAGGGCGGCGCCCATCGTCGATGCCCGCGGATCTGTTGACACTGGTAAGGGAGGAAACCTTGTTTACACTGAGCCTCTCTTGTTTGACGAGGATGGCCCTGACAGAGAGGTCACATTGGTCGAATATAGAGGATCGTTCGGATTTGTAGTATTGCTGGTCAGTTCCGACGTTAAATATTCCCGGTTATATTTTCCCAGACTAAGTTCGCGTTATCTCCTTCAGAAATGCTGTACTTATCTTGAGTATTAGACAAACACGGTTAACCTGAGTAGACCGATCGAAACTTGACATCGGTGATACTGAATTAAAACATGGACTACGCACATAACGTCGGTTTTCAATGTATCATAGCTGTAAAACAACAACGATGAAGAACAGCAGCAAATTATTTTACAGTGGTTGGTCGTCAAAAAGTTTTCAAACGGCTTTATTATGAGTTAGAAAGAGATAACCTATGAGTAATCGGAGATGTACCTAATTTAGATTTTGATTTGGTTTGTTTTTGTTTTTGTTGGTGGAAATGTTTACAAATGTTCGGAATAGTTACTATCACAAATGGATCATGTTCATAATAATTGAAGCACAGGAAAAAACCACTGTAAAAATATTAACTGTGTTTTTGGTTTATTATTCAATAATAAACTATTGTAATCGCCCAAGAAAAAAAATTTTCTAACCCCCCTCAAAATTTGATGTTTTACGTTTCAAGGCATGTAGAATCCGAATATCCAATTAAAAAAAATTCTGTCCGTCCGCTGTACGCCGTCAGCAGTTTTCCGGCCAAACTGTAAGAGCTAAAAATTTGAAATTTTCACCAAAAATCAATCTCACTCCTACGACGGCCCAATTCTTGAACCTACTTGCTAGCTCAATTTTAAGGGTATTTTTGGGGGGTTTTGAGGGGGAGAAAATTAATATTTTCCAAGGTTTTCCAGAAAAATGTGTACGTGGTATCAAATTATATAGATTTTTGGACGCTGAATCGAATGAGACCATCGCGGGGTTGATAGCTTCATTGGTTCTCGAGTTATCACAGCTTTTGTGTCGAATTTGGGGTACTTCCAGAAATTTGACATGAGTGTATAATAACGCGAGAGTTCTTGGAGCTATAAAAATCGTTCTATACTCATTGGAATGGTCGTCAAACACTCTCTCCAGCTGTATCGTTAGGCAATAAGTTTAGCTTTTAATTAGGAAATTAATAAAAATAAAAATGATTAAATTAATTAGGAAATTAATAAAAATAAAAATGATTAAATTAATTAGGAAATTAAGAAAAATAAAAATGATTAAATTAATCAGGAAATTAAGAAAAATAAAAATGATTAAATTAATTAGGAAATTAAGAAAAATAAAAATGATTAAAATAACAATAGTTGCTACGGAGTTTTCTCCTATAGTTACCATTTGTTTTTCGGTGGGAACGTTCACAAATGTTCGGAATATTTAAAATGACAAACGGATAGTCTTCTTAAATCAATATTGAAGCGAAATAATAATAAACCACTGTAATATCATTTGCAGCGTTTCTGTTGAGAGCGTACATTTTTTTACGCATATTAGATTCGGATAGGGTATCAAAGGCACCAGGTAAACAAAATTTTCTAACCACGCTCTGATAGTAGTTATGTAACCTGGTCTCTTAGAGAGAGAAAGAGAAACTAGGTACGTGAAGTTGGGCGCTAAAGAGAACCAAATTACTTTTCTTTGCGTGTGAACTAAAGGCATACAAATGTTGTTTCGGTTTTCCGCAACAATGTTCGCCGCATGATGAAAATTCTTCTCGGCTATCTTTGGCAATGATAACTTTTGATACCCGTACGTGAATGCGAAGCTAAGCTCACAAAGCCAAGGGTTTCTCTCTGTGGAGCAAATGTGAAATGTTTCCTTCTCCAACTTCGCTTTTCCAATTCTATTCGCCCATACTAACACACAGAGGCTAATAGTATATTACGTCTTCTATGCCCATGGGTAGATTTATCATTGGGCCGGTTCCACCCTCAGCGGTACCACCATCTTTTAGGCCTTACTCAACTACCGGTCTACTTGATACAATATATATTCATATATTCAGTGGGGTTAATATAGGTATCGTTGAACACACTACAAATCTTTAAGCTTGTTTTGGTAGGAAGGCGTACTGCGGCGAAACGCATCCCCAGCGTTTGAATAATGGCATTTCGCTCTCAGTGACACCCCAATATTAATGTAGCTTCATTTTTCAAGTAAACCATTCGTTCAAATGGACATTGCCACAAAGCAATAAATAATACTGATTGGACCACTGAAAATTTATATTTATATTTAATGTCAATTAGTAATTAAAATAAATAATTAATAATTTGGCTTTCGGTGCCTGTTATTCGAGCTTTGTCCATGATTGAGAGAAGATTTTTTATCCGAGGTGTTACCTTTGGATGGGCATTTTGTCGTCATGGCTCTGCGCTAAAATTTCATTAGTCAATAATAAGATAGGCTTGAAAATGGCGTGATTGACTTATTATGGCGTTATTGGAACTTGGAGGTTTGGATTCAAATTAACCGCGATTAATAACTATAAATTTAAATTCTCGATCGAACGAATAATTTATTACAAATATTACTTCACGTCATTTCATCAAGACTATAAAGATGTTTGAACTCGAAATGTTTTCCCAAACTATCAACAGAATTATTGATGGAACCATTCTGTAGTGATTTTTAATTTGAAGACACAATGAATGGAATATTCTTAAATTCCTATTTCTTCATACGACTGTAGATGTACAAGAGTGAAGTTGTTCAAATAGAAACGAAAATAATAGCTCAACTTCCACTCACCAAAAATAAAATTTAGCCACTGGAGTTTTTCGTGAAATTCCTCGTGTTTCGAATCTCGAACTGAAATGTTCATTAAATGGAAATATAAATTGGTCCGTCGAGAGCAGAAGGGTTTGTCCCTTTTGTCCGCCTACGAGTAAATTGTTTCACCGGAGTGACCTGGCCTTTAGGTGGAACCCTTGGATCCCCGAGGATAGGATTGAGTCCTTCCTGTTCTGTTTCTGTATTCCCGTTGCAATCCTTCTTTATTTAATACACCTCTTCTCAGCCTGAACTCATTCATGGTGCGTTTCCTCATCTTCTACTTTACTATACCGGACTCAGTAGGTCTCAAGAGATCGCCGTGTACTTTGAAGCTATTAGTTTAAATCTAACATCGATGAAGATAAATTACTTTTCCAAATTGGAATGCAAACCAATCGGTGCGAATATAGCGCACTGCAACTTGAAAGTCTGAATGGAAAAATAACTAATCTATTGTGAAATGAAATGAAAAATCGTTTATTGTACAACCTATGCAGGAGAATACTAAAATAAAAGAGAGATCTGAAAAGTGGGGATGAACCCACGTTAAATAAATTAGAATTAGTAAAAGAATCTGAGAGACCTTATCTCAGAGAATAATAGGAAATTGAAAAGAAATGCCAAATATAAAATAATTGATGTAATTATAAAGTTTAAAAGAATTTCTCAAATAAAAATGTTACTACAACTTGAGACTCTCCTGCAAGGATAAAATAGAAGGAAGAAATCAAAAACTTAATACACCCTCGCAAGGGAAAAATAAAATAAAATGTCCAAGATCGTAGACGATCAATACGCAGTGCTTAAAACTCACCTACCTGTCGGCCGGCATAGGAATAAAAGGGGATTGGGATAGGAAATACCGAGAACGACGATGACGATGACGAAGAAGAGTTTAGGCGACCGGTTCAGCCGTTGATACCAATCTGCGACGTCTGCGGTATTCCAATCGACCAAACGGAACGACAGTTCTGTCAGCCGATAACTTGAAACTGTGGAAAACCACATCAATTAAATATTCGAAAGCCGTTTATTAATACTGATCGGATCGTGCTGTGCCCAATACATACCGGTAAGGTAATAAATTGACATAAGTCAAACCCGACGGACTGCGACGACAGCTACGACGACGACGGAAAATAGTTTTTGCTTCGATTGACAGAAGGAAAGAAAACGGACGGTAATTCCGAAGAAATTTGGGGAGGTCGAAAATCGAGACACGAGGGAAGGAAGAAAAAAATTAATGACACAGCCGCAGGCCGGTAGGTATCAGATTGTCCGTCTTATCTATCGCATTACCTCTTTGCATGTCTCTCGTCTCAACCGCGTTAGACAAAAAGTTTTCATGGCACAAACCGTAAGGTATTACAAAGGTTTTTTTTATACAATTTCCAATTCTTAAATAATTAAATAATTACTGCCGCACAACATCAAACCAGGAAACGACACTTCGACTCTCACTTGTCGTTCAGTACAGAAATCCCTCGTTTAAGAAGAAGACCCTAGGTAGTTTTAATCAAAATTCTCAAAAAAAAAACTAATCTATTGTATCAAACTGTTTGTTTTCAGGGTTGACTCCAATGTCGTAAATCGAGTCTTCTGGTGATTGACGTATTCAAAGATAAAATAAGATTCAGTTAATATTGGAATGTTCATGAGCGCTTAGCCGGAATTCTTTCAGGCGGCGTTCAGTACTATATGAACAGTAAAGGTGGAAAGTAATTGCATTTCCTTATAAATACATTGACGCAGTTATTCTCAAAGGTAATCGAAGAATAAAAGCTGCGGCAAAAGATGAATTGGTGATCCCAGAAACATTGCCGATAGTGTAAAATTAAAGACGGCTTTCAACTGCTGAAACCAAAATGGAGAAAGGAGAGAAACGAAACGCTGTTTTAAACGGCATTATTTAGTAGAAGGAAAGACTATCGAGTAAAAGTCTCTTCGACACTGAAGTCTCTTTTTCACTCCATTTCTCTCAAAAGTCCCTTCTTCCACCATTCAAACCACTTTTTCTTTTCTTTAACTTTTTCACTCCTAAGGGGGAGTCAAAATGCGGTTCTTCCCTGTTGTCGGATTTTGAAGTGTCGAAAATCTTGGGATTTCCAACGGGATCAAAAGATGAAGTTTAACGGATGAGCTAGGGCTTGAATCGGGACGAGATGAGGTGGTGAAAGCGGACGGATGATAACGAGATTGCGGAGTTTACCTTCTCTCTCGCTCTCTCACTGTTTTGGCTCAAACTGTCGTCTTAATCTCGACGAGATGGTGACACTTTGCTGAGTAAACGAGGGGATGAATATCCGTTCTAGATTAAATACGGTACTTCTCATTCAACAAAGTGTATGAGAGGGATAAGCTCAGGAGTACAAATGAGGACGGAGTTGCGTATTATACTGATTGGTGAGAAACGTCCGTTGCTGTAAACCAAATATTTTTAATACCTAGGCGAAAAGTATTTTATCGAAATACGCCCTACTTTGCCAAGAAAACTATTTGGGCGGAAACTGATTCTGAAAATGTCTAATACATTGTATTGGGTTGGTGAGGGGGAGAAGAACCAGGAGCCATGTTCTCCGATTTTTTATTTACTGGCCGAGTACTTTCGCCCCTTCGGGCATCCTCAGGGCGATCTGGAACCATAGGTTACAGCCCTGGCTGTGGTAACCTATGGTTCCACATCGCCCTGAGGATGCCCGAAGGGGCGAAAGTACTCGGCCAGTAAATTACAATGGTTTATTATTGAATAATAAACCAAAAAAAATCGGAGAACATGTCGCCTGGTTCTTCTCCCCCTCACCAACCCAATACGATGAGAGATGCGACGACTCAACCAAGAAGTCTAATACATTGTTCTCAAATTAGTGCTGCAGAGTTGAAAACTATTGAGACGTTGGTTGAACCTGGTATGGTTGTATGTGTGAAGCGATTTACCGTACAGGAGCTGAACGCCAGCGGACAACACATACCGAAAAAAAAAATCCCGCAAGTCAACCATAGTAACCTCCTCTTTGTTTGAAGTCGGTTAAAAAATGGATAGGTACATTAAATTGGGAAAATGTGGACTGTTAAATTACCTATCTTTTGGTGTATTCAAAAATCTGAATCGACGACGTTTTGTTAGAGTTATCCACTGTGCAAATTACAAATCTTGGAAAACTTGAAAGTTGGAATGCCAATCTCGTCAAAATTTTGCGCAAGTTGAAACGGCGCAGGTTGAAATTATTGCTTGTTACTTAGATTAAATGCTTCTCTGAAAATGTGCTGTCAAAGCAATGCTGCATGACTGGAACTATACAATGGATGCGTGGAAATTGAGTTTAATCTTTCGGAATACATCGAAATTGCGTTCAAATAGCCGACTTCAAAACTTTTAGAAAGCTCTTGGCCCAGAACAAAGATGGACTGTAGTTAAGGATAGGTATTATTTAGATAAGTCTTTATTTTCAATTGATTTCCAATTTAATTTTCCCATTTGATAAAATCTCCCGTTATTGAATCAAGAACCTAGTGTACTCGTTCTACACGCATTCGACGATCCGCTTAGTGATCGCTCCGTCCATCATGCACCATTATCCGACTCCTCAAGTATTACGCATATTGACGAGAGTATAATATCGATGTGCATTGTGCATTGTGCGCAACGGTCCGAATGCCCAGTTGTAAGCCGTGAACAAAATGAGACCTCCAGCAACCGCCGGCCGTATTCATTTGCTTTGGTGACCCTTTTCGTAGCACCATTCAAGGGCATTTGAGACCATCGAATCGTGCGGTGGTAAACAATACCTAAACCTGTATAGGAGTTGAACAGAAAGCTTCTCAGCCAGTTTTCAACGCGAGGTCCTTTCACTAGTGGGGCTTAAGCCCTCTAACGAGTATTTTCACCACAGATGAGCTAATGCTTCTCGCTCACTACGGTTGAAAATCTCCCTCAGCTCGTCTATTTACGATTAATGAGGTTTCCCATGGTGATCCTGCTTTCGTCGAAATGACAAATCACATTCAACTCAAAAAGTGTGCAATTGCCGACCATCCCTGATGAGGAAGAACACATGATCATTAAATGAGAGATGAACGACGTTTGGTACATTTAGACCTCAGTTTTGAAATTTATTTCAATGTCATCTTTATAAAACTACCTATTACACAGTACAATTATTACACTTTTACAATTACAATCACTTTTACCTATTACAATTATTTAGCAAAAAATGCATGGAATACGATGTGTATTGGGCAAGGGAGTGGCGTTGCTTGAGGGAGAAGTATGGGATTCCGCTGTTGAGTCTGGGAAACTTGGGCGAGTGGAGGGCGCTTATGGATGAAAGTATCGCAATGATAGGCAGACAAATGTTTGCCGAAAATTTGGAAAAAGCGCGATGCTCCCAACATTATCACCAGTACTTGGTTTTGAGGTCAGAAATGGACGTGAAACCTCTTGCCCAGTTCAGGGATTTTCAGCACATGAAATGGCTCTTTAAGGTAAGAGGGGACCTTCTTGCCCTGAGATCATGCCCATACCGAACGGAGGATGGTGTCCAGACGTGCGCAATATGTAGTAGTGGAGAAAGAGCTCCAATCAGCCAATCTATTCAAATATACCAAATTGTAGGATGTTGATAGCTCTTTCTCGTCTCTGAGTAATATACCCATGTAACAGTAGTCGGTTCAAAAGTTATCGGGGGAAAACAGGCAAAAAAAAAAAAAAAACGAAAAAAAGAGTCATAAAATTTTAAAGTGCAATAAAACGGGAAAAAGACCTAGTTAAAAAAAAAAATACTTTTCCAGCCGATGAATTTGTTCTATTGAACGGCTCTATGATCAAAATTTGTTTATATTATTCTAGTTTCTCGATCAATAAATTGTATACTACGGTTTTTGGGAGTTCGCTTCTCGCCGCACTACCTTCGACTAAAATCAACGAACGAACAAATTCCTATACTATTTTGTTCTTCATTGTTGGGGTTGAGGGGGAGAAAACCGACCTTGTTCGACCTGTTCTCCTGTTTTTTATTGTTGGCATGCCAAGCACTTTCGCCCATTCGGGCATCATCAGGGCTTCCTATATAAACAATTCATCTTGATACTTTCACATACATCATGGAGGTACTAGATTACATATCCGATAGTCTAACTTGCGTAGCACCATTACAAGGTATCCCCGAAAAAAAGCGACAAAGCTACAACAAATATACTATTTTGTTTAAACAATTTACCCATGAACAAAATGCGCTCGTAAAATTGTATTGCCTTGTGGAATTGTTTCGAGCAACTGCGAAAAAACGTGGTTTCGGAAAAGGTCAAATTTTTGCAGAAACTACCCTCATGAAAAATCCTAAATCAAAAATTAAAAGTCCTAAATAAATAAGTACGATTTAACTACTTCAGGAATTTCGATCTACTTAATTGACGAAAATGTCTTAAAATAATTTTATCGTTTCACAGTTTTTTCAAAACGAAATTTTCAAATTCCGACTTTGGATGGCTACAGCTCCGCGGAGGTGAAAGCAAACCTTACGATCTGAATTACGAAGATGTAAGAAATTTATCTGGCTACAGCTTTGCAATGCAGTTAGTATAGGCAAAAGCCATTATTTTAGAAGCTAAGACGCCGCCCGAAAGCTGGCAGCATTTCAATCCCGGGATCCCTTAATTTTCCCAAAACAACGTTTTTCGTTGCATTTCAAATTTTACGTGAAAATTCGCTAAAAATGTGGTAAATTCACCGTAAAAAAATTCAAAACTGCGATATTTATCAAAATGGAATTATTCGGTGCCTTTATCGCTCGTAATTTGTACCAGGTTTGTTGACTCGCGGTATTTTGCTTCTTCAGCTATCGTTATGAACTGAGTGAACCTTTGAAAGAGGAACGCAATTAGCGTTTGAAATCAGGCACCTTGAGCGTTCGCAGGCTTCCCACCTGGCATTAATATATAACTCCCAGGTGGAAGGGGTTCGCCCATTTAAATCAGCGCCTTTTCGTCATAAATCAGCACTTGACGGCTGTTAAACTTTGGGAAACCTGCCCTCGCTTTTGACGACGACGGGCTTGATCGAACGCTTAGCAGCTCCCGCGTGAAAAAGAAAAAAAAACCTTTGGGCTGAAATAGAAGAAGGGAAATTAATTCATGAGGGGTGAAAGGGGAATTTACACTTTCTTGAGAACAGGGAAATTCATTAGACGCCTTGAACAATGTTGATCTTCAAACTTCTATCTTCCTCTATGAGAAAACTTGGAACTGGGATACTATAGCCAGATATTCCACGGTATTCCATTCCCTATCATAATTTCACCGGTTCATCGATGAGTACATAGTCGAAATTAATACGTATTGAATGAAATGTATACAGAACGGGGTAAATATTTTTCCTCATCCAGCCTCAGCCTGGTACCGAATTTTGGTACCGATCAACATTAGTCATGCCTAAAAACTTGGAAGTATCGAGTGATCTAGTCACCAATTTTGAAGGGAGGTTGTACATTTTTTTTTTACTTGCATGTTTACATAATTTGCAACAACCGAGATGTTCTTCAATTGTTATGAATTAATCTACATAATTGTATCTCTGTCGACGTTTTTATGCTCAATAACTGATTTGTATTTCATAATTGATTACCTATGTCAGTACCAATCAAATTTGGGTTTATTATTCAATAATAAACCATTGTAATCGCCCAAGAAAAAAAATTTTATAACCCCCCTCAAAATTTGATGTTTCACGTTTCAAGGCATGTAGAATACGAATATCCAATAAAACAAAATTCTGTCTGTCCGCCGTACGCCGTCAGCACTTTTCCGGCCAAACTGTAAGAGCTAAAAATTTGAAATTTTCACCAAAAATCAATCTCGGTCCTACAACGGCCCAATTCTTGAACCGACTTGCTAGCTCAATTTTAAGGGTATTTTTGGGGGGTTTTGAGGGGGAGAAAATTCATATTTTCCAAGGTTTTTCAGAAAAATGTGTACGTGGTATCAAATTATATAGATTTTTGGACGCTGAATCGAATGAGACCATCGCCGGGTCGATAGCTTTATTGGTTCTCGAGTTATCGCAGCTTTTGTGAAAAATTTGGGAGATTTTCAGAAATTTGACACGAGGGTATAACTCGAGAGTTCTTGGAGCTATAAAAATCGTTCTATACTCATTGGAATGGTCGTTAAACACTCTCTCCAGCTGTATCGTTAGGCAACAAGTTTAGTTTTTAATTAGGAAATTAAGAAAAATAAAAATGATTAAAATTACAATAGTTGCTACGGATTTTTCCCCTATAGTTACCATCTGTTTTTCGGTGAGAACGTTCACAAATTTTCGGAATATTTAAAATGACAAATGGATGGTCTTCTTAAATCAATATTGAAGCGAAATAATAATAAACCACTGTACAATCATTTGCAGCGTTTTTTTCGTTCTTTCTCTAAATTATTTAGAAACTGAAGATAATTAAGGATCATTAGGGCTGCACCTACCTATTCGATCATGCCTTCAGGCATATGCGCATTTTTCCCATTTCGTGGTGTTAGGTCTGACTTATAAGTGGTATTCCGGTTACAGCGTTCCGCACTCAATCGGCTGCCGTTACACCATCATTGATACGTTACTGTACCGCCTCCGGCTCCTTGTAAATGGAGACGAAATTTTGTCGATATCCAATAAACCTTGTCATAGCACCCTCGCCATTTTAAGAGCTCCGGTGAACCAAACGTTTCCGTGCTCTCTCTTGATCGTTCGACGATTGAATCTCAAGCATCAATATCGAATAGGAAACCTGACAAGCAGTTTGAAAAGTAGCTCGCCCCAAGGTTCAAGTGAGTTCCAACGATGAAGTTACCTGCGTATTTTGAGGGAACATCTACTGCGTTGGTACATGAAAAATTAAGTAGATATAAGACTCGATGGCAGTTTTATATATTTACTCCGTAACAATGAGTTGGATACCTCTCGCCCAGACGCTCATTAAACTATTTGAATGTGATCGTGAGCGAAACCAATAGGTACCAAATATTTTATAACAAGGTGAGTCAATTCTCTTTGCGACTAGTAAGTATCCTTAAAATGCTCTCGTAAATATCGAACCTCTCTTCGAATGCTATTTCAGTGT
Source organism: Tupiocoris notatus (assembly GCA_037159825.1). Classification (NCBI taxonomy): domain Eukaryota; kingdom Metazoa; phylum Arthropoda; class Insecta; order Hemiptera; family Miridae; genus Tupiocoris; species Tupiocoris notatus. The sequence goes on from JASJUZ010000528.1 coordinate 315,583, forward strand.
CGCGATAGCTGGACTGCCAGGCGTATACCGATACACAAAGAACTGTTTCTAACAAATCGTCGGCCTGAGCTGTTTCTTTTATAAACTCTTCGGTGTCGACCGCTCGAGCGATGCAAGCTCTGAAAAAATTTGCCGTTCCCTTTCATTGATTGGAACTGTTGGTTGGGTCTTTTCACAGCGAATTATCTCATCTTTTACAACTGTGAGATGGTGAATGCCATTTCACCAGGAATAAACTTGAACCTACCGCTCTTCAGAGTTTCTGAACTTCACTGTTTGTTTTTATTAACCGTAAATAAACGATATTATGAAGAAAACCTTATTATTACCTATTTATTTTCCAAAGTTTCCTAATTACCGGGTTAGCTTGTCGTTAAACTGGTTTATATTTTCAAAAAAATTGAAGAAAGTAATGAAAGAATATTAATATTATAAAAATACGGGATGAATGACGTAATACCAACCGCCTATTCGTTTATCTACCGATGCGCATAGAGTACGTATCGGACTTTCAGTCATAAACCCGCTTGAAACGGTTGTCTATAAAATAAGTTACGATCTCACCTTCGACCATACGCTGCCTTGATCGTATTTTATCTCCCGACGAATAACATTCGAAGGTTCTGGAGCTTTTAAACGCGCCGCGAACTTTTACGTAAATTAGTTCGTTCTTAAGTACCTCAGTAAAGTCTTAGTTTATGAAACAGATTCTACTTGATAATATTTTCCTCCGCAGATGAAATCTTAGTTCTACAGTTGGAGGAAGATAATAGTATACCCTGAAAATATGATACATCATTTTCTTAAAATCAGATCAAAATTGTACTAGGTACTTCTTTTTTTTATTCCCCTGGTTAACATGACTTATTATGTAAAAAATGTAAATTGGGCTTGCCCGTAAATATACAAATAAATAAATAAATACATAATAAGAGCACGAAAACGTTCATTTCGTGTTTCACGAGTGCAAAGTAAAAGGAATGAAATAGTAATAGTCTACCTAATTCATATTAAGGTGCTTACAGTCCAAATGTAAGTGAAAACAAATGTTATTAACATAAGATGTTGATAACAATAATGTTAGTTACAAAATGAGATGATCTAGAAAATATGTTATCAACATTGTTGGCAACAATGTCGTCAACTTTTTTGTTGCCAACAATTCTTCCATCTGTTTTATTTGGGTCTAGTTATCTAACAATGTTATCCACAATGTTGTTGACATTTTTAAAGTAACATTTAGTGTAAACAAGTACTCTTCATCATCAGCTCCTTGGCCCGAGAATCCCTTAAACTTCTTCAATTCTCTTTGGAACTGTCCAATCAAACTTTTCATTTTTTTTCAACTTATACCCACTCATGATTCATCGACTCACCGATCACTTTCCTTCTTTTGCTTGTCCTTGTACTGCGGCACTTGTACGTCCCATAAACATCTCTGCTTCCGATATTCTTCATAAGCTTGATTATATCATCTCTTTCCCAATTCATTATGAAACACTCACGTCAACAATACCGCACGTGACAAGACCGCACAAGCCACAACAAAATGCCGGATTGTTATCGCTCATGGCTCGATAACAAAACTCACTGTCGCCAACAATGTTACTAACAATGTTGACGGAAAAAATAACAATGTTACAGAAAATGTTACCAACAATGTTTCCAGTAACATTTCGGGGGAGGAATTGTTATCAACATTTTTCGAGTGCAAATAACAATGTTATTAACAATTCCTCGCCCGATGTTGATAACATTGTTGCCAACAATGTTGCGTTCGGTGTGAAATGAAAGTTACTGAAAAATGCTAATAACAATGTTTTCAACAATGTTATCGTCCGGTCTGTAAAGGCCTTTATGATACTGAGGGTACTTTCTAAGTAAGAAAATGTTCAAAAGTAGAAATTGAACGGCCTGTTAATAGTATTTCGCCCACCTTTCAATATTAACTAAATTTGCGCCCAATGTTTTGTCTTGCCGCTCGCGGGACATCCGAACAGTATTAAGATAGTTCCTACCCAATAATTCCTAGAAAAATTGAAATCATTATTATTGCGCTAGAATAAATCAAGTATAATACATCGAAAGAATCATTATCGTTTCAGATACGCGGTCTCAAAGTTCTCCTATGATGTTGGAGTATCAGACAATAGTATCGGTGCAGCAAGATGAAGGAGCTGTTTTAGTTTGCCTCGCCACGGGTTGTCCTCAACCAGACTACAGGTAATTGTCAGATATAATCTAAACTAATGAGTGAAAATTAATATTTGTTCGTTTCCTGATGAAAATACTTTTGTTCCTCACCAACCGGCCACAACTCTTCGAATAACTCATAAAGTTAGGAAGTTTTAATGAAGACCTGACTTGAGTAGGTTGATGTTGGGTCGAGGGGGAGAGATTCTAGGCGACTTCCTCTCCATTGTATATATTTTTTAAAATTATATGTGCCGAGCGATTTCGCCCATTCGGGCCTCCTCAGGGCAGTATATGGCTGAAGGTACCTATGACCGGTAGGTTGTAGCATTGTCTTCTTTTCAATAAATTTCAAATCAAGTTTCGAAGACGAACTCTTATAATTCGAAAACTACTTATGAACACTAGGAGCACGTTCATATCTTACAAGTACAAACGAACATATTATTTGCCCTTCACTTTCTTCTACATTTCTAATATAGCTCATCACTGTTCACGATAGAACAAAAATATCATCTTAGCTTTTAAATGAGCGAATGTAACATTTTGACCCCACGCCAGGAAGATATAGAGAACTAAAATCTCAATATTTTTAACGAGAGTCTTTCAAAATCTTTTGAAATTGTTTCAAAATCATACCAGATTATGAAACCTGGGGTGGAGAATTCAATTGTGTTGAACCGCAAGGACAGTAAAGGACTTCTCGTCGGGCGTTTTCTAAATAATAATCAACGGCTGGATTTTTTCTCACCGAAAAGCCCGCGTAGCGGTCGTATGAAGCCACCAACGGCTTACGGTATCATCAACAGATAGTCTGTGGAATGACCTCCTTATTAAATTAGCTGGCGCATCCTTCCCCGCCCAGGTCTTTTAATTAAGGAGACCTCCAGAATTAAAGCATCCTTTCTCAACGTTTTCATGACCGAGCTAGGGGGAAAAGAACTTTGATTAAAATCCCTTTCGTTGCTTGCGAACGACGACGAAAAGCGAGGAACGAGTACTTCTGAAAGAAGCTAGTACGAAAGCCGTACGTAAGAAAAAGAAAAAAAAAACCACGGAACAATTGTTTCCGTTTATGAAATTCGAGAAACGATGAGGTTTTTTCAGTACACGGTATTACATACTGTCTGAAAGCAGTTCTAAAGCAATTTCGCAAGAATAAGGTACGAGTAGCAGCATCTTTTGACCCGTTTACAAATCTCAAAGAGGATGGATTTGCGTGCGACCTCAAAGCCGAGTATATATTTTGTTCCCATTGTATTATCAATCGTATAATATCGTGAAATGCGATTTCTCTTGCGTACGTCACTTTCAACGTTAACAATCAGAACTCACATTTGATACGAATTTTTTCCCCGTTGACTATTTGATTCAAAAGGAGAGGCGAATTCAGAATAATTGTTCCAGGTACTGTGCTCTGAGTTGAACGCATTTTATTCTAGGTTTGGATTATGTTTGGATTTTGATAACACAGGTTTACAAAAAAAATTTTTTTTTAAATTGTTTGGAATTTGATAAATGATTTTTATGTATTTTTCAGCGCTGATTGCAAAAATGCAATCCATTTTTTCTATCACGTAAGGTTTTCTCACAAAAAAGGAATTACTTTTTGGTATAATAAAAAATTTTTAGCGATTTTTCACATTTTTTCTTAAGTTAAAGGATTTTATTTCATGTATAATACATGTTATAAACTACATATATCTAGTACACTTACAGCTCTTTAAGCTCATAAGTCCTTACAGTATCACCAAAATTGGGATCTCTCATCAGTTTTCTAATGTCTGGTCCGACAAAGACTCCTTCCTTTAGTTTTGCCTCGGATAAACCAGAAAAACTCACTAGAGTACGGAACTATGTATAAAAATATCGAAAAAAGCTAAAAATAGACAAGCAGTTTGTGGAATAACTGTACGTGATGGAATTTTTTCACTATTTTCCCGAAATTAGCGTTGAAAATACTATAAAAATCACTTATTCAATTTTAAACAATTTTTATGTCGCAGACCTGTGCAATGGTTGTAGACATTGAAATATGTAAGCTGAATACACTATGAGTTAGATTACGACTGTATATTTTATGCTGATGAAAAAGACCAACCGACGGAGAACATTCAAAGTGCTAAGTCAGATGAACAACTCAAATTAGTAAAAACAGCAAAATTTATTATTGTTATAAAGTTGAATAGATATAAATAAAATAATTTAAATAAAATTTATTTAAAAAAAAATTAAATAAATAATTTAAATAAAATGTAGGTATTTAAAAATTTAAATAAATAATTTAAATAAAATTTATTTTAAAAAATATAAATAAAATTTATTTTAAAAAATATAAATAAAATTTATTTAAAAAAATTTAAATAAATAATTTAAAAAATTATTTTAAAAACTTTAAATAAATAATTTAAAAAATTATTTAAAAAAATTTAAATAAATTTGAATCGCGTATGCTTCAAAACGCAAAATTACTCAACGGATTATGATTTGAAAACTTGGGATAACGCTAATTAATGTAATCAATGGCATTTCTTCGAAAACATTGGTCAGCGAAACAGTGTGGATGTAGGAGTAGAGGATGAATAAGACGATCTCTTTTTTACATTTCTATGGGCCCACTTTCACCCTAGCAGCCCTCCTCAGGAAATTGCATCTTCCAATATATAATTTATAACGAGCTTTTTAATAACATGTTTTCGCAATGAGTGGAAGTATTTTTCTTTAATACCAAGATTTACTTCTCTAAATGTGAGCGAGGAGTGAGTGATTTTAAGAGGAAACTCTTCTCAATTCATTTGATCGATTCTCTGTCTAAAGTCAATATTTTCATGGATTTTTGATATCTAATTAAATTGGAGTTCAAATCGAGGTCGACGGTCAAACCAAATCTAGAACTACTTTGCCTAGAGAAATCCTTGAATTCCCCTCAACGATTAATCATATCGGTAAGTAAATTCCTTTGATCGCAATTCTACTAGACATTTATTGAATTAGTTGTTGGGAGGTAAATAAATGGATTTTCAACTTTGCGAAGTCCGTTCTGAACTACGGAACTCTCGCTAGAGACAGTGCCAACAGCTTCGAATCTCTGACCTAAACTTAGGCTTCAGTTCCTGAGATGGGAAAGTGTATGGGAAACGGCTTGAAGTTCAGAGTTTGTCGAGCAGAGTGGCCGAACCCCTTTAGGGCTTTACATTTATTTCGATAAATGTAATCCCCGCAAATCCGCTGCTATGAATTGTGATTTTAGTTGCTCCAATGATGAGAGAGAGCTCCAAGATCGGCATCGTTCTTCTTTATTCAAGTCCAGTATTAATTGATCACATTTCGATATGATTCATTTTCGTGCAAAGGCTTTATTTACTAGAGACTTTTTAAGCCTCATCAATTATTCTCTCATTCTCAACTCTTCTCTTTAAATTGTCGACTGTATACAGTTTCATCGTTGAAGGGAAGTCCGCTAGCGGAGAGCGCAACAGCCGTTTTCACTTCAGCCTCGATGAGGTTCTTCGTTTTGAATTAAACACTCGGCTACGGGGAGCCGGTGAGACAACCTGGATCGGGCGATAGCCGATGAATAATTTCTAGGGGAAGGCTATCTCGATGGGAAAAGTAGCGGCCCTGACCGGGCAAGTAACATGTAACATCGGCAAATCCAAGAGTAGCGTCGACGTTCATGATTCAGGATGTACTGTAGCAAGAACTTGGGCGAATACGTATTTTTTATTTTGTTATTTTGGGGGTGAACTCGAATCGAATTTGTATCAAAGTTGCTGGCAATATATCCACGAAAATAATTTCATATATAAAAGGAATATTCGTGACAAGAGCATTACGCTAAGAAGAAAAGCCGTGTCGTAAACTCTTTGTGATTCCTTCCACTTACCGTGTCTGAACGTGACCGCTTTACATTTCCCTATACATTTACAATTTGTTTTTCTTCTCCAGGTGGTCGTATTACTTCTTTCTGCAGGTTGAGGGGGAGAATAACGAGACGATCTCTTCTCCATTTTTTTTTCTTTTTATTACGCCGAGTACTTTCGCTCGTTCGGGCTTCTTCAGGGCATTATAGGACCATTGGTCCTGAAGATGCCCGAACGGGCGAAAGTACTCAGCTTAACAAAAAGGAAAAAATGGAGAAGAGGTCGTCTCGTTATTCTCCCCCTCAACCTCCAGAAAGATTTACAATTTGGAGTAAAAAATATTTTTTGCATTCATTTTACCGACTGATAAGCTAGATTGGACTCAGTGTGGCAAAATGTCAGCTGTTTAAAGGTGCTTACAGACCAAATGTTAGTGGAAACAAATGTTATTAACATAAGATGTTGATAAAAATAATGTTTGTAACAAAATGAGATGATCTAGAAAATATGTTACCAACATTGTTGGCAACAATGTCGTCAACTTTTTTGTTGCCAACAATTCTTCCGTCTGTTTTATTTGGGTCTAGTTCTCTAACAATGTTATCCACAATGTTAGTCACAAATGCCGGTTTGTTATCGCTCATGGCTCGATAACAAAACTCGGTGTCGCCAACAATGTTACTGGAGAGTTTTAGTGCATTCTGCATTTTTTGAAAACTTAAGCGTAAGAGTATTGGTTACTTCATTAAATCATACGTTTCTTATGGTTACCGCCTTGCGGATGGCGGATTGTTGTGACCATTAGAGACATATGATTTAACAAAGTAACCAAATCTCCCACGTTTAAGTTTTCAAAAAACGCGAAAGTCACTAAAACTCTCTACTAACAATGTTGACGGAAAAAATAACAATGTTACAGAAAATGTTGCCAACAATGTTTCCAATAACATTTCGGGGGAGGAATTGTTATCAACATTTTTCAAGTGCCGTAACAATGTTATTAACAATTTCTCGCCCGATGTTGATAACATTGTTGCCAACAATGTTGCGTTCGGTGTGAAAGGAAAGTTACTGAAAAATGCTAATAACAATGTTTTCAACAATGTTATCGTCCGGTCTGTAAAGGCCTTTAGTCAATAAAGCGAACCACTTGTCAAATATGGTATGATTACTGTTTCGGAAGAATAGTATTATAGTGATCTGTTGATTTTTTAGCCAACCTTCACGGTACCTGTCTTCAAGATACACGTCGGAAAGGGAATGAAACGGTGGGAAAGGTTGGAGGGTTGGAGGTGGTCTAGGCTGCTGCGATCTATGGAGAGCAGGATTAAGTACTGACGGCCAGAGTACAGTTCTCCTCGAAGGCACCTTGGGCCGAAGCAACTTAGAGAAGCAACTGATCATACCAAAACTGTCGTTTACTTGGTACGTGTAGGCTAGTGGTCTTTGAGCTGTGGAAAATATTAGCCGTTGTGCCAATAACGATCACAACAGGTTGTGGGAATGAACTTATGAACTAGTTTCGGAAACTATGAGCAATGACCATTTGGGAAAATAATGCCATATTTATGGTCATATAGATTGTTTAACTACATGGAACTACAAAATTCTTATGCAGGTTGATTGTATATAGTGAATTTGGGTTATTCCTTTTCAAATGTGCTGATCTAAAATGGGTTTTGATCTTAATGTTTTAAATAATACCAAGAGGTTCATCGATCAACTCTCGACCAAATTCAGGGGTTGTTTGTTTGAACCAATAAAATTACTGTTTATTAGGCAAACTTGAGTTACAGGACCTTCCTTAAGCCTCGAGGGCTTTGGACCCTCCTTGAAAGAATGACAAGGTACGTAGAAGGGAATGGGTGCAAGACTCCTGCGGGAAAGAGGGGCACCGTCCCGGTAGAATTTCTAAGTAGGTGGTGGCGTGAGCCGTTGTTCCCCTGGATGATCTTCAGACATTCGGGGAGAACCCAATCTAAAGTGAACGGGCGGATATCATGAATACAAAATGTATTCCATACATAATATCCGCGATTGCGTCGGGACAAATACTTTAGGCATAGAGCCGCTGGAGACATAAAGATCCCAGCTTTAGGTCCCTGTAGGCGTCGCGTCGCTGATGTATATTGTTTGGAGATACTGAAAATCAGGTTTCCTTCATTATATTAATTTATTTGAACAAAATCTACCGATTGTGTCGGTAGGCGAATATATTAGGCATGTTTTGGTTTATTATTCAATAATAAACCATTGTAATCGCCCAAGAAAAAAAATTTCTAACCCCCCCTCAAAATTTGATGTTTTACGTTTCAAGGCATGTAGAATCCGAATATCCAATAAAAAAATTTCTGTCCGTCCGCCGTACGCCGTCCGCCGTACGCCGTACGCCGTCCGCCGTACGCCGTCCGCCGTACGCCGTACGCCGTTAGCAGTTTTCCGGCCAAACTGTAAGAGCTAAAAATTTGAAATTTTCACCAAAAATCAATCTCGGTCCTACGACGGCCCAATTCTTGAACCAACTTGCTAGCTCAATTTTAAGGGTATTTTTGGGGGGTTTTGAGGGGGAGAAAATTCATATTTTCCAAGGTTTTTCAGAGAAATGTGTACGTGGTATCAAATTATATAGATTTTTGGACGCTGAATCGAATGAGACCATTGCCGGGTCGATAGCTTTATTGGTTCTCGAGTTATCGCAGCTTTTGTGAAAAATTTGGGAGATTTTCAGAAATTTGACACGAGGGTATAACTCGAGAGTTCTTGGAGCTATAAAAATCGTTCTATACTCATTGGAATGGTCGTTAAACACTCTCTCCAGCTGTATCGTTAGGCAACAGGTTTCGTTTTTAATTAGGAAATTAAGAAAAATAAAAATGATTAAAATTACAATAGTTGCTACGGATTTTTCCCCTATAGTTACCATCTGTTTTTCGGTGGGAACGTTCACAAATTTTCCGAATATTTAAAATGACAAATGGATGGTCTTCTTAAATCAATATTGAAGCGAAATAATAATAAACCACTGTACAATCATTTGCAGCGTTTTTATTTTATTGATTGACAAAAACCTTGCAAAAAAAATTAGAGCATCGCTCATAAAAATTTGTCCTAGGTAATTCTTTTTTTCTGTCATTCTGATATCGTGAAGGATAGGTTTGTACTTTTTTCTAGCAAAAATATGGTTCTCCGTGAGCTAGAGCTGATTCGAAACATACGACCAGCCGGTATAACTGAATTAGGTTTTGGTTCACGAGAATAGCCAAGAACAGAATAGCCCGAACGTGCATAGAATTTCCTGTATTGAGCGGAAGTATCAAAGTAGGTTACTGCCCGTTTGTACACTAAAGTACAGCATAGTACATAGATGCAACGCAACAGTCGTCGAATAAATACGTGAAATCTTGTGCTTGAGAGAGAACGATAGTACATCAGTGAGGGGGCGTCGTAAATCGGCCGACTGTTGATAATTATGCAAGAAAAAGACAAGGAAAAAAGAAAAATATATTGCCCTGATGCCATCACGGTACCTCACGTCGAAAGTGATACCACAAAAATATTTTAATGTAGCTGATAATATAACTTATTTACTGCATGGGAATGGTAATGAAAACATTATTATACGAATAGTACAAACGAAAACAACGAACGAAGAGGATGACTAGAAATTAGTAAGGATCAAGCGACCGGAGGAATACCACCTTGAAACAGTCGTCGAAACTATCTAACTAGTAGAATTCTTCGTTTTTTGTTTATTATTCAATAATAAACCATTGTAATCGCCCAAGAAAAAAAAATTTATAACCCCCCGTCAAAATTTGGTGTTTTACGTTTCAAGGCATGTAGAATCCGAATATCCAATAAAAAAAATTCTGTCCGTCCGCGGTACGCCGTCCGCCGTCCGCCGTCCGCCGTTAGCAGTTTTCCGGCCAAACTGTAAGAGCTAAAAATTTGAAATTTTCACCAAAAATCAATATCGGTCCTAGGTACGACGGCCCAACTCTTGAACCAACTTGCTAGCTCAATTTTAAGGTTATTTTTGGGGGGTTTTGAAGGGGAGAAAATTCATATTTTCCAAGGTTTTCCAGAAAAATGTGTACGTGGTATCAAATTATATAGATTTTTGGACGCTGAATCGAATGAGACCATCGACGGGTCGATAGCTTTATTGGTTCTCGAGTTACCGCAGCTTTTGTGCCGAATTTGGGAGATTTTCAGAAATTTGACATGAGGGTATAACTCGAGAGTTCTTGGAGCTATAAAAATCGTTCTATATTCATTGGAATGGTCGTCAAACACTCTCTCCAGCTGTATCGTTAGGCAATAAGTTTAGCTTTTAATTAGGAAATTAAGAAAAATAAAAATTATTAAAATTACAATAGTTGCTACAGAGTTTTCCCCTATAGTTACCATCTGTTTTTCGGTGGGAACGTTCACAAATGTTCGGAATATTTAAAATGACAAATGGATAGTCTTCTTAAATCAATATTGAAGCGAAATAATAGTAAACCACTGTACAATCATTTGCAGCGTTTTTTCATATAATTGGACGTACTCCTATGCAGTATGATTTCATAATATCCGTGAATTGGGTGTCGCTTAAACTTTTAAATATAATACTAGGTACATGCACAAGAAGAGTGGAACAACTTTCATGATCATCTTAGCCTACAATTATTTGCTTTTTGTAGTCAACGAAATATAAGAGATGCCCACAGGTGAAGAGCTTATTCGGATGGGAGCTCTGCCCCTTACCACATGCGAATGGCAGTACGAGTTGGCCCATATGAAGGGACGTAACGTCAGGTGGTGCATGCTAGTGCATATTGCAGCTGCACTATTGATCTGTCGGGCTGTGCACAGGAAGGGATACGGCTAGCTCCTGTTTCAACTTAACCAAGAGATGACGTAATTGCTTCCTCAATTCAATATTACGCCATTTCAATTAAATTATTGACATAAGTCATTCATCAAATGGAAAAAAAAGTTAGGACCGACTTAAGTGTCCGTGTGATGATGAACTAACCGCAAAGAGGCGTATGATACCTCCAACAATGAAACATTTTTCCATCTAAATGTAGATGCGTAACAAACTACTATCCCTGACTGTTAAGAGCAGCTCATAGTTTTCGAGATGTTCATGAATATAGACAATAGGGTTCGGAATAACTACCTTTAGTTGGGCGAACAAAGACGATAATTTGCACAAATACTTGAATTTAGAGGCGTGATCAGTCAGTGCAAAATCGTTACCTACGTATACAGGATGAATCATGATTATTTTGGTTATAAGTTATGACGGAATTACTCATAAAAGGAAACTTTGAAGAATGGTCAGTAAAATAAGCTAACAAGTTCAAATTAATATTGCAAAAACAAATGAGGTGACTAACATCAAACTTGCTAAAACTCTTCGCGTCCTCTTTCCACTCTGAACTTGCGTTATGAAAAGAGGTTTGTAAATGTTCATGGCATTCTTTGTTATCGAACGTACAAGCCTTGCCGAAAGTTGGGGTGAAAAAATCGAAACAAGGAAACCTCGTTACAGAATATAACCGGAGGAGGATAGAGCGACATTGACAAATGCAAGGTCTCAGTTAATTAGCGAGTCTTCCCGTTATCGTTTGGGGTTCAGTTTCTATGGAGAAAAAAGATAGAAAACCGCGCTTTCTGCTGCGATTTTAATAAGGGGCCATGTTGTACTATAGAACATTTCCCGTTCCTAACTAGTCTGAGGAGGATGGAGTAGAAAAAGTTCGAGCGAGAGAAATCCAGATCATTAACCGGGTCATGTTTTGCCAGTTGATAGAAAATTTTTAGAGAATAAAAAATGACTTTTCGAAAAAATACTCCCATTTCTAGTAACGAAAAAACGTCAAAAACTATTCTTCAGTTTAAATATTTGCCTCTTCCTGCCATATTATAAAACCAAAACAATGTAACCATGGACTTCAAAAATTCATGGAAATTTGAGTACTCGTGTTGGTTTGACTTCTTCCGATTCTAAAATTCTTAGGGAAAATTAAATCAGCATTTCTCCAAATCTCCTTTTACTGGATCCAAGTTCACGAACTTAGTCACGGTTTTGATAGCTTCGAATAATATAATATGTCTATAATTATGAGGTTGACATGTGAGTTGAATTGCTGCCTCACTGACAAGCAATCAGGGTCACATCTGACCAACCTCAAGATCCAATTAATATTAACATTGCGTTAACGTTCCTCGAATATCCGCACGGATGATTATGGCTAATTAGCTATGCTCTCGACGTTTATGAATAGATATTTGATGTACCGAATATACCGTACTGTTTTCAGCGTAGAACAATTCATGTAGCAGGCAGTTTTGTTGAAATGTCATCATCAGAACTCTAATTCTTCTTGCGAATAAAGAAACTTTTCTAAAAGAGGATCGATATATTCGTCGAAGGATCATTGTTGAACAGGGCGTTTTTTTAGGCCAATTAGGCATAAATACTTATCTTATAACACAAGGCAAGCTACCGATTTGTGAAGTAGCTATAAAAACATATTTCTTCAGCCTTTGTCGTTTATTTTGGACGGTTTTCGCATTACCCTGAGGATGCACTAAAAGAGCGGCAGTGTTCTGCCAGTAAATAGGTCGTATAATGAGGCACCCGGAATTTTCTATCCCTCACTATACGAAAGAAATCAAGGACGAAAAAAACGAAAATCTGACAATCAATTCTCAATTCAAGTATCTACTTCTATAGATTTTTGGACGCTAAATCGAATGAGACCATTGCGGGGTCGATAGCTTTATTAGTTCTTGTGGTATCGCAGCTTTTGTGTTGAATTTTGGAGATTTTCAGAAATTGGGCATGAGAGCCTCATGAGTTCTTGATACACTCGAGAATTCTTGGAGCTATAAAAATCGTTCTATACTCGTTCTATATAAAATTCTATATAATCGTTCTACGATCGTCAAACACTCTCTTCAACGTCACCGTTAGGCAAAAAATTCAGCATCTAATTTGGAAATTATGAAAAATAAAAATGATTAAAATGACTCTAGTTGCTACGGAGTTTTCCCATATACCAATTCGTTGTTTGGATAGACAAACGGATAGTCTTCTTAAATCATTATTGAAGCGAAGGAATAATAAAACACTGTATAATCATTTGCAGCGTTTTTTCTATGGGATGTCTGCAGCAGCTCTTGAGGGAGCGTTATAAATTTTCTAGCAACTGTAATGGCCAGAAAACGATTCTCTGCAACTGAGGTAGTCATCCCTGTCAAAATGAGGTCGCGTGCAAATGGAAAGCGACACGCAATATTCAATAATCCCACCCGTGAATTTACCTACGTTGCATCTTCCCATTTCTATCTCTTCGTTCTCTTCTGTCGCCGAGGAACGAATTTCCTCTCTCGTTTCGTTTATGTTGACGAAAGAGAAAGATTTCAACCTTTATTACGAGGGACGGGAGAAGGCCTGTGAGTTAGTCGTGACAATAGCAATAGTGAACCAGCCGCTGGAAATTCGTTCTCTCCACTTCTCTTTTCCAGCTCGCCTACTGCGTTTTTTCCTTCTTCTTTTCTTTTTTTTTTTTTTTTTTTTTTTGTATTCTGTCCCAGGATAAATTTTTCACCGGAAGCGGAAAGTTTTAGAGCATTTCTCAGCTAAGTATTGCAACCCCTGCAGGATGATCAATAGCACGTACCTGCCCATGCATAGTTCATTCAATGGATCAAGATGTAGCTGAGAGCAAATCAATGGTGTCGCATTCTATTTCGTATACTTTTTCTCTTTGTTGCATTATACTAAAAAATCTAAGAATCTTTGAATATTTCGAAAAGAAATTTTTGCTCCCTTCCCTGAAATATTAAAAATAATTAAATATGAATAATTAAATAATAATAATAAAAATATATAATAAAAAATAATATAAAATATAAAAATATAAAATATAATAAAAAATAATTAAATATTAAAGATGAAACTATTTTATAATACTTTAGTTACGTGACCTTTTCAAATTCGAAACTCAAAATCGGATAACTCTAAGAAAGGGATTGTTTCTGATACGTATACTCAGTATGACTTGGAATTCTAATGTTACGCTGAATTTCCAAAACGAAACGCATTCACAATCGGTCCGTAACCTCCAATTGGTTCGGAAGAAGGAGGAAAACTTGGATTACGTGCCTATCTGCTAATACAGGTTGATCAATCAGTTGGTGATGAATGATTAAATTGGTCTCGAAATTGATGATTGGCTAAGTACAAGTTAGACACACACCATTATCGGGAGAACCTTGACAAGGTATGCGAAGCTCGCCATCAGTTTAGTGTTATTTATTTATTGTATGTTACCATGGAATTTCACTTTTAGATTGTTTCAAATTGTTTTAGGCCCATTGTTGATCATAATAAAATGTCAGTAGAGATGTTGCAAATCGTTTTTAACACACAGGTTAGATATCATACTAAATAATAGAGCCTATATTATAATGGCTATTAGAGTTGATCATAAGTTGGTATTAGGCACCTCAACAATCAAATTGCCGTGACTCACACGAGCACTATGCGTTCATCCCTCCTGCTCGTGCACGATTGGAGGCGGTGCTGCCGTCCCATTTTATTTATACTTAGTTAGCTAGGTCGGCTAATTTACACCATCTCCTGTGTATACATTGGTCCATGTAGTCACTTTATAAAGAACAAAAAAAGTAGAAATTTCGCAGAGCGTATCATAAAATTTGCATGTTATTCCTCTAATTCCTTTTCGTACGCACATTCACCATTGCCAGAACAACAACCGCTTTATCCCGAGAGATTGGTTCGGAAGCAGCGACACGAGCTTGGAGTTGTTTACCCGGCCTCCCGGGAAAAGTTTACCGTTGTAACGGATCCACCGATATTTTCCACCTTCTAATTGTGTTATTCGCACGTTCGGCCGAATTCTCACCGAAAGACATAGCGCATGGGTTCGTTTGGGCTTGTGTCGCATTAGCCGTGACATAGACGTCAGGCTGGGTATAAACTCGAACGAAGAGCTGGTAGAAAACCCGCCGTTTGTATAGTTCTGTTAGCCTAAGCTCGATCACGGATTTGAACCGCGCTTTACTTCGGCCGAGCACTCGAGTGAATATTGCACGTTTCACGCAATATCTGTCAGAATGCTACACGGCGTGTCCACAAAGAGAAACTGATGCTATAATCCTACATAGCTCAGAATGAACAACAAAAATGATGATCCGCTACTATGAACAGAGTGGGCCAGTGGTAATATTCTTGATAAGAACATTGGACCGCCGGGCAGTAAATCTTACAATGTCTGCATGTAAGATTGCCCAAACGCTGTGTTTACAACGTCTGCTTTGCAACTCTTTTCTCCCCGTCTAACCGTCTAAAACATGTTTCTTTACATTCAAGTTTTTTTTGAGACTCAAGAGCTGTTCGGAATAAATAAAAAATCTGGCTAAAGTTCAGATTATCATGAGCTATTTCACAGTCGCGCAATCTTTCGAGACAATCGCGATCGGTTGTAATGGTCCAAGAGCGGCTAAATTACAATTCACATTCCTCTGAATAAACAACGAGTACATGTTGGAGACTGGTAGGTACTGTTGTTTTCAGCATTGCCATCGCCATTTTCCTCTGTTTCCATGCTCAAAAGTAATGGATGACAAATTATTGATAATAATATTGTTAGTTAACTAACAAAATTACAAACGTTTCATTTCATTAAAAATTATTTTTCATTAAATTTTTTCATTAAATTCATTAAAATGTTCATCAAAATTACAAACGTTTCAATTCATTAAAAAATACAAAATAAAAAAAATATATAAAAAATACAGATTAAAAAATACGTTTAAAAAATAATAAAATTATCTCCGTCCTTGGTTACTTTCGTTTGTGGTGACTATAGTTTAGATCGAGATTGTACCAACTCGGGATTACCACAGTATGACAGTATCGGATACAACTATCAAGACTAAAAGCATTCCTATTGAATTCTAAATATTCAGTAAGAGCTCAAAGGCAAGAGTGTGGAATTCTCTTGACTTCATTGTAATTAAGCACACTACGAGATGTTCTAGATTTTGTTATTTGAAGCAGAATGTGACGTGAAAGATCAGCAGTGTCGGAAAGGATTAGCATCGAACAGCTCGCTTGCTGTAAATGTCACATTGTTTGCTTTACACACGAAGGTGTAGAGAGACTGTAGAGAAAGAAGGAGAAGGCGAAGAAGAACACGATAGCGGAGAATCTGCTAGGGATTAGGGCGCCGACGGTGGAAGAGAGGGAATACTAACAGGATTTGTCGAGTTGGAGTTCGTGAGAAAAGGACTCGGACAAGAGTAGACGGTAAACTTGGATTCTTGCGGCAAAGAAGGGGAGCAGTCTTCAACTGACGCTATAACGTTGGAATACGCTCAAACAACAGGTACGACCGCTCTCAATTGAGTAGGATCGTTGACGACACCTACTCCAAACCAATTGAGTTGCTATACTGAATACTCACCGAATAAAACTGCCATAACCGCTGTATTAAAAAATTAATTAATTATTAAAAAAATATATAGGTAGTCATTTTCTGTCAATATGAATATACTAGGGGCCGAGCGCCCCTGGTGGCTCCGCCGCCCAGCCATCTGTCGGGGGGGCTCTGCCCCCGCGCCACCCGGCACGGCATGTCGGTGGGGCTTCGCCTTTCCCGCCGTGCCTTCCATTAGTCGGGGCTGTTGTCCTTATCACTACTATGTAGATTTTTGGTTTATTATTCAAAAATAAACCAATGTAATCGCCCAAGAAAAAAAAATTTATAACCCCCCCCCTCAAAATTTGATGTTTTACGTTTCAAGGCATGTAGAATCCGAATATCCATTAAAAAAAATTCTGTCTGTCCGCCGTACGCCGTACGCCGTTAGCAGTTTTCCGGCCAAACTGTAAGAGCTAAAAATTTGAAATTTTCACCAAAAATCAATCTTGGTCCTACGACGGCCCAATTCTTGAACCAACTTGCTAGCTCAGTTTTAAGGGTATTTTTGGGGGTTTTGAGGGGGAGAAAATTCATATTTTCCAAGGTTTTTCAGAAAAATGTGTACGTGGTATCAAATTATATAGATTTTTGGACGCTGAATCGAATGAGACCATCGCCGGGTCGATAGCTTTATTGGTTCTCGAGTTATCGCAGCTTTTGTGCCGAATTTGGGAGATTTTCAGAAATTTGACATGAGGCTATAACTCGAGAGTTCTTGGAGCTATAAAAATCGTTCTATACTCATTGGAATGGTCGTCAAACACTCTCTCCAGCTGTATCGTTAGGCAATAAATTTAGCTTTTAATTAGGAAATTAAGAAAAATAAAAATTATTAAAATTACAGTAGTTGCTACGGAGTTTCCCCCTATAGTTACCATCTGTTTTTCGGTGGGATTGTTCAGAAATGTTCGAAATAATTACTATCACAAATGGATAGTCTTTCTAAATTATTATTGAAGCGAAGGAATAATAAACCACTGTACAATAATTTGCAGCGTTTTTTATCCTCTGTATGTATAGTAGTAACTATACTTATGTAGGTAGGTGGTTGTGTTTTTATGTTTTTTGTTACATCAAGTATTGGTGTTTCAACTTCCATAAAGTTTTAGCCGAGATAGGCACTCCAACAGTCAAGTTTTCCAAGATTCGTAACTTGGACAGTGGATAACTAACAAAAAGTCATCGATTCGTATGTTTGAATATACCAAAAGATACGTTTCTTAATCGACTACCTATCCGTTATATAACATACCTATCCGTTTTTCAACCCGTTATATAACATACCTATCCGTTTTTCAACCGTCTGTGCGTTATTCAACAATATACTAGTTGGAATTTTTTAATTTTGAACAATCATTTCATCTATTTAGGGCAAAAGAAACGAATTATTTTGTGGGGTTGTTGTCCTTGTCACTAATATATATATAGTATATATAATAGTATATAGTATAGGTATAGGTAAAGGTATATAGGTATAGTCGTTTATTATTTGTGTATGGAGAGTGGGAATCTATAGGTATTTTTACAGTAGGCAGTACTTAGTAGTAGTTGCTATAATTTGGTATGTAGTTGGTGGTGTTTGAATGTACTTTGTCTCATAAAGTATTGTGTTTTTCAACTGGAGCAAAGTAGGAGCAGAATTAGATGTAACTTTTTCAAGTTTTCCAAGATTTGTAACTTGCACAGTGGATAACTAAAACAAAAAGTCGTCAATTCAGATGTTTGAATATACCAAAAGATAGGTAATTTAACTGCCCACATTTTCCTAATGTAATGTACCTATCCATTTTTCAACCGTTTTTGCGTTATTCAACAATATTGGTAGACAATACGCGAAAACATGACATTTTTCAACTTCAAACGTTATTTTCATCTATTTAGTGCGAAAGAAACAAAGAATGAACCATATATTATTGATATACACATCATCGACTATCATTATGCTGAATTTGAGCAAAATCTATTCCAAAAAGTTTTTCGCGAAAAATCCAAGGGGTACCCCTGCGATTTTTTTCAACTGATCAGTTAACGATTTTTTACTCGTCTCCCAATACAGATAAAAATCTGAAATTTTTAGGAAAGTTGTGTCTTACCGAGATGTATTTTTGTGATTTTTTTTATTTCTCGGAAAAATCTGCAAGTGGTCCAAAAAAATCGGTCTTTGAAAGCTCAAAAATTGGACTTTAACCGTGATTTTCGGGGTCAAAATAAATGTTAATCAATTGTTTTATTATGCAGGAGTCTTCATTTGAACGCCTTACACACGTACATAGCAAAAAATTCGGTGAAAAAAATTTAAACAGAGCCAGAGAAATTATTTTCCGTAAATCGAGTTTTTCGCCGGCCGAATTTTCGAGCTCGGTAAGGGTGAAAAATTAAATCTTTGTTTTAAAGCAATTTTGAAAGCTATTCTTATAGGAAATTGAACGCTGAATCCGAATATGACGTCAAAACGGTGGAAATTTGACGATCAAAAATAGTTTTCCCCAGTTTTAGTACTACGCGGTTTCATGTTTTTCAACTTTGAAAATCCGTTGCAAATACTTACAGTACTGTTAAATTTTAATTAGTTGATTCTTCCTACGGGAAATTAGACGTAGAATTCGATTTTGGAGTGAAAATAAACAAATTATAACGATTAATAATATTTTTTGAATTTTTTTCGATTTTCAAACTTTTGAAGTTTCAACTTTGGGATTTTTTCTCGTCACGTTCCCGTAATGGGAATGATTAGGTGCAAGATAGGATCAGCTTTTCAATCAATTGGATATCCAAGATTTTTTTACCCTCGCTTCTGGCCGCTCTATCTCCGACTAAATTCAACCTACGAACGAATTGTTGTACTTTTTCGTTTAAAGAATTTAACCATGAATAATATGCGCTTATAAAATCTTTTCACTTTGTGAGAATTGTTCGAGTAAATCGCGATCAATTGCGGAAAAACGTGGTTTCGAAAAAGCTCAAAACCCCTATTTTTTTCATTCAAATCCTTCCAGCCATCTCCTCAATCAATCGTATACCTTCTCCTCCTGGTTGAGCAGTTTTAAATATATAGATAGATAGAAAATAGATAGATAGAAAAGGCAAGATAATTATGTGTGTTCTTCTCTAGAATCTTCTTCTCTAGATCACTCAATTACAGTCAAATGTATGAAAGGAGGTTGCAATTTTACCGGGTTGAGCGTATAAATGTCATAAGGGTGTTCAGGGTCTATTTGCTATGCAGATTATGAATATTGTATCGGCTTTTACTCGGTTGCTTTTTCGTGCGATCTTGATCTCCCTTTGCAAAGGTGGCTAGACACGAGGAAAATCCGAGAGCGATTTTTTTACGCCATTCCGGACCAGATCAGCATCTAAAAGTTAAAAGAGTGAGTCGCTGATTTTCTTCCCCTCGCCACTCCAATGCAGTGAGGGATGTGATGACAAATTACAGACGAAATAAATAAAGTAAAAACGCACAGTTGAAAATATTTTATTACTATTGCAGCTAAGGAACTTAGATTCAAATAAGAAACTGGAGATGGTCCAAAATTGAAGCTGAAAGTCGAAGCAGGCATTGAACCTCTCTTATATTAAATAATCGACGAACGAGAAGTCCTTGTAGAAGAACATAGTACGCTGAAGCTGACTTATTGAAATTATAATTTTTATGAGCCTAGCGTCGAGTGGGTATGCTTGAGTTCGTGTATGAATCCAATACTGCCATATTAAGTGCCTGATTTGTAATTCTGACGTATATATCATCCGAATAAACTAACTGTTGACGGTTGCTGGAAACGGAAATAACGTTGTTGATACGGAGGTGACCTCGAACGCCCTCCTGAAAACTTCGAGCTAAATGTGGATTTCACCCACGTGAGAATCCAACAGTGATCCTTCTGGTGGGGATGAATGGGAAAATCAATGAACAGCAAATGAGCGATGGCACTGCTGTTAGCAAAGGTTGAAAATAATTCAATATGGCATTAACGAATGATTGACAATTCACCCGAAATCGAAAACCAAAAATTGAAAAAAAAAAAAAAAAACACACGAATTAGGTTAAGTATAAGTATACAAAAGCGCAGTAAGTATGTGATCCCAACATAACGATACAAGTCAATTTTGGTAAAATGTGATCATTTTTTATGGACCTCGACCGTCAAAGTTATTGATTTTTTCGTGGCCTGTGAAAATAGAAATATTCAATAAACCGCATGAAGCGGAAGTTTTTGACGCGAGGAGACCCAAATATACAAAAGGGCGCAAATAAAATAACTTAAAATGCGAATTACGAGGAAGTACGGTGTGGGACACCAATAATAAAAATCAAACGATATTCAGCTGTATTTAGAAAGTCCCCCGGCTTTCAAATATATTAATTTTTGCGGTCTGTAAAAATTGAATTAATGTCAACATGCGAATAACGCGGAAGTACTGTGTGTGACCCACGTGATAAAAATTATACTTAATTCAACCACCGGCGCAATCATATTAAGACCTTTTGAACGTTCAAATGTATTGATTTTTCCGGTCGGTAAAAATCATAATACAAATTACGCGCTAGCCAAATCGCGATAAAGGCTCATTGGCCCAAAATCTGTGCTGTCAAGTCATGCGGATGTTTATCAAGTCGGGAAAAACTCATAACTCATCTTTCGTTCTCACCAGGAAGCTAATTTACTCATGTTCAAATAATTTAGTTCTTTCCCCGTTGAAGAATTTTGCCTGAGAACGAATTACAAATTAGACGATTTTTTCTGTTCAGGTGGTTTCATCTAATGGGTGGCTACGAGTCGACTCCTGTGATAGCTGGTCCAAGGAAGCGAATCCTTGGCCCGGTCCTAGCGATTGAAGCAGTCACCGAAGAGGATGCAGGAATGTACAAATGTTCGGCGTCGAATTCCGCAGGAGAAGCGTCGGCTGATATTCGCCTTCATGTTTCCACTCCGTTGTCTGTCGATATTTCGCCGCTAGTGTCGACAGCTAGACTTGGAGCAACAGCCGAATTCCGATGTTCGGTGTCGCAAGGATCTGGAGCCCATCTCGTTACGTGGTGAGTATGCTTTGCTCAACGAACAAATATTTTGACTGTTTAATTTACAATTGAAAAATAAGAAATTTCACGCACGATGCATTTTGAAATCAGGAGTTTCGAAGTATCTTACAGTTGGATTTATTACAAAGAAGTTTGCAGTGTACATAAAATTATATGGGCAGAAGTCCAATTGAGCAATCATTCCAGTTATCAAAATACTGTGTACGCTTCGTAAAGATTAGAACACATCATGATTGAATAATGCTCCAATATCGCAAACCTTGAAAGACGGAATTTGTTGGACAAAACTAGACACCTATTAGAATCCGATAGCAGATCAAGGTATACTTCCGAAATCTTTAATAATGATTTTGCATCAAAACTGCAGTTATATTCTAAATAAATATTTAAATATTCATATAAAATTATTAAATATTTATATTTATAAATATTTTAAATGTATTTTAAACTAACCAGATTCCGAATCCGTAAACTAAATATCCGCGCATCTATGAACTTGAAACATTTTTGCTTTATTAATAAATTTATATATTTATTAAATAAATTTAATAAAAAAATTAATTATTTAAAATTTAAATATTTATTAAATAAATTTATAAGTTTATTAATTTTCCAGTTGCTAGTTAATAATTAATTCATCCCCAACCAAAACGAAAATCTAAAAATACGTTCGAATTCAAACTCAAGATCGAAAAATTTACACAGACATAAACTTTCTCAAAATGAAGCTAAAAATGGCAAGCACTGGTACTCTCACATAACTTGAAATTATTTATAGCTGAATCCAGGTATTTGCAAACTCGTTCGCGGTTTGGTTACTTACTTCATGAATATTTCTAAAATTTAATCCAATAGATGCTAATGTTGTAACAAAATGCGACGTTTCTCAGCGTTCCCTTCGAGCTAGAATCTGAAATTAACACTCGCAGTCAACGCGCTCACTAACCCGCCTCAAGTTAATTTAATTAAATACTATTCACTTCACACTCTTACGAGCTACTGTTGTTGAAGTGATGCTCCGCATAAAATTGAACTTGGATTGGAAATTCAACGAAGAAGCCATTTCAGTACAGGTATGAAATGTTTTATTAGAACGAAAGACTGCAGAAGTTGGATCGTTCAGCTGTACCATTTCACCGAAGGGGAAAAGAACGTGTTAAAAGCTACGGGTAATTAAACCGAAGTGGACGGGAAATGAAACTAATTCAACTGGCACATCTGCCCTACTTAGCGAATGCCGCTTTCTCACGACTGTTTTCGGTTTAATTTCGAAATGCGAATTGATACGGAGAGGCGATCGCTTTCTGAGGGTGAAGTTGTCCTACTGAATGTAACGTAGTGGACGAGTTGTTTAGATAACTGGGTCGCAAATGACAGTTTTCAACACGACGGCCAATAGTCGGGTTTGAAGTAATCGAATGGTGGAAATGATGTCACTTAGGTTGCTTTCTAATTACGAAGAGGTTCAATATTAGCAGAAAGCCATATTTTCAGATGTACTTGCTGGAACAAAATTTTTACCATTATCGGTATTCCACTCCGTGCCGTAATTTTTATTTTTTATTTTTTAATTTTTATTTCTATTAATTTAACAAGTAAAATAAATATCAACGCTACCATACAGACTGTATACCAGATCAGAAAATGCATAAACAAAAGAATATTGGAAATTAATTCTCCTTATGGGCGCAGCCCGTGTTGGAGAATGAGCAAGTGAGCGAAAACACACACAAAAAAAAAAAAAAAATCTGATTATTGTAAATTACGAGGGTATTTTAATCATTTCTTCGATAATATATTTTTAATAAGCCCTTCACTTCGCTAAATTTACAAACAGTATTAAAAATAAATAGAAGAAATTTGGAGTATTCTTAGTCATGGCATAGCGCAATTTATAGATCCCAACTCTATAGATTTCAATTACTGAGCTGGATTCTTGCCTACGTAACATTATTTTTGTTGATAAATTTCAAAACTGTGATCATCATCAGGAGCAAAATTACAGGTTCAAAAACGGGCGAGTCCTCCCTGGCAGGAGCAATGGGGAATTACTCGTTTTGAATGGAATTACGCGCGAGGACCAGGGAATGTACCAGTGCGTAATTCGCCGTGCAGAAGGCGACACTGCTCAAGCATCCGCCGAACTACAACTCGGAGGTAATCACCGACATCTTAATAATAATTTTCCTGTTGATTGGGTGCATTATTTCCATGCCAGTTCTGCCTGCCAACACTCTGACCATGATAGGGGTCATGACAGATATCTTAGTAATATTTTTCCTGTTGATTGGGTGAAATATTTCCATGCCAGTTTTGCCTGCCAACACTCAGACCATACCCCTATTCACTGAATGATGCTATGCCAAAATAAGAGCTTTTAAAAGAGAACGATCGTCATATAGTGGTACTGCTTCCTCTGTTTAGCAGCATTCTAACAATGAAAAATAATTGGAAAAGCCCATGACGTGTCCATGACACTTGTTCTTCACTGTGTTCAAAATCAATCTAAACCGCAGTTGCAGCCACTGGCCGATATCTACATAAATTCACTTGAAAAATTACGAAAAAATGAGAATAAGCATAATTAATTGGAGGTGTGATCTGAAGAGATAATTAGGTTGAAGATGATGATTATTTACATCCTACGGCAAAAATTGGAATATCTATGTTGCTCAAATAGATTTTCGCGGCCTCGGGTTCATAAAAAATGAGGACAAATTTGCACAGTTAGACAATTACTTTTTGTCAATAACAAAATTAAAATAAATTATTGAATTTGAGCGGTTTTTCAATAGGGTAATGTTTTGAATTCACCATTTTCGATAGACGACGGTTGTTCACCATTTTTCCTGAATTAACTTTTTTTTTTAAATTAATCTGAAAAAATAGAACACATCCAGTTTTTTACTTCATAATAATGAAAGCAAGCTCATTATTCCTAATAAGAGAGAATGGTGACAATCTCTAAATTTGTTACAGAGAAGACGAAATTGTATACTACGATTAATTGTGGAGTATATTCGTAGTTCTTTACCAGCATAGTTCTGCGACCGGTTTATAAATTTGATTCTGATAGCATTAGAAACGTTGTTTAGCTCCTAGTTATGCTTCAAAAATTGACAAAGCAGAATTTTAAGATTTTCGTACACAAAGCAATAAAAAAAAAATACAATAATTTTTTGGCTAAGAACGGTATCTTGGACGAAATTCTGCACGGCTCGTTCGCAAGAAATGAATCGATTTACGTACCTACGAAAAAGTGGATAGAATACGGAATCGGCGGCAAGGTTCTCACAACGATCCCTGAATGAAGGAAGAAAAACGAAATAATATCGAAGGGATAGCAGTGATACGAGAAAAGAGTCAAAGTTGGGAATGGAATTTATGATAGGAGGAAAGAAAAATCTTGGCGAGAAGAAGACGCAGGTGTTCAGGCCACAGATAGCTCTGTTTGCCACATAAAACTGAACACACTTTATTCCTATTGAATAAAGAGGAAGAAGGAACGATGGGTCTCGAGCATAGTGGGACTGCTAGCCTCCGTCTGGAAAACCAATCTGAGTTTATGTTCTTAAAACACGACTGACGCAGAATTTTACTATCGCCAAAACGGAAAATTCGACGCTTCAAGGTGCGCAAGTTACGACGAGAAAAACATTTGCCGCGCTGACCCGGACAGAATATTATGTAGTGCATCCAATGCAAGCTGAGTTGTAATATCCGTAAATATATCATTAAATTAAACTAACTGTAAACAAAAACGCTGCAAATGATGGTGGTTTATTATTCCTTCGCTTCAATATTAATTTAGAAAGACTATCCATTTGTGATAGTAATTATTTCGAACATTTCGGAACAATCCCACCGAAAAACAGATTGGTAACTATAGAGGAAACGTCCTCCCATACTCGACCACCGTGTTAAATAAACGTTGCTATTGAGTGTTAAAAAAAAATAAAAAACGCTGCAAATGATTGTACAGTAGTTTATTATTATTTCGCTTCAATATTGATTTAAGAAGACTATCCATTTGTCATTTTAAATATTCCGAACATTTGTGAACGTTCCCACCGAAAAACAGATGGTAACTATAGGGGAAAACTCCGTAGCAACTATTGTAATTTTAATCATTTTTATTTTTCTTAATTTCCTAATTAAAAGCTAAACTTTTTGCCTAACGATACAGCTGGAGAGAGTGTTTGAAGACCATTCCAATGAGTATAGAACGATTTTTATAGCTCCAAGAACTCTCGAGTTATAAATATCCTCATGTCAAATTTCTGAAAATCTCCCAAATTCGATACAAAAGCTGTGATAACTCGAGAACCAATAAAGCTATCGACCCGGCGATGGTCTCATTCGATTCAGCGTCCGAAAATCTATATTATTTGATACCACGTACACATTTTTCTGAAAAACCTTGGAAAATATGAATTTTCTCCCCCTCAAAACCCCCCAAAATACCCTCAAAATTGAGCTAGCAAGTTGGTTCAAGAATTGGGCCGTCGTAGGACCGAGATTGATTTTTGGTGAAAATTTCAAATTTTTAGCTCTTAGGTACAGTTTGGCCGGAAAACTGCTAACGGCGTTTTTTATTGGATATTCGGATTCTACATGCCTTGAAACGTAAAACATCAAATTTTGAGGGCAGTTAGAATTTTTTTTTTCTTGGGCGATTACAATGGTTTATTATATAATAAACCAATATTATTGAATAATAAACCAAAACCTGACTAATTTGACATAACTACAAAGAAATTGACTACCCTTACTAACTGTAATACCTACATAATGGGGGTACATTTGGTTTGAAAATTTAAAGTTAATAATAAGGTATCTATTTCGAGGTTTGTAAAGGGAGAAAATGATTTTTCAACCGGAGAAACATGAAAAAATCTCACAGGCGCTATGGTTATTCTGCAACAACCTGGTGGTTATGTGGCTCAGATGATAATTCGGCTTAAAAGAGTCATTTCTCATTCGGCGTTGAAGAAGAGTATGGAAAAGAAGGACCATGGAAAAGTTCGAGAGAAGTGTGGAAGGGAATACGTTGGAAGAGCAGGCAAGCTCTTGTTAACAAGATTTTAGAGACCACTGGATGACTAATTATCATACCCTTATCATTCTGAGCACGTTTTCTACACTTTGCCTTTCGCTGTTCGTAATCCTACGGTTCGTCCCTCAAATATAAATCAGTTTAATTAAGCAATGGCTACCAGAGAGCTTCGTCTGTCCTTCTCCTCTACAACCGTCCATCTACATCTAGCTCTATTATACTCATCATTTCTGAGTGCGCATCTAAACCAGCCTTCCCCGTCGTTTTCACTATTAAATCCACCGTTCCTTTAATTTTGAATATTCAACTAGAATAACCAAATTTTACCTCAATATTTTAGCCTTTCGTTCCGTTTTCAAGGAAGGTGCTCAGAAATTTTTCATGAATCAAATAATTGAAGGGAGCCCGAAAAACATCTTAATTCCTGCGGCCGTGCTAGCCGGAATTGTCAGCATAATCTGTTTTGAAGAACCGTGGGCCTTCGAAGTGAAGTTTTTAGACTCACAGTACCATATTAAAAGGCGCTTCCTTAGTTTTATAAATTTCAGAAGATCGACGAATCGTAATCACAAAACGATTACAAACAGATTATTCGCTCTAAAGACCGATGAATATCAAAATTCACTCTGGAAAAGAAAAGTTAACAATTATCTGCCGTTATTAAAACCATGAATCAGCACCAGAAAATCAGTGAAGAGCGCATAATCTCGTTCAATTGAACATCAAGTCGGTTCTGGCAAATATTGTGAGTTAAAAAGTGCAAAATCAGAAAATGGATACGAAGAAGTAGTCGCTACATTCCACAAATGAAATGAGTTATATTGGATCTATTCTGGAGTTTGGGCCACCATTAGAAAAAACTGACAACTCACTATGTATTCGCACTGATAAAACATGGTCAGGGTTGCTAGCTAGGATGCCAATTGCCCTACTCTACTGATACTACGGTTTAATTACATTAATTTTCCCTCTCTAATAATTTTCTCTAATAATTTTGTTGTAACTGGCGCTAAATAAAATAAAAACTCGGTTTTGATTTTATCGGACAAGGACCAACTCCTTTTCTACTATCTATTTAATTTAACTCCTTTTCTACAATCTACTCGAATCTTTCTCGAATATTCGTATTCTGATACCGAATTTTTTTCAACCATGAAATCGTTGACCACTAATCAAGTCCGCCATCGTAACAGCTGCCCTCGTTCGACTGTCATTGATTGGTTCGCAAAATGATAGCTGATCTGTATGAACAGTTGGACCGTCCTGTATTAATCCTTCCCATTTCTCTCTCCGTAGATCCATATCATGTCAAAACAGGATTACTACGCTCCACTTATAAAGCTTTTTCTTCTGCGGCACCATCTGCTTCCTGCTTCCAGCCAATTTTTATTTATTTAGTTTTATTTACGTTGGCACAGAGGCCATTTATCTCTGAGCTTTTCAATATTGCTTTTTTATGGAGTTTGCCAATAAATTATATACCTACATTTATTGAGTCAGATTGTGACATTTTTTTTTCAATTAGTCAACTGTTGAAGCAATAGTCTTCCAGTATTACTTTTCCTAGTTGTATTAGCCTACGATCCTGGATTATGGTCCCTGGCCAACGGAGAAATGTTATCAAGAGGTGATAACGCTTTCGGAGCAGTACTGTAACGTTCGTACATAAATTCTCTATGGAAAAATGATTAACTGCCCAATCTTCTTGTAATATTCATCGAACCTGGTACCTCTGACCATGTAACTGATTACCGTTGATTATCAGTCCTTCTATGTTGGTCTAATGATCATTAACATGGCATTATCGTCTGTTTCGTGCTTCGTATTACCTAACGTTTCTGATGACCTTCCTTGAGCGATCAATTGATTCTTCCAGTTCCGATCATGGGTTGGACAGACTCAAACTTGGCTGAGAATATATCATGGAAAAAATACTACTATTTATTCGACCTTTGAGCCATGTCCTGATAATTTCGAAGAACGACCAATTTTTAAAAATCAAATATCATCTATGAATCCTAAGTCCATATGCAAACAAATGGACAACAGTCAGTGACTTAATATTCTTATATCGTCAATAACCATTACCCGTATAAATGACCTTCTGTGGATTCCTCTGCTAATGAGAACTAACTACACAGGACTGCGACATAAAAATTGTTTAAAATTGAATAAGTGATTTTTATAGTATTTTCAACGCTAATTTCGGGGAAAATAGTGAAAAAATTCCAACACGTACAGTTATTCCACAAACTGCTTGTCTATTTTTAGCTTTTTTTCGATATTTTATACATAGTTCCGTACTCTAGTGAGTTTTTCCTGGTTTATCCGAGGCAAAACTAAAGGAAGGAGTATTTGTCGGACCAGACATTAAAAAACTGATGAGAGATCCCAATTTTGGTGATACTGTAAGGACTTATAAGCTTAAAGAGAAATGTAAGTGTACTAGATATATGTAGTTTATAACATGTATTATTATAATACATGTTATGAACTACATATATGAACACACACACACACACACACACACACACACACACACACACACACACACACCACACACACATGTTTTATATAGGTACCTACATGAAATAAAATCCTTTTACTTAAGAAAAAATTTGAAAAATTGCTAAAAAAATTTATTATACCAAAAAGTAATTACTTTTTTGTGAGAAAACCTTACGTGATAAAAAAAAAATTGATTGCATTTTTGCAATCAGCGCTGAAAAATACATAAAAATCAGTTATCAAATTCCAAACAGTTTAAAAAAGTATTTTTTTTTTTTGTAAACCTGTGCTACAGACTGTTAGTTTGAAATAAAACGTATCCTAAAGAGCTATGGGATTAGGCAATACGACGTACACAGTTCCAAGTTAGGCTTTCCCATTTCGTGAGTTTCTAATATCCGACGAGCAAAGTTCGGTTACTCCGTGAGTTGAGCAGTCTCAATGAAATTCTCCGGTCGTCCGGTCGGAATCGGAGAGAGTCTGAATATCGGAACGGGGCGTGAACAGCAGGGAATCAGAAGCAGAAGCTTTGAGAAAGGGGTATGAACCCTTCGAACAATAGAACGGATTGTTCGTCGTCGGTCAAGCGACTGGTTTCCCTAGAACAAAAGAGCGAAGGTCTGATGTACGAGAATGAATTAGCATATTTTACTGAGACCCTCCTTCGTCAGTATTTTCAGCATTCTAATTAAATTTAGCATAAATATGTCAATTATGGGCTGAAGGGGGTTTCTAAGACCGTCCTTCGGGTTTAAATGGATTAGAAGAGTGTTAATTCAATTCTCCCCTGTGAATGAAAGAAGAACGTGTTTTTTTGTAGCCATTGATACAAAAAAAGCAGTCGGTTCTATTTATTTCTGCTCCGAATAGCAGTATTATTCCGATACTATTTCGTCTATTCTTGAGAAGATGAAAATTAAGCCACCGTTTGGGTTTATTATTATTAAACCATTGTAATCGCCCAAGAAAAAAAATTTCTAACCCCCCCTCAAAATTTGATGTTTTACGTTTCAAGGCATGTAGAATCCGAATATCCAATAAGAAAAAAAAATTCTGTCTGTCCGCCGTACGCCGTACCCCGTTAGCAGTTTTCCGGCCAAACTGTAAGAGCTAAAAATTTGAAATTATCACCAAAAATCAATCTCGGTCCTACGACGGCCCAATTCTTGAACCAACTTGCTAGCTCAAATTTAAGGGTATTTTTGGGGGGTTTTGAGGGGGAGAAAATTCATATTTTCCAAGGTTTTTCAGAAAAATGTGTACGTGGTATCAAATTATATAGATTTTTGGACGCTGAATCGAATGAGACCATTGCCCGGTCGATAGCTTTATTGGTCCTCGAGTTATCGCAGTTTTTGTGCCGAATTTGGAAGATTTTCGATAGTTCTAGGAGCTATAAAAATCGTTCTCGTATAATACTCATTGGAATGGTCGTCAAACACTCTTTCCAGCTGTATCGTTAGGCAATAAGTTTAGCTTTTAATTAGGAAATTAAGAAAAATAAAAATGATTAAAATTACAATAGTTGCTACGGAGTTTTCCCCTATAGTTACCATCTGTTTTTCGGTGGGAACGTTCACAAATGTTCGGGATATTTAAAATGACAAAATGGATATTCTTTTTAAATCAATATTGAAGCGAAATAATAATAAACCACTGTACAATCATTTGCAGCGTTTTTTCAATATTTTCCTTCTATCCCGCCGCTTTTTTGCCCATTCTGGTATCCTTCAGCGCGTTGTACATGATGTCCATCAGTGTGGAGCCCAGGTCCGTGGTCATAGGTAACTATTAGAATTTTTGTCTGGTCATTAGGCAAGATAATGTACTCGTTAATGATCTATCCGTCAAATTTTCTAGAAATCGACCTTCAATATCAAGACGGACAAGAGACGATATTTGATTCTTTACTATATCGTACGTTATATATTTGATGACTACTTTTTAGGGGGTGGCCTGGGTTTCAACTGGTTTCAAAAACGGTACAACTCTCGATTTCCGTCCGGTGGATTGTTCAATCTGATGTATGCACGCTCTTCTGTATCAAAACAGTTCCGCTGCATCCGGAAATCAACATCTCCATTAAAAAGATTGAATTTCCCACGAATTTCGTGCATTCCATTTATTCGGTTTAACTGTCTCCAACACTTTCTCTCCTACTCAACGCCAAGTTTCTTCTCAGTTCCACTTACACTGTTGGAGAGCGGCCTCTCTCATCGTGTTTCTGCTTTGTTCGTATCCCTAGGGGAGCCCTCTCTCGGCCGGTGCTCCGCTGTCCCGACTAATCAACTGGATACGTGTCCCACGAGGCAAGTCCCCGTCGCTCTCTCTGCCACACACCCATTCTCTTTGCTTAGTTCCATCTCTCAGCTGTAGCCCAGGAATCCTTTACCTATTTCACTCGGGGTCGGGTTTCTATTCTCGAGGGTCTCGTTCTGATGAATAAGATATCCGTTCCGAAAGAAACACAGACAAAAATGTAATAAACGAAAGAATAATTCAGAACACGTTGATAAACACTAAATGAGAAGAGAAGTACCTACGTTAATATACAATACGAATTTCCGGAGTACCCGAACGGTTCTTTCAGACGCCTTTACTTCAGAAACAAATCCATCAATACCTCCTGCTCACAATTTTTGTATTCAGCGAGTATCAAGTTACCCAAAACCGAAAGTTGTCCTCAGTTTTCCAAGATCACAAGAGCTGGTGGTAGTGCAACGGGTGGTTAATCCAGAAAGGAAAGCTTGACTAGTCCGTAGTAACTTACATAATTTTGTAGGTAATTAAAAAAAAAAAAAAATATTTGTTAGTATAAATCTCAACGCGTTCAACATTACATATTTTCTCATCTACGTCTAATCAACTTCACGACTTACAATCATCATTGTTATTATGTACTTCTTTTTTTTACCACGTTGAGATTTCTGAATAGCTGTTTTTCTAGAACAACGTATTCTCACGCTTTGTAATTAAAATCCCGCTGATCAAACAGCATTTCTCTCTATTCTGTCTAGTGACCTCACCGCATCAACTCTATCTCCCGTTCTACCAACAGAATTAACATTTGAATCATGTCTGCTCCGTCGGCCGACTGTGTCGAATTTACTCTGGCTTCTCGTTCCATCCAATGGATATAAATTCCGTTTAATTTGTTCTGTTTGCAGATGCGGCTCCGGTCCTCATGTACAGCTTTATCGAACAAACACTTCAACCGGGACCGGCGGTCTCTCTTAAGTGCACCGCAAGCGGCAACCCGACGCCCCACATAACGTGGAAACTTGATGGGTACAACTTGCACCACAACTCGAGGTGAGCTTCAAACCGATTTTGTTTGTGCACATGTTTATACAAACGTTGACCGCAGTCGGATCATTTCTGACGTTCGGTCCGGGTTCATCGTTGAAATTCCAAGGATTCGTCGAATGAGACATCAAAGTGTAAATTATTCGTTCTAAACTAGCCATTCAGCGGTTAGCTAGAATTGAATAGGCAGGTATATATACAGTTACTTACGGAGAATTTATCTATTAGAATTTCAGAGGTACCATGAGATAACGAGCCGAAGAGATGTCGTTTATCAATGAACTGCTCAAAGAGAGCCTTTCCTAATGATTCTTAGCCATCTTGAAAACGCTGCGAATGATTGTACAGTGGTTTATTATTATTTCGCTTCAATATTGATTTAAGAAGACTATCCATTTGTCATTTTAAATATTCCGAACATTTGTGAACGTTCCCACCGAAAAACAGATGGTAACTACAGGGGAAAACTCCGAAGCAACTATTGTAATTTTAATAATTTTTATTTTTCTTAATTTCCTAATTAAAAGCTAAACCTATTGTCTAACGATAAAGCTGGAGAGAGTGTTTGACGACCATTCCAACGAGTATAGAACGATTTTTATAGCTCCAAGAACTCTCGAGTTATACCCTCATGTCAAATTTCTGAAAATCTCCCAAATTTGGCACAAAAGCTGAAAAACCTTGGAAAATAGGAAGTTTCTCCCCCTTAAAACCCCCAAAAATACCCTTTAAATTGAGCTAGCAAGTTGGTCCAAGAATTGGGCCGTCGTAGGACCGAGATTGATTTTTGGTGAAAATTTCAAATTTTTAGCTCTTACAGTTTGGCCGGAAAACTGCTAACGGCGTACGGCGTACGGCGGACGGACAGAAATTTTTTTATTGGATATTCGGATTCTACATGCCTTGAAACGTAAAACATCAAATTTTGAGGGGGGTTAGAGATTTTTTTTCTTGGGCGATTACAATGGTTTATTATTGAATAATAAACCAAAACGCTGCAAATGATTGTACAGTGGTTTATTATTATTTCGCTTCAATAATGATTTAAGAAGACTATCCATTTGTGATGTTACTTATTCCGAACATTAATTTGTGAACGTTCCCACCGAAAAACAGATGGTAACTATGGGGGAAAACTCCGTAGCAACTATTGTAATTTTAATCATTTTTATTTTTCTTAATTTCCTACTTAAAAGCTAAACTTATTGCCTAACGATACAGCTGGTGACGACCATTCCAATGAGTATAGAACGATTTTTATAACTCCAAGAACTCTCGAGTTATACCCTCATGCTAAATTTCTGAAAATCTCCCAAATTTGGCACAAAAGCTGCGATAACTCGAGAACCAATAAAGCTATCGACCCGGCAACGGTCTCATTCGATTCAGCGTCCAAAAATCTATTTAATTTGATACCACGAACACATTTTTCTGAAAAACCTTGGAAAATATTAATTTTCTCCCCCTTAAAACCCCCCAAAAATACCCTTAAAATTGAGCTAGCAAGTTGGTTCAAGAATTGGGCCGTCTTAGGACCGAGATTGATGTTTGGTGAAAATTTCAAATTTTTAGCTATTATGGTTTGGCCGGAAAAGTGTTGAGGGCGCACGGCGTACGGCGGACGGACAGAATTTTTTTATTGGATATTCGGATTCTACATGCCTTGAAACGTAAAACATCAAATTTCTAGGGGGGTTATAACAATTTTTTTCTTGGGCGATTACAATGGTGTATTATTGAATAATAAACCAAAAACAACTGAAAACACTTCGAACTATTATTCATGAACTTTGAGCTCGCTGGAATATTTGTATTGCGGTATTGCAAGCGAAAAGCACCACATTACTTTTGGTATACCGCTAGGCGGTGAAATGCTTCTGCTATCGAACTGAGTGTTTTTATCTTTTTAAAGGCAAAGAGAGCAAATGAAAGAGAGATGATGGTGAAGACGAAAAAGAGAGGAAAAGCCCGTCATTAAAATGGTTCCCCCGACCTGGTTTTGAGCCGCGAGAAGAGCAAGGTAAATGACTCTCAGGTCTTTATTACAGGGAGGAACTATGTACCATACCGGAAGGCTCTGAAAACCTTGCTGAGAGGTAGGGGAAAAGAAGAGATGAGAGTGAAAAAGTTTCAGGGTAAAAAAGGAAAAACGCAAAGTACGCAGAAGAGGTAGAAAAAATCGCCTATTGCGGCCGGATTGAGAAAAAAGCCGCCAGAACAAAACAGAAGGATGGATTCATTTTTCGCTCCTATGAAAAATGGGACTGGAATTTAGAGAGCTAGGAGGAAAGAAACTCGACCTTTGAATTATGAATGCAGGTTGCGCTGCTCGGGTAAAATGACAAAAAATTTTTGTTATTCATCACGATTTTGAAGCAGATTTTGTTACTACGCGGCGCTAATAAGCAAAATTTTAACTGCTCCTGTAACCTCGCCGTATCAAACCCGAAAGTCAGTTTTCTAATTTCAGTATACAATATTTATTTATAGTCAATGCTACATCGAAAAATGGGTAGGGAACGTTACGCATTAGTTCCTTGTATACTAAGGAGATAGTGCTTTGCTTGTTTTTTTGGTTAATTTATTATCCAATAATAAACCATTGTAATCGCCCAAGAAAAAAAAATTTCTAACCCCCCCTCAAAATTTGATGTTTTACGTTTCAAGGCATGTAGAATCCGAAAATCCAATTAAAAAAATTCTGTCCGTCCGCCGTACGCCGTTAGCAGTTTTCCGGCCAAACTGTGAGAGCTAAGAATTTGAAATTTTTACCAAAAATCAATCTCGGTCCTACGACGGCCCAATTCTTGAACCAACTTGCTAGCTCAATTCTAAGGGTATTTTTGGGGGGTTCGAGGGGGAGAAAATTCATATTTTCCAAGGTTTTTCAGAAAAAGGTGTACGTGGTATCAAATTATATAGATTTTTGGACGCTGAAACGAATGAGACCATCGCCGGGTCGATAGCTTTATTGGTTCTCGAGTTATCGATAGCTTTTTGTATCGAATTCGGGAGATTTTTAGAAATTTGTCATGAGGGTATAACTCGAGAGTTCTTGGAGCTATAAAAATCGTTATATATACTCATTGGGATGGTCGTCAAACACTGTCTCCAGCTGTATCGTTTGGCAATAAGTAAGTAAAATCCGCCATCTATTGGGCGGTAACCAAAACGCAGTTGCGATTTAATCAAAGTGATCAAAACCCCCCAAAAAAGTTATTCAAGAAAACTTTCAGATACATCTACTAAGGAGAAACGAGAGACAGGTGTGGTATGTATTTGGCAACCATGCGAATTAGTGGTCTATTTAAATAAATCCATCGGGTCCAAAACTTGACAGATGCCTCATAAGCCCTCGAATCCCCAATGCATCCGTTATAAGCATTCATTACAGTATTATTCAATATAATAAAAATTTTATAAATCACGTTGGTTCTTATGCGATATATTCCAACACGTGAGGAAATTGGATGCCGTCGGGATGGTTCGAGCTTTTGATTAATGTAGGTCTCTCTGCTTCTGTCCTAATTGAGCGATTTAATCGGGTGAAAACCACTTGGCTGCGCGAATTTAGTCGAGGGTTGGAATGAAGGTTTGGAGTAGAAGACAGACAGATGAGTGGTTGTGGGCATGAAAGCTTGATATATCAAAAGGAGGCATGTGTTTAGCAGGGACTATGAGTCTGTTGACTCGTCGCATACGTTCTAATCAAGAACGAAGAGATAAGGCCTGCGTATCGCCCCAGCGCGACGTCTGAGAGCAAAGGTGGCGCTTTGAACACAAGATAGATAAGGAAGTACTTAGCTACGTTAGAGAAGCATCGCTATTCCTCCTAGCTCGGCTCTTGTTTCACACGCAAAGGTAATGTCACTAGCTGAAAGTGTTATCACGTTGTATCATTTAATGTGAATCCTTGACTAACAATAGATAACTACAAGTAATGAATGTGAAATTCGAGTGTCAATCGTGCTAAGGAGTTGAAAATAACTATACTTTAGAGAGGGAACGCCATTCATATTAATCTAAGGTCAATATAGTGTATTAGATACTTTATCAAGGAGGTGCTTATGATAGAAATGACGAAAATCTACTCTAATCATGTTAAGAATAGGAAGGTTTACCAAAATTAGAAATGATGAATATTTGAAAGTGTAACCGAAAACTCCAGTTTCTGCACACATCCCAGGAACTTTTCTACATGAAAACCTTTACTTATGCCGAAATATGTCGGTACGTTGTTGTTTGTCACATCAAAGCCAAGGCTTTATATTGATAGACTCAATTTACAAAATTGATGTTTTGAGCCTAAAATACTTTACTGTGGTTGATATTTCTATTCGATCAATCTATGAGTCATCTCCGTATATAAGACGGTTGAACCATGTACCGTGGTTTTCTGTAAGTAAACTTGATCAAAAAATGCAATATTCTACCAAAAAAATGTATTGGTAGCTTGCAAATTTTATTGTGGGAATATAGAAGTATTATGACCAGAAGCGGTAAAAAAATTAGAGTGAGACTCAATTTTTGGTTGATGAAAATTGAAACTATATTGGATTACTTCATTGTCTTGTGAACTTTTGTACCTGATTATAAGTAGGTATTTAGGAATTGAATTCACCCTCAGTTATTGCCAACCTTTTGTTTAAATTTTGTTGTATTTATAGGTATAGGTAGGTAGTAGTTTATTATTTGTGTATGGAGAGTGGGAATCTAGAGGTATTTTTATAGTAGGTAGTACTCAGTAGTAGTTGCTATAATTTGGTATGTTGGTGGTGGTGTTTGTATGTACTTTGTATCATAAAGTATTGTGTTTTTCAACTGGAGCAAAGTAGGAGCAAAATTAGACATAACAACTGTAAGTTTTCCAAGATTTGTAACTTGCACAGTGGATAACTCAAACAAAACGTCGTTGTTCAGATGTTTGAATATACCAAAAGATAGGTAATTTAACTGTCCACATTTTCCTAATGTAATGTACCTATCCATTTTTCAACCGTTTTTGCGTTATTCAACAATATTAGTAGACTATACACGAAAACATGACATTTTTCAACTTTAAACGTTCTTATCATCTATTTAGTGCGAAAGAAACAAAGAATGAACCATATATTATTGATATACACATCATCGACTATCATTATGCTGAATTTGAGCGAAATCCATTTCAAAAAATGTTTCGCGAAAAATCCAAGGGGTACCCCTGCGATTTTTTTCAACCGATCAGTTAACGATTTTTTTCTCCTCTCTCAATACAGATAAAAATCTGAAATTTCTAGGAAAGTTGCGTCTTACCATGATGTATTACTGTGGTTTTTTTTATTTCTCGGAAAAATCTGCAAGTGGTCCAAAAAAATCGGTCTTTGAAAGCTCAAAAATTGGACTTTAACCGTGATTTTCGGGGTAAAAATAAATGTTAATCAATTGTTTTATTATGCAGGAGTCTTCATTTGAACGCCTTACACACGTACATAGCAAAAAATGCGGTGAAAAAAATTTAAACAGAGCCAGAGAAATTATTTTCCGTAAATCGAGTTTTTCGCCGGCCGAAAGTCCGAGCTCCGCTGGCATCGCTAATAGTGAAAAAATAAATTTTCGTTTTGAAAGCTATTCTTATAGGAAATTTAACGCTGAATCCGAATATGACGTCAAAACGGCGGAAATTAGACGACGAACATTAGTTTTCCCCAGTTTTAGTTCTACATGGTTCATGTTTTTCAACTTTGAAAATCCTTTGCAAATACTTACAGTACTGTTCAAATTAGATTAATTAATGATTCTTACAGGAAATTAGACGTAGAATTCGAATTCGAAGTGAAAACAATCAAATTCGAACAATTGATAATATTTTTTCGATTTTCATACTTTTGGAGTTTCACGTTTGGAATTTTTTTCGTCACGTTCCCGAAATGGGAACGATTAGATGCTGTAGAAGAAAATGTAGGAAATTTAACGTAGAATCCATTAAAAATAAGAAAATGGCTAGCGTATATCATAGCTCTTGAGATATATTCCACTTTATGTCAAAAAACGTGTTATGACTTTTCTTCGATCTCGAATAGCTCCGCGGGGCCATAACAAAAATATAATTAAATACATCAAATTGTGATTTTGATAGCTCTTTCTCTCTTCTGAGTAATATACCTATGTAAAAGTGGTCGGTTCAAAAGTTATTCGCGAAAAACATGCGAAAAAACGCGAAAAACAGGGTTATAAAACTTCAAAGTGCAATAAAATTTGAACAGAGGCCTAATTAAAAAAAAGAAGATTTTTCCAGCCGGTGAGTTGGCTCCAATTTGACGAATATTGTTCAACATATCGATTACCTATCGCCACCTATTACCATTATATTTTGCGGTTTCTACTATACGTAAAATATTATTTTCTTTTATACCTACTTCGATAATCGGATTTTATCCGTATCAAAATTAATATGCTTAGGTGCAAACATAAGTTGAGATGTGTCGCTGAAAATGATTCGCTATTTCTTACACTATATAATCAGGACGCGATTAGGAGAAATGTTATTGAGCGTAGCTTTCGATAGTGGCAAGCTATAATCCTGTAAAACCATTCGGTTGTATTGTTCTGTTCAACACCATAACGCGATTCAGTTAGCGTTTGCAGGCTTGCTGACTTAACCTGTCCTACACCACGAGCGGGGAAAACCTGCAAGCCGTGTAAACTTTTATCTCGGCCATCACAACCTTAGACGATGGTTGTTCCTGCGTTGGATCGCTCCAGTCTTCGCTTGCTTTCTTTACTTTTTTCCTTTTTGGCCTAACAACCGAGCAGCTCTGGTCCGTTCTCAGTTCCCTTGTTGTCACTCCATTACCACTTACTTTACAGCTTCTTTCGGTTTTCCCCTCGCTTGTCTACTCGTTTTCCTCGGTCTTGGATCTCGTATTTCGGAATCAAATCTAACCAAAGCAATGTATTTACCTTACTCGCCTGCAATGTAGTATTATATTAGGCGAGGAAAGGTATTGCCCTCAGCAAACAGAATTGAAAGTGAATGCTACGTCTGTAGCTATGGCTTGATTAAGGCATTCCATTCCTATGTTGAAATGGATGCATTTTCCCTTATATCCATGGTTCAGGATTCTATTCCGAATTTTAAAAAAGGAAAAACTACAAAAGTAGCCTGTTTCATATCATAATATATAAGGCTGTGGACCTCATGGTTCCACACGTCGCCCTGAAGATGCCCGAATGGGCGAAAGTGCTCGGCCAGCCATTAAAAATCTGGAGAATAAGTCGCCTGGTTTTCCTCCCCCTCACAACCCCTCTACTACAATAAATGCGACGACAACCAAGCGAAGATAAATTAGTAGGTGCCAGGTAATAAGTCTGGGTCTGGACGTGAAGATTCTTAGAGAAATCTGAAATGGTTTTTAGGAAAAGGCGTGAATAGTCATCTTCAAATTGATATTGTTAATAATCAGTTGTCATAAATGCTGATTTGTTCTGTTCAAGAATCGTGAAAACTCATGATATTTATATTCTTACTAATTCGGAATCTATAGGCTTCTCCAATACAATATAAGAGAGGCGCCGACTCCAAAAGATGATCAATCTTGAGGCGATTCAGAGGTGAAAGGAAAATCTTTTAATCATTTGGGAAATGAGAAATAGTAATTTTTATATTATTAGGGGAGGTGATCCAATCAATCAGGAAGTGGTCAGGTCAATTATACGAGTAGTAAACTAGTCCTTAAATGTGTAGTTGGCGAATGAGTTGCGGCTATGTTGGGACATTTTTTATATTTTTTCCTTTTCAGAGTGTATTTTATAGACATCGTTTTTGAAGTTGGTTTTTTTAAAAGTTTTTTTATAATATAATAATAATCACTCGAGTAATTTTATGGAAGTGAGGAATGTTTTATAAAGCAAATTTATGTATACGCCACATACTAGTAATTCACCTTCAGATTGACTGTGAGACCCTGTGACTCAATCTTGACGTCCGTTTTCCATAACCGAAAAAGTATCTTCTTCTTCAACAAAGCCTGAAAAAGGGCATAAACCGTTGAAAATTAGGAAGTGGTCAGGTCAATACGAGTAGTAAAGTAGTCCTTAAGTTGCTGCGAAGTTGGGACATTTTTGTTATTTTGTCCTTTTCAGAGTGTATTTTATAAACAAAGTTTTTGAAGTCGGTTTTTTTTCAAGTTTTTTTTTATATTTATGTTGATTCGCTTGCACAATCCTGAAGATGTTCGAAGACCAACTTCATTAGCCTGATTAAATGGTTCGCTGTCGTAAAGTTAATATTCTAATACCATCTGGTTACAAAATTTATGACGTTTGGTTTTGAGCCTAGTAGAGCTAGCTAGTAGCTTTTCTTTCTCACCCACTACGCTCCTCTCCCTTTACTCAATAGAAGTAGAGGCCAGTTAAAAAAATGTTTAACAAAGTGCCGCATAAAATACCACCTTCGTTATTCTAGTTGTATTGTTCAATAATATTAACCACGGCCGTTTGTCGCAATAAGAACCCCTCTTCAGTTTGTAGACTGTATGCCGAAGATTTCCAGCGCTAAGCTCCAACTCCTTGAAGTCGAGAAAAAAGTGGAGGGACTTAGTTTCAAAACGCAACTAGCGGCGAAGTCAGGCTCGGCATCCTTGTATAACCTCGTGGAAAACCCTTGCGAACCCGTTGTCATTAAGGTGGCAGAGCGAGGTCGTGAAAACTCTTATACGGCCAAACCCCACTAACGTCTGGTTAAGTCTCCTTCACGAGAAACTTTTCCCTTGGCATTGCCATTCCCAACCCAACCCTGAACATCGTCACTGCTGAACAAGCATTCGAAAACTCTCTCTCTCTCTCTCTCTCTCTCTCTCTCTCTCTCTCTCTCTCCCTCTCTCTCGGTTCTACTTTTTCACGTTATTCGGTCTCCCTTGCACACTCGAAACCCCTTTGTCTCCGTCTTCGTTCTTCATCATCTTCTCCATCAGAGCAAAGCTTTTGAACCTTAGTGAGTTCTTCCAATGAAAGCAGTCCAATCAAAAGTTCGAAAAGTTTGCGGGAAACTCGAAAATCCATTTCAAAGGAATTCTTCGGCGAACCAAAAACCAAATGTTAGTTATGTTTCGATGTAAATTTTTTTGCGGTTGCTAAATCCTACTGCTGTCTAGAAATTGAATTAATCTGTTGTAAAGCATTATGAAGAACAGAAAACTACTCCATTTATCAATTTTGGAGTCGTGTCAACTGCACACCAACTTTCCGTGCATGCTTGGATATTCACAGCAACTGGAACTCTTATAGCGCTTCAGATATTTTGGAAATCATGAATATCTTATCAACTGGCTCTAGCTGATGTATATATTGAGGATTAATTTCTCCAATAACTTAATCAGTTGGTTCTTGGTTAATCAAATTTACGGGGAAACCTAGCTTTTATATTTTTTTAATCAATAATTAGGTGAAATTGCCTTGAGTGAGAGCTGATTGATAAAAAACTGACGAACGAACCAGCATACGTCCAAACGTACCCATTGCACTATCGATATCTTACTATAGATAACTTTCTATAGATAATGTTGTGGGTGAACAATTTTAACGAAACGGGAAGTTCTTTTTCTTCTCCACGTGGTCGTATTCCTTCTTTCTGCAGGTTGAGGGGGAGAGTAACGAGACGACCTCTTCTCCATTGTTTTTCTTTTTATTACGCCGAGTACTTTCGCCCGTTCGGGCTTCTTCAGGGCATTATAGGACCAATGCATCATAGGTACCATTGGTCCTATAATGCCCTGAAGAAGCCCGAACGGGCGAAAGTACTCGGCGTAATAAAAAGAAAAAAATGGAGAAGTGGTCGTCTCGTTACTCTCCCCCTCAACCTGCAGAAAGAAACGGGAAGTGTTATGAAAAGAAGAACGGGAGGAAATCGAACTGTACGAGCTCTGGAGAATGTTGACAGGGTCAAGGTAGCTGCCCTCCAGAGCCCCAACCGTTCTGTCCGACTTCGTGCGTCCAATCATACTTTGTCTCAGACAACTGAGCGTCGAATTTTGAAGGAGGACCTCAAATTCCATCCGTACAAGTTGGTGATAACCCAGCGATTGTTAGAAGGGGACTACGACCAGCGTAAGTTGTTTTGTGAGCAAATGCAATCGGTGTTCAACGACTACGACAACATCACTCTTTTCACGAGTGATGAAGCGCATTTCCACCAGAATGGATTCGTCAACATTTTTTGTGGGGGTACCTAAAAGAGAATGTCTGCAGAGAAAAGCTGAGGACCCTGCACGAGTTGAAGGAGGCCATCAGTGAAGAAATCCGACGGATCACTCGGGCCATGTTGGGCAGTGTGGCTACGAACTTCATCTCGAGACTCGATTCATGCATTACTGCTGATGGCCGCCATATGCTCGACGTGAACTTCAGAACGTGACTTTATCATAAAAATCCCCCTTCTTGGGAACATTTTAAGACCAGAAATAAAAATATATCTGCACAAATGATCGAGTTATGTTTTTTTGAAATCAATACTAATCCGTTGGCGGACCCTGTATTAAGGATAATTTTCCTTTCCGTCGTTTTAGGTTATCGGTATAGTTTTTTTCCTATAACTGTAAAGTTCTTCAGAGGGGAAGGTGCTCGAAAAGGTGGCATTGTCGATGGAAGAGCGGTTAGAAGGCTTCGAAGTTGGTGAGTCGCGAAGGAACGAACATGTGAAGCCATCGCTGCTAGTGAGTGGAAGTTCTGAGCGTTTGAAAAGCCAAAAGGCCTTACCAACGTTCGAGCGCGTAATTACGTTTCGCTTTTCGCGAACTGCTTTGCTTCCAAGCATCTCTAAGCTTCATACCACGTACCAGCACCCGCTTGCTAACGTTGTACGGGAAGACCCTTTCAGAAGCTGAAGCCGAGAGAGGCGCGTCTACGTGACGAATTACGCTCATTTGTGACCCGGCAGCCTCTCTTCAATACTACAAACCGCTTCGAAACCTCCTCCCAAAACTCTCCACCTAAACCTACGTACGATATAAGTCACGCCCAACAGCGGGAACCGACAAAACGACAGTATCCTCACCCGTGCACGAATAGAAACCTGCGAGCAAGTTCGGGCCGTCAATTAATAGCCGTCAAACTTTTGGACGAGCAAACTAGCGCCGTTCGCTCCATTTTACGTGCGATAAATTCGATCGTTTCCAACTTTGGATTCTCAGTAAGCCATCGCATTACCGCATTTGCCGCCGATTCTGAAATATCTCTCGCTTACCGACTGGACTAGAATCGAACCAGAAGCATAGACTAAATCATGGTTTTTTTTTTTTTT
Source organism: Tupiocoris notatus (assembly GCA_037159825.1). Lineage (NCBI taxonomy): Eukaryota > Metazoa > Arthropoda > Insecta > Hemiptera > Miridae > Tupiocoris > Tupiocoris notatus. The sequence continues at coordinate 359,339 of JASJUZ010000528.1, forward strand.
TTTTTTTTTTTTTTCTTAAGAGAAGAAAACGTTGAAAATTAAATTATTGTACAATGGTATATCATTCATGAGGCTTGAGAGAATAATGATGTGTCGTGTCGTACTTCGGAATATCGCATCTTATTTCGAATGTGCTCGAACGTCTTTGGGTAGCGTAGCCGGTGGCCCTATGGAAATCTTGTAGATTCACTTCACCCTGTGGATTCAAATGAGCCCAAATGCTCGGCGAGCGAACACAATTTTCGAGATGGGTTCATTTCTAATCTCAATTTGGTCGTACTATACAGCGATAGCAAATCGCCGGTCAAGCTGGGTTTATTTTAAAACCCAGCAAACTTGCGAGCGATTGACACAATCCGATTTTTTCAGAGCTATAAACCAAAAATTGTATTTGCTGCATTCCGTGCAAAGAACAAATGACTATTAAATTAATTTAAATTAATTATTACATTAATTTCAATCTCTATTTGATGGTAAATAATGAGTCGGAGTGATCTTCTATCAACTGCTATAGTTCTTAATGACTTATCGCCTTGCCTTGCTTAGTCTTTTGAATCTCTAAGCCATGCCGTCCACAAGGTCATAAAACGATGGAAAAAGTGTCCATAGACTCGCGTTCTTTCGGATAAAGGACTAAAAAACCTGTGGCAGTCGGCGTCTTATGAATATTTTATCGGCTCCGGAGCAATTATTCCTCGTCAGGTTCCATGTTGCCTCTCTCACACTAGCTCCAGTCTTTCTCTCGTGGAAATTAATTCTTTTTTGCCCGCGTGTGATAACTAAGCGCTCGACCGAAAGCAAAATCGATAACGAACGCATTTGCAATTGAGATGATTTCATCTTCATCCAGCAATTAAATGGCCAGCAGTAGAGTTCAGTGAGCTCAGATTTTATGAACACAACACCGAGGTCTTCAATGGCTGCAGATGGTTCAGATAAAAATTTCACTGTTTCCGCGAACCAAAATGTACACCTTCGTTTGTCAGAAATGAATACCAAAAGCGCTGACCCAGCACTATGTGTACTTTTGCTTCGAAAATTACCTTTCTCACATGTTGGATAAAAAGGGAAATTCCGACCCGCATTTACAGTAATGGCCTATCAAAGTTGGCAAAGGGGTATTTTCGCTTAGTACCTACGTTTACTGAGCCAGTAATGGTGGAACGCGTCAAGATAATAAAGAGACATTACGCTGTTCACCACGACCGAGTCAGCTCCAGTCACCGAAGAAATTTAGTTCCAGACGAACCCATGACTCTGTTGCTTGCTTGCTCTTACCACCCCTCGTCCATTACACACTTTGCTCCATTTTAAGGTGCTGTCTTCGCATCGCAAATGACCTTGGCGAGGCCACCGTGGAGAAACACATTTACCATCGTGAGATCTAATGACTCGTGACTGTGAATGGCGAAAAGTTATCACCATTTAACCGTCCTTCTCTGTGCAGTATTTCACATGTAATGGCTGAAAGTCCTATATTGGATGACATATTGCACGAAACCATCTGGAGTCCGTGTATTGCACAGTAAATTATAAAGCTTCTGCAGCTTTATTTTTTCATCTATGACATAATGGGACCCTGTGTTAAAAATATTGGTAAAAGTGGCTACCAGTATTATTATGCTAATTTAACGAATGAGAAAACTAAATTTAATTTTTATTTATTCCGTATGAGGTGTTACTAGTAACAACGAAGCATTCTAGTAGAGGGGTTGTGAGTGGGAGAAAAACCAGGCGACTTATTCTCCAGATTTTTAATGGCTGGCCGAGCACTTTCGCCCATTCGGGCATCTTCAGGGCGACGTGGAACCATGAGGTCCACAGCCATGGTTCCACGTCGCCCTGAAGATGCCCGAATGGGCGAAAGTGCTCGGCCAGCCATTAAAAATCTGGAGAATAAGTCGCCTGGTTTTTCTCCCCCTCACAACCCCTCTACTACAATAAATGCGACGACAACCAAGCGACGAAGCATTCTATACAGACCAATGCTTAACACAAGCTCGCGGAAGAACACTTGGAGTGGTTTTCCGTGGCCTTAACATAGTTTCTTGAGGTTTCGTGAGGTGCCTCGCTGGTCTCGTCACTGGCGGGTGGCTGGATAGGGACCATCACATCCTGTTCTTTGACTGAGTGCTGAGCAGAGGGTTCTGTTTCACTCTGGAGAGGCCTTCACTATGTACTTGCCGGAGATTTAAAGATACCGGTCTTATGGTTTCAAATTATTTGATTTTCATTCACAGATTTATAAAAAAATATATATTTTTTTTAAATATTATAATTATTTGTTAATGTCACTGAGCTAGACGAAATCTGTTGCTGGTTGAGCCAGTAGCTCTCTTGTTTTCTATGAAAATATATTTCATGATTCATGTCTCTTTTATTTATAACCGCGATTGTAGATTTCAGAGTGTGAAAAGAATTAATTATAGTTGAGATCGAACATTACGTTATGGCGAACATTATATTATTGTTCATGTCCGTCAAACCACCAAAAGCTTGAAATTCTGATTACCGAGTGTAGTGAGGACGGGTCAAGGCAAAGGAACGTTATTCGGCATAGGCACTAATCTACCAATGTGAACGTGCAGTGGCCCTCCGATGATGATACCTGTTAACTTTAACGAGCCGACGACTGGCGACCAGATAAGATTCAGCCCTCAGGCAACGTGTACCTCATTACTGGCAATAGCTTCTGATAGGATGGCTTTCTTGAAAGCCTGATAGCACAAGAAGCTAGCTTAGGGGCGGGATGAGGTAGTAAACAACTAGAGCAGTGAAATTTGGTCATTCGTATGCATTGTTGTATGACGTAATGCTGTAGACGACAGGTCATACCATAATGATGAGCTGTTTTATTATTATCTGGATAAGGATGTATAGTTCCTGGTTGGAAAACAACTCTAGCTTAGGATTTATTGAACAAGAATATTCTTGGCAATGTCGAACTTGGACGTGAATGAAAAAGAATAACGCTGACTGGGTTCCTCTATAGAGCAGTCTTTACTTCGTGGTTGTACAAAGTTAACAACTAAAACCATAGATTACACCGTACTTCCACAGTACTTCCATGTTCAGTCAGTTACAGGGTATAACCAATTATAAAGCAAGAAACTCATACAAAGGCCGCAACGTTAGCACACTGCAATTATTGTTGAAAACTAGCCAGGATAACTGAAAAAGCTCGAATTAAGTTCATAACGTATAAGGAAATTGCCGTCACAAACATTTCCTGAACATTTGGCGTTCAAATATATTGATATAAGTGCCCTGCAAAAATCAGAATACAAAAATAGATACCTACTAGTGAAATAGCACAATAAAATAGCTAAATACTAGCAGTATTTGTTGTATAACGCGGAAGTTCAGTATGTGACCCTAACGATAAAAACCGATTGTCATTTTTCCGCCATAGAAAAAAATTTACGACCTTAAATATTGCTATACTGAATAGATAAGCAAATAGCGTGGATGTACGGTGTGAGACCGTTGCCATAAAAAGCAGGCATACTTAACTCTCCATTACAAACATTTTGAGACCTCAACTGTCACATAAATATTGATTTTTGCACCTGTGAAATTCGAAATAGTGAGAAAAAAACGCATAAGGCGGATGTAATGTGTGTGACAAATTATACACGTCAAGTTTCGAAAAATGGGGCCATATGTATAGCTAGGAGATACAAAAATTCGAAAACTCTCGAATGAAACGATAGAAAATGCGATTATTAGGATGTGCAGTGTGTGACACCAATAGTGAAAATCAAGTGCCCTTCACCTGCCGTGACAAAAAATATCAAGCCCCCTAGCGTTCATATATAATCATTTTCGCGGTCTGTAAAAATCCAAATAAATCAAATATTGCCAATATGCGATAACGCGGAGGTACTGTATGTGACTCACGCGATAGAAACGAATCGTCCGACCAACGCTCTGCAAATTCCTTCAGCAAGTCTACTCACTACTTTTCAAATATTTCGTCGCCTTGAAAGAAGTCTAATTAACGTTCCGGTGGCTGATTCATAACTGGGTGAGCACGTGTTCAATACATGGCCAATAACCAAGCGTGTCGAGATAATTGAAGTGATCCGAGAGTTGGGTACCCTGTGGCATCGTTTCAAAACTCAAACAATAGGAGCTGTTACTGCTTCGGGACGATAGCGTTTCAATGCTTGGTGCACACCAAACTATATTGGACTGCCAACGAGCGTGAATTCTCCCTCTCTGCTAGTGCGTTCAGTTTCGAATGCTTCGAGAGATACTCAGGCATCGGACCAGAACCGCTTGGCGAAGCCCGTTTCGAGCGTTGTCCTCGCAAGGGTTGACAACTCCCGCTAATTGGAGAGGAAATTGTAAATTATCGATGTCTCTTCCCGATGCTTCCCCTTTCGGAGGAGAAAATCGTTTTTGAACCGCGGTAATGAACCTCTTTTTTCCATTTCACAGCGGTGGATTCGAGAGCGAATAATGCTGGACGAGGGAAGCCCACTAATCAACTTGCCAGCGGGTTAGCGATTCGATCCTACGATGAAACCGGTAGAAGGCCAGTGCAGACTACAATACAAGCGTATTGTCTCGGATAAATTGTCTTGGAAAATCGAATTCAGAACATTTTATCCTGTAGGTTGAGGGGGAGAAAAACGAGGCGACCTCTTCTCCATTTTTTATTAATCAGCCGAGTACTTTCGCCCGTTCGGACTTCTTCAGGGCATTCTATCACAGATTTTAAACAACTGTTAGGGAGGTACAGGTTTTGAACATGTATATTTAACACTTACATAGGACCAAGGGTATCTATGGCCGAGCCTGACGTTCGCTGATTTTACGTTTTCTTCACAGTCCTGTTAGGATCACAGTCAGGTTTGATAAGTCAGGTACTACATTAACACATACTTAAGCCTATTGACATTTTTACTTACATTTTTCTTGATGGGCTACCTATTCCTAATATTTCTATAGTCAAAAAAAAAAAAAAAATAATAAAAATTAAAAAAAAAAATAAATAATCTGAATTTTAAATAGGTCGAACATTTAATAAAATATGAAAAAATAGAAAATTTTAGGCGTAACTATAATAGGAACTTGGTTGTTTGACTAGATAATGACGTGTTATGAGCTAGGATGATAACAGTTAGGAACAGCCAGGTTGTCTCGGTCTTTGTTCTCTTTACATGGTGGTAGACATGATACATAATTTAAACCTGCTATTTGGACAGAGGTATTATTAAAAGAGCTAGGTATACAAATATTTAGGGCTAATATCACAGTGGTTTTGGTAAGTATTTAGTTAATGATTTTACTAAAAGAGCTAGGTATACAAATAGGAGAAGAAAAAGAACATTTTAGATTATCGTTGAATGGGAAGGAACTTGACTCCAGACTGTACATTGTGTGTTCAATAAAGGAGCTTGCATAACCATCCTTGGCGTGTGTTGGTCTCTTCAATCTTGATGGAGCGATCAAGTTTTCCATTATCATTCCGATATCTTAGCTTACAAAACTTCTCAGAACTTCAGCCATTCAACAATCCATAGCAACACTGGATCCGCCCGAGCCCTCTGGTTAGAAAACCTTTTCCGTCATTACACTGGTGTCTTAACGAAGTTGAACCTGTGAAAAACCTTCGGAAACAAGGTTTCAGCCGCACACACAATAATAATGCTTGCGGGAATAAAAATCTGTCAACAACAGACTTTTACACGTTGTGCCCGCTAAAGTAGAGGAAGATGAGCCCATCTCAAGGCGAACCGACAAGTTCTCGAGGAAAACTAACGACTTTCGAAGCTCAAGTCCCAACGAATATACCTTGTACTCGTATACTGAGCCATATTGACATCTCTATACCGACAACGTTCGGCGTGGGCAGATCTTTTGGGTTGGAAAACCACTTTCCTGACGTAAAAGTGCTGTTCCGCTGAAGATGGCGGTAAATGGGTGTGCGAGAACGAGATAATGATTTTGCTAGTGGAACGGATTCACCGTCTTTTCCTGAGACGCCTCCGTGCGAAAAGAATACCATCAGCGATATTTCGTTTTCTTCGAATCTTTTTCCACCTAAAGATTTCTTTATCTGTTACACGCGGTTGTCTCTTTTGAAGTTGCCCTCTTTTGAGTAAAACTGTCATTCTTGCAGATATAGATCAGTTGAGGGTTCAATTCGAGAGTCGATTAGTCTTGAGAGTTGGTTCTTTTATCAACTGGAACACTTCTGAAACAACGACTTTACCAAAACATGTATTACCAACCAAATCTTTTTCCCATCTGGAAGTGAAAATTGACTTAGGGCGAAATAATGATCAACCAACGAACTTCCTTGTTCCTTCTCGAATAGAAGGTTATTCTGACCAATATACCCGCGATGAGGTATCATTGAAAATTATTTTAAGGGGAAACTAATATAGATAGATTTGAAATAGTTGTTTCGTTTGAGTTCACCATTGTTATTCCACGATAGTTGAGAGTTGCCTTATATTACGATGCTCCAGGGGATAGGATTAAACGGTGAAAATTAATGGTTAACCCGTATAATATTTAGAATAATTAGGGTTTCTCCACAGTAGGAATTGATTCCCGATGGTGTTTTTCTTTATGACTGGAATCAATTAAATGTTAAGCTCGGTAAACATTTTTATTCTTCTTCCATGAGGGAAGACTCGGTCAGTAGTGTCGCAGTATGGTCACACACAGTCTATAGAGTAGACTATAACATAGAATATAATATAGACTCTTGAAAAGGAGACATTTCCTCTTTTTAAGTCTCTTCAGGATTTTCATCGCTTGGGCTCTAGATCTATGATTTTATTTTAGGGTTGAGGGGTTTAGAGTGGGGCTTTTGGGGTTGAGTTCTAGGGGGTTTTACTGGAGTTGCTTTGATTGATTAAAGTAGTGTTACCTCCCTATTGCAGTACGGTCGAGCGAGTGAGTTAGCCTTCATCCCTTCTAACAACACGTTCAGGACTTATCTTCAAACCGCATTTGAAGATTTTCAAATCACTTTTTTTTGCCTTTTGATCACTTTGTGAACTATTACTGCATCAAACGAATTGCAGATACAGGGAGGTAGTTCGTAAAAATGTTTCGCGGTTTGTGGAGCAAAATCATTTTGGTAGAGGGGTTGTGAGGGTTAGAAAAACCAGGCGACTTATTCTCCAGATTTTTAATGGCTGGCCGAGCACTTTCGCCCATTCGGGCATCTTCAGGGCGACGTGGAACGTGAGGTCTGTCCGTGAGGCTGTGGACCACATGGTTCCACGTCGCCCTGAAGATGCCCGAATGGGCGAAAGTGCTCGGCCAGCCATTAAAAATCTGGAGAATAAGTCGCCTGGTTTTTCTCCCCCTCACAACCCCTCCACTACAATAAATGCGACGACAACCAAACGAAAATCATTTTGTCATCGAGGATAATTTAATTTCTGTTTTTAGGTACGTGGTCGGACAGTATGTAACGCTACACGGTGACGTCATCAGCCACGTAAACATCAGCCACGTTATCGTCGAAGATGGAGGCGAGTATTCCTGTCTTGCTGAAAACCGGGCTGGAAAAGCAGTGCATTCAGCTCGACTAAACGTATACGGTGAGTAATTTTTTCTCGTGGAAAATAAATATCTACCCTCGTCTTAGCCGTTTACTGCCAACATTGCCAACTAGACGAATCACTAGTAGTTTCTTCCAATTAATCAAAACATAATTTTTAGTTGGTGATCGGAGCTGATAAGGAATTGATACTTCAAAGTGTGAATGACGAATATGGGATATGAAATTATAGGAACAAATCAACGGTATGAACCATTTTGGCGTCAACCGTACCTAAGATGTCACGTGGACCAAACCGATCTCCAAATAAATTTGGAACCTGAATAAATTTTTCTCCATCATCCGGTTGATGATCAAATTCAAAAGTCTAGGCGTATAATAATTGCATCAGTTATAATAGTAAAACATGAGAAAACGCTCCAAACTTGCAGTTACCTCGGTATACTGCGCTTATTTTGCTTTCCCTAAACTTATCGTATGGTGATGAAGAGATGTCTGTGATAATAGATGTTATCAAAAGTTTGAGTTCAATTGACACGTTTCGTGGTCGATTTTTAGACCGTTCAATCGAATTGAATTGACCCCCAGATTGAAAGCGTGCTCGGCCAGGATCGAAAGAAACCATAATTAAGAGAACCAAGAACGAGGCAAAAAATGAATGGAAAAGACTGAAGAGAAGCGAAGAAATTTAATTAACCCCTTCGAGAGTTTGGTCTGCTGGCCTTAGCGAACGAACACAGACGTCGCGAGGCTTTTTATTCGAGGTTGTCTTCTGTAATTGGATTGCGTTCTTATTTTCCAAAGACGTGAAGCATAATTCTTAGCAATTTCGATGACTAACCGAAATGAAATAGGTTTTATGAAGATAATTGAGGGCAATTAATGGTGCGGCTTCTTTAATAAAGCCGTCTATTTTCTCGTGCTTCTTTGTCATCCTGTCGTAGACGCAAGAAGTTTGTTTCTATGATGCTTTCCTAAACCTATCTCGCTCTGCCAAATTATACGAACCTAACTATAGTTTCGTCAATTCAATGGTGGAAAATATTTCAAATCCAATAAATTTCCGAGAAAACTGTTTTATACGCGTTGGCAATTTCTATTTCCACTCCTTTTCAGGCTTACCGTATATCCGGCAGATACCAAAGGTGACGGCCGTCGCAGGTGAGGAGTTTCAAATCAAATGTCCGGTCGCTGGTTATCCCATCGAAGAAATTAAGTGGGAGAAAGGTACGTTTAATTTTATAATTCTAATCCCAACTCTTCCGAAACCCACATAATTTTTCTATTCGATTTGTCGGAAGGCTCCTACACCAAATATGTTTCAGCTTTTGGAAAATGTGTAACGTAATTGTTTTAAGCAAGAACATTCATCAATGTTTTTGGAATTTTCATTATATAATTTAGTGAATATTCATAAATTGATACCTATAAAATCCGGATGTGGTGCAAAACATTCGATTTATTATTGAGGTTAAAATATTACTAATGTTGTAAGATTCAAGACTCTTGTTACATTCGATTTATTACTGAGGTTAAAATATTACTAAGGTTGTAAGATATCATCTCTTGTAATTATTCACCAAGATTCAATAGGTCTTGCAAAATTGTCAGGTCGATGTGTAATGGCTCCTCGGCCACTTTTATAGGGAGTAGACCCGAGTGACACATGGTCCTACATAAAATAGGACCCAGACGCGGCAAGTTTCAGGGCCCTGGTGAATTTTTTAAAATAACCGAAAGAGAAGCGGAATGGCCACCTGCGGCTTCAAAGCCGTACGAAGCTACAAACCATCGGCGCGAGAAGAAAAATTTTCTCAACCGTTCGTTGTTTATAAAGCGAACGTCTTACGGTCGTAGTCTCTGCGAATCTGAAATTAGCTGAGTCGCTTTTTTCCTGACCAAATCGATCTTGGGAAACGTAGGTATGCGTTTCAAGGTCCAATTTCAAAAGGAATTTAAAAGGTTGGTATTGAAAAACTAGAAATTTATTGTAGCCAAAAATGTAATGAAAATTGGATACGGGAAACACTTCGTCATAAAATCAGAGGCGAGGAGATTACAAAAATGTAAAGAACATTATTTACCTCTATTATGAATAGTTATGAGAAATACTCATACGTCCCAAAATGTAGGCACAAAAAAAAAAAAAAAAAAAAAAAAAAACATGATTCTGGTTTATGAGAATGCTCAATTAATTAATGTTCAACATTAATTGTGGAAGAATATAAAACTCGATCAGAATTTCGTTAGGTATGAAAATACTTGTTGTATGTTCGGTCTCCGAAAATGTTCTTTTCTTCTTAATTTTTATTTTTGATTTTTTATTTTGACAACGGGCTCACTGTTCATCTCCATTGTCCTTATTCGATAATGCAATAATTTTGATGTTAGTGAAAACGGCAGATTGAACCCTCTTGCTGTAATCCAAAAATATCATTTGTGCAATATTCTACTTTCAAAACGAGAGAGAAAAAAAATTGAACGGCTCAAATGGGAAGGAAACGTAAAAAAAAACCGTCGGTTTCGAGGTCGTTAAAATTCATCGGGTGTTTTCAGTTTTAATAACCGAGAGGACGAAGCTGTGGCTGTTAGGTTGAAGCTGTGAGCCTCATTGATATTGATGATGGACTGTGCAAGCTCGAAAGCCGTGACCGTTTTCGCCCGGTTCCGCAGCCTTTTCACGTTGTGCGCCGTTTGAAAATGTGTACACGACATATCGCACGGTAGAGCTGTTCTTTCGCTTGAGAGAGCGAAAAATTGTTTGTCGAGTGTGAAAAACGTTAGTGAATGTTTGAAATCCCTTTCTGTTCGATGGCAACCGTTTCTAATGGCTTAACATTTTTTTAATTGGATTCCATATTTATATGGGCAGAAGAGAATGGTAATATTCGCATAGGCAAGACATAGGGTGCTTTAAATTGCACCGATTTTGTTCGAAGGAGGAAGAGAACTTCCGGAAGATCTTCGCCAAAAAGTCGTCCCTGGTCAAGGATTACTTATTATCAGCAACGTTCAAAAGGCAACCGATGCTGGAGTCTACACATGCACTGCTCGAAACAAACAAGGCCAGACAGCCAGAAGAAGTGGGGAAATATCCGTCATTGGTAAGTCATCCTGAGTCAATGAAAGTATCCAATGGCTGAAAATAGTTGTGTACTTTGAGGTCCAATCTCTTTTAAGTTCAGGAAAGAAAAGTTAACCAAAAATAGCGTTCATCAATATGTTCGAACAGTATTACAGTTTATAATTCAAATCTTGCTCTTGAAACAAATTCAACAAAATTTCATTTCAACAAAAAAAATTTAAACAGTTAACAAAAATTCATTCGTGAGAATTTGAAACGTTATAAAACTTTGAATCCAACATGATTGTGCGTACTTCATCATGCCAATATTAAAATGACAACTAAATTGACAACTTTTTTATTTTTATTTTGATATGTACCAACTATATACGCATGCTGTGTTACAAATGAGCAGTTAATGGACTACCCCGCATTGATCGGCCATTGGATCCTTTGATTTCCGAATTAAATCTAATCAAACCTATTTTTTCTCTTCTCCGTTACTGCACCATTTTTATTATTTATTATGTTTTAATTTTTCTAGGGAACTTTTTTTTGGTAGAAATTATTTATAAACATAAGAAACTGTATTGACATTCACTAGCATAAGTTAGAATTAGTTCTGCATAGTAACGTCATAGTCCTAAAGTAAAAAAAAATGGCTTCCTTCTGGCATACGCCATTGAAAAAATATAATCGATTTTATACTTGTCAGAGCGGACATACTACAGTGATTTGGTGATTTCAAACTTTTATACGAAATCGAGCGAGTAAGAATTTTAATTTGAAATGGAATTAAGAGTGCTCCATAGTTACAAAGAGTACGTACTCAATGTTGAGCTTAATTAAAAATAACGACCAAGTATTGCAGCTTGGTTGTTTAACAATAGGTATTGAAGGTGATAACGGTGTGAATTCGCTGGCGGATGCTGCTCGTGCGGTTCGTCGCTTCCTAATGCCGAAAAGATAAAGCGATATCAGTGGAGCATGTCAGAATATAGGAGCTCGTTGTTGCTGAATATCGACCCAGAAGGGTGCCAGAACACGATGCTATAATCAGAATATCAATGCATAATCGTATTTGAAGTACATCGACAAATGTGCAACTAAAAACGACAAATTATGCTCAATGTCAACTTGTTCTAAAATTCTTCTTTTCCTTCTCGTCGCATTTCTTGATGTCCGGGGGTTGTGAGGTGGAGAAAAACCAGGCGACTCATTCTCCAACTGGACCCTATGGCTCCACGTCGCCCTGAGGATGCCCGAATGGGCGAAAGTGCTCGGCCAGCTAATAAAGAATTGGAGAATGAGTCGCCTGGTTGTTCTAAAATTATGTTCTTGATTTTGAAGTTTGCGGGGGAGAAAAACTGGGCGACTCGTTCTCAATTTTCTTTACTGTCCGCCGAGCACTTTCGCCCCTTCGGGCATCAACAGGGCTTTGTAGCACCTGATGCCAAAGCCCTGATGATGCCCGAAGGGGCGAAAGTGCTCGGCGGGCAATAAAGAAAATTGAGAACGAGTCGCCCAGTTTTTCTCCCCCGCAAACTTCAAAATCAAGAAGATATGAAGCGACTACCCAAAAACGTAAAATTATGTTATTAGTTAATTTTTCCAAGTAGAATGAGTTGGGAGTTCTACCAATTTATTCGACGAGTTTCATTCAATTTAATTCCGAGCAGGTTGAGAACCGTGGTTTTCGATGACTTACCACTCATAGGAATTATCAAAAGGTAGAGCTCAAAAGCAGGTTCGTCGCCCATTTTCTTCACCGAACAGGGCACATTATTCATTCCGTTGACAGGAAATCGAACCGTATGAATAGCGTGGTACTCCTTGGCAGGGTAGGTTTCGTCTTTGCTACACGAAAAGCACTTCAACCTCTTAAAAAACTATCGAGCATCACGACGTTCGGTAGAATAACAAGTAAGAAAGAAGGTTGTAAGAGTGTAGATGGGGTCATGATCAGGTAACATGTTCTCTCCGAGACGCAACAGGTTCTATGGAGCTATTCAATAGACGAGCCATTATTCTTCCTTTAAGAGCGAAACGGAGCGCTATTTATTCATTCCTCGAATAAATGGGTCGTTAGAAAAATGTAAGAAGCGAGCCGCGCTCGGTGAAATTTTATTATTTTTCGAAAGACCCTTGAAGCGTTCTTCATCGAGGTTTATTTATGACTTTAAAAAGACGGTTAAGAATCAATGTTCAGCGAAAATTGAAATAAAAATTAAACCATCTTAGTTTGCAAGTAAATTTACGCCATTATCGATTTAAGTACCCTTCTGGTTTAGATATAACCGTTTTTACGAGTAATAGAATCGTAGAATTGTCTTCATTTTCTTCAACAACAGTACGATATGGCGAAGCCGTAAATTTTGAACTTCCTACTTTTCTTCTATCTTTAAGTAACCTATGATAAAATTGCAATTAGTTAAAACCGCTATTTTAGTGATGATATTTGGCACATCCTTGTCTAAAAAGTTAGAGATGCGTCGAACTGAGCTGATTGATGGACAGACGACTATGAATAGGTACCTATTTTGTTGAAAACATCAATCAGCAACGACGTTGAGTTACGTCTGTTTCGACGACGATCATATAAATTGAATAGAGCAAAACGGAATGCACCTGAATCTTTTTTTTTTTTGCTAGGTTTATTTACTTGCCATTAATATTTTCACAGGATTTTCGAAAAGTTGATGTTGAAACTCATAGATCTAGTATAAGTTTAGCATTATAGGCTATTTAAAATTTTAAAAACTAGTCTTTGAAAGTCTTCTTTCCAATAATTCGTCCTTTTTACGAAATCGCCGTGATGATCGGGCTAGCATAATCAGCGGTCTCGATTTTGGGGGCAGTTTGCCCAATTGAAGTCTTATGTTTGCAGTCCCGCCCAAGATAAGCCCGTTTAGCACAGACCGAACACTTCATTTGGGTGAGCGTGCTTCGCTTACATGCTCCGTAACCAAGGGAGACGCACCGTTGACCGTGACATGGCTCAAGGATGGAAAACCTTTGGATCCAAAGCATCACCTGGCAGTACAGCAGGTTGACCTCTTCAATAGCATACTGTTGATTGAAAGCCTGTCTCCTGAACACAACGGCAATTATTCTTGTGTGGCGAGGAACCCAGCAGCCGAAGTTGTCCACACGCAGCGGCTGGTCGTCAATGGTATTTCCTCTAAAAAAAAAGACAAAACAGCCATAGATCAGCAGACGATTTTTCTACTCTTTTTCTACGAATTTTTTTCTCCTCTTTATTACCATAATATTATAATCATGATACAAATCTTTAGCTTTAATATTTTCCCTCATTTTATTTCTATTATGTTCTTAAAATGATTTATCCGTCCGTCTTCACGCTCTCTCGATTTTACTCTCTACGTATCATCTATTTTTCTTTCTCATTCTTTTTCTTCGTCTTGGTATGATATAATGAGAATTGTGTGGGTCAGTACCTCCAGTGATCGAGGGATTCTCGTTCCCTGGTGACGGTCTGCCCGAAGGGGCGAGGACGCGGGCTGTCTGCGGTGTCTCAAGTGGAGATCCACCACTCTCTATCGCCTGGTTGAAAGATGGTTCTCCTTTACCAAGAGATCTTCCAGTCAACGTCTCTACCTTGGACATGTATTCGTCACTTCTATCTATATCCAGTCTCGAATCGTCTCATTCTGGCGAATATACTTGCGTCGCGTCCAACCCCGCCTCTGAGGCTAGGTATTCGTCGAAACTTCAGGTTAAAGGTAACAATGATCAACCCTTGCCTATCCCATAAGAAACCCTGATCCAACTATCCTTCACCGATACCCTATCGTCATGAAATTGATTCCTTTCAGTTCCAATTAAATGCCCCGTGATAGTGATTTTTTTTTTTCACCAAAATTTGATACCAAGCTGAGTGCTTTCCGTTGAGTCATCATAAGTAAATAACGTCGTACCACACAAAATCATTGGTGCAACGCGAAGTGTTTTGGAACCCGCTAATTTGTATAGGAGAAATTTGAAATTTGAATTTTCAGTTTTCAATTCATTAAATTTTGAAATTTGACTACGAAATGAAATGAAATGATATGAAATTTGATTTTGAAAATTACGGTTTGTTGGTAAGATTTCACTGTATAGAAAATCGAAAAAAAAAAAATAAATAACAGGAGACAAGGGAAAATTGCTGAAATTACAATGCAAGTCTCACAGCACAGAGCGTCAACCTTCCATTGTACGTCGGAGCTCGAATATTCTCGTGGGTACTCAACAGCATCTTAAGTTCAAACTGTCCGAAACCTCACCAAAACAGGAAGGAAATAATTGCATTAATGCGAAATAACTATAGGTATGGGAAGTTGGCAGGAGATTGCTGAAATGGGTGAACATCCAGAATCTCACTAGACCAGTATCACTAGTTTCAACTATGTATATTGTGCCTATAATATAGTACTGGTATAAGTGTATTACATTGAGCGATTAATCATGATGATAATTAACCATATTTATCCCGAACGAAGATTTTAGTTATGCGTTTCAGTAGATGTATTTCACTCGTTGTTATGGCAGTTAGAGACCTAGTCGTCACCAACAGCTCTAAAATTTGTCATGGTATCGAACTTTGGAATGATATCCGTATAAGAAGCACAGAACGAACACAAATATAATCCCAAAATTTATATTTTTATATTCATTATAATAATGATGATACAATATGTCCAAATAATCAACAAAAAAAATTAGGCAGGTAACTTTAAGTTAAAAATGATTATTAGCTCACAACCATTGAATTGTTATTGTAGCTTAACCTTGAGCGTGTTTGGAATAACATAGTAATTCGATGATTAACGTTGACAAGCACTTGGCTTCGATCAATCAGGATACACCTCGATCGTTATAATTTTATATTTCTCAATTTTTAGTTCCTAGCCACTAGAAAAAAATTTTATTTCCTCCCATCACACTTTATTGTTGCTTTGGCACTACCGGAATGCACCTGCGGGACAACCCCTTCCAAAATTAAGGTAAAACAACTACATGGCACTGTATCAATTTTACGCTTCTATCCGTAGTTTTCCGCTTCTGCACGACCTTTGCTCATATTTTCCATATTTCACGTTTACCCTTTTCTATTCTTAAAATTATGCTTCAAAATCTACTGTTTGCACAATTTTGGTACTGCACGTAATCGTTTAAATGAATAGCAAATATGACCTTCGGCGAACACTGGAGCCAATTTTTTCAACTTATATATTATGCAAGACTGAAATGGTAAGTGGCCTTAAAAGAAATATAGAAGGAAAAGATAAAAATATTACAGTGTGAATTGAAATGTTTTTAATAAATTATTTCTAGGGGGAAATTTAATAAATTATCATGAAACTGCTAAACTTAGTCACAATAAAATGAAGAAATTAAAAAAAAATCATACCGTGTTCGTGAAACTAGATTCGATTGAAAGTGATTTGACACATACATCATCACTGAATTCTTAAGTGATACACTAATGATTTTAAATAACATCAGACGAATAATGATTGGCCTGAATCGCCGGAAATTGCGTTATCCAATAATCCCAAAAGTGATTTTGCATAATTTCTTCCCATTCAAATATCCGATTGAAGTCGAACGGAGGAGGAAAGAGCTCGCCGTTGCATTATTGAACAACCAATTTGAGACTTTAGGAAGTAGAAGCCTCTTTTTTGACACTGAACGGTTAAAGAAGGAAACGATAAATTATTCTTCTCACTTTACTTTCTGCCGGTATAATACCAGCTTGGGATGAAGGTAAGTTTTACTCAAAAATAGAAAGGTGAGTTTGAAATTTAACAGGTTCCACGTTTGAAATACGTGCTATGACATAATTATTCTGTTGACAGTTCCAGACTTCACTTCTTATTCCAACTAAATTTGTGAATACCTCGATTTTACCATCCACAAGATTTCCTGATTATATTTCCAAATTGTTCTTCAGCTATGTTCATTCCGAATTAGAATTCAATTTCTATAACGCTCGTTTTACAATCAATTTTGAAATACAATTTTTCCCTAATATTTACTACAAACTTTTGAACAATTATTTTTACTTACTGAAATTCATACCTATATCAATTTATCTATTTTGTTTGCATGTGAACGGCACGGAAGCTAATTTTTTAACATTTTTGTAGCTCCCAACATATAATTTTTTCACGTATTTATTGGGGTGAGGTGGAAATAAACTTGGCGGCTTTTTCTCCATCGGTACATTATTCGCCTGGATCTTACATAGAACTATTAGGTACCTATTGACCCCCCACCCCCTATAAATTATCTCGTTATTATTATCTCCCCCTCACCCCAATAGCTACCTAAAAAAGCGACAAAAAATAAGTAAAGACTTTTTATATACCAAACCTACTAAATAAAGTTCAACCACACTAAAAACTTGAATAATAATATATTAGTAGCACTGTCTATAACCCAATGATCTAATACAATCCTAGTACTTCTCGAGTGTTGCTAAAATTTATATGCTCCATACCAAATTTTGGAGGAATTTATACACATTTACTCTAAAATCAGGAAGCTATTTACAATGGACAAGCTTCGTTACATAATTGCAGGATAACAATATAAGCATAGTAATGTCAGCCCTGTCCATGAATGGTACGTGTTGAACAATTATTGACACTCGGCATTTTCTCGCTAAATTAAGTAATGTTATTCGTGAAGAAATCAATTCAAAATAATACAACAATACTTTTAACAATCTAAGAACCATAAGAAGATTTGAGGTTTCGCCCATTAACGTATACAACTTTCCCGACATTTCTTTTGTAAACGAAAGAAATTGATGAATAACTGACTGGATTTTAGGCATAACCGGCACTACTTATCCAATCCAATTCTAAATTTTCCACAGCTTATGAACCAATTTTTTTATTTCTAGTGTGCCAACGCTTTAACAATTTTTGCACTCTTCAAGTTCAATCAACAACATATTGTACATTCATATTAAATAATGGAATTAAATTGATTCAATATCAAAATGAACGCAAAACCAGTTATTTGTAATTGGTAGCAAGGTGCTATTTTGGTTTTAAAGTGTCTCTTCGTTTTTATTTGCTTTGCATTATTACGAAGTTAATTAATTTCGATAATTTATGTCACATCAGTAGACCCCCGCATATATTTGTGTATCCTAACTAAAAAATCGCAACCAACCCTTGCATAAAATTCACAATAATATAACTTTGAATTTGTGTAAGATAATTTATCAATTTTTATTTCAATTAACGCTTTTTATTCGCACAACAGCACAATGCACATCTTTTTCAATAATTACACTTTTTTCATTCCTCTTTTTGAACTGAACCCCCATCTGCTTAAATGCTTTCACCGCCGTTTGCACTCAATGTCGATAATTATTATTCGATTTTTTCTATCCGTCGTTGACCCATTCCAAAATGGATCGATCAGTCCAGGTTGTGAGTTTTTACGTTAATTGTTTTAATCTCAACCCCACCATTATCCCACCATCTAAAACCCAAGTTTTTCAATAGTTTTATGACCTTTTTCATCTCGTGTGGTTTACTTTTTTCTGAATAATTGGTGTTGTTCTTAGAAACTATAGTATTGCATATTTTTCGCGTCACAAAATTATCACGTATTTAGGTTATATGAATTCTGTGTCTATATTTGTGACAGTAAAATATGTACGATACTATAGAGCATAGGAAACCTTTTAAAAATCTATTTCGTTGATCAATGGTTATCTAATAAATGTCACGAAGCTTAATAAATAACTTTGACCGCTGCCAGATTAAATATAGCTTTTTTACTACCATCTGTGAAGTCCACATAGTATTCTCTTAAAGAACCTGTGGCCAAATTGACACTAATAACTATTAATCTTTTTTCCGAGTACAATTAAATGTTAACGTTACGAATCATCTAATTTTGGCACTACAAATATTTATTTAATTGTCTCTTCTGTAAATCTAATAAATGTGTTTAGAAATATGTTTTCTCGTTTTTTTCTTTTTTGAATTTAATCATGAATAAATATTCTGCTGGATTATTCAAATCCATGTTTGAAATGCTTCTTTTTTACCGTATGTCATTGTCCAAGTTGTGGTTAAATTTTCTGCGCCAAATTTTATATTGATCTGTATTTTCTATTTTAATAAACTTATCGAAAGGTAACTGGCTATCTTCAAAACTAATCAATTTCACCTCAAATGTTTCTTCAAATATTTTCTTCGTACGAAGCGCCATGAATACAAACTAAATGCGTTTGTTGACATACTGTGCTGAAGATTTAGCGGTTTAGCTCTGATGTAGTCATTGCAATCTTCATTGCAAATTAAAGGCCGTACGGAATAAAAATACTGACACATGAGTGTGTTGACAGCACGTTTGAAAACAATATACACAAAAGTTTTTTTCTCACAGATTTACGTTCATTCGAGTTGAATACACAAACGAACCAATGATTTTAAATTGTTGCCAGTTGCCTATTTCTTTTCTTTTAATCATGAGACCTAATCGAATTCTTTAATATGAAATCATCAAAATGACGCTTGTCATACCTTTGACAATTGTCATTTGCACGGAAATGTGTTAACTTTATAATAATTGGATCATTCCAATGTGGTTTTTCTCGACGGTGCAGTTCCTCCAAGATGGACCCTTGAGCCAATGGATACGAGCGTTGAACGAGGCAAAAATGTTATTGTCGATTGTCAGGCTACAGGAGTACCTACACCGTCCATTACGTGGAAAAAAGCCACCGGTACATTTTTAAAATTTACAATCCTTCGCCTTTATTTGAACCGAAATAAAATGTAATTTATAAGTATATGATTGATGCTGTAACTATCGGACTCTCAATTTTATATGAAATTACAATTATGCATAACTCTACCTATGATTCTTATGTTGTGAGGCGAATAGACCAATCGTAATCAACGCACATTACTCAGACGAAATGATCTTGTTCCTAATCGAAATTCTCCATCTCTTCATTGTGGCAATATAAGGACGGATAAGCTCGAAGTATACCTAACCTTCAGTAAGGGACCGTTTCACGGGTTAGCCTATGCTGTTCAAGCGAATTCGGTTCGACTTTTTTTGTGAAACAATGCCCGAAATGCCGATGAGGACATTTTTTTATGCTTGATAATCCCATGCAATCTATATTGCCTCTTAGTGATCTTATCGCCATACGAAACATGATTGTAATTTAATGAAAACACGAAACAAAGTTGGTTTGGGTAGGTAAAACAAAAATAAGCCACTGTGATGTCCTCTCCAACGAAAATACCCACTATAATTTTTCTATTACCATTGCGAATATTGTGCCGAACAATAAATAAATTCTATGATATTAAAACGTTCCAGAGCTTGGCTGTGAAAATTAAAAATGGTACTATCAAATATAAATTCTAAAAACCAGCCAGTAAAACAGTCTAAAGAGTCATCTCAGTTATTCTCAAATTTCAAAGAAAGGGAAGTTTTTCTCAGATGCAACGCATCGCATTTTCTTGCCGTGAAACCGTCGAACACGCAGATTGATTTGCAGGTGCCAAGTCCGGTGATTACGAAGCAGTCCGTGATCGTTTGTATACAAAAATCTTCCCCAACGGTTCACTTCTACTACAGAACGTAAAAGAAGACCGTGAAGGATTCTACTTGTGCCAATCCCACAACGGCATTGGGAACGGCATTGGAAAAGTCATCCAGCTCAAAGTTAACTGTGAGTAAACGGACATTTCATATCTCAGCCAGAAATGAGAAAAATTATAGTTGAATCGGTTGTTGGAAAAAGTTTCCGTACAAAATATTTATGACCAAAAATCGTATGTACGAAGTTCTATCACAGATTTGAAAATATGCAAGTTCAATTCATACGAAAGTATTTAGGTACTACGATCCATGAAATAATGAATCAATAACAAAAGTTAGTAAATTACAAAAACAAAATACAATGAAAAAAAAAACTGACCGAATCAAGTGCAAGCAACGCCGATGAAAGAAAACAGCCATGATTATTCAATAATAAACCATTGCAATAAAAAAACGCTGCAAATGATTGTACAGTGGTTTATTATTATTTCGCTTCAATATTGATTTAAGAAGACTATCCATTTGTCATTTTAAATATTCCGAACATTTGTGAACGTTCCCCCCGAAAAACATTTTTATAGCTCCAAGAACTCTCGAGTTATACCTTCATGTCAAATTTCTGAAAATCACCCAAATTCGGCACAAAAGCTGCGATAACTCGAGAACCAATAAAGCTATCGACCCGGCGATGGTCTCATTCGATTCAGCGTCCAAAAATCTATATAATTTGATACCACGTACACATTTTTCTGAAAAACCTTGGAAAATATGAATTTTCTCCCCCTCAAAACCCCCCAAAAATACCCTTAAAATTGAGCTAGCAAGTTGGTTCAAGAATTGGGCCGTCGTAGGACCGAGATTGATTTTTGGTGAAAATTTCAAATTTTTAGCTCTTACAGTTTGGCCGGAAAACTGCTAATGGAGGACGGCGGACGGACAGAATTTTTTTTATTGGATATTCGGATTCTACATGCCTTGAAACGTAAAACATCAAATTTTGAGGGGGGGTTAGACATTTTTTTTTCTTGGGCGATTACAATGGTTTATTATTGAATAATAAACCAAAATTAAGTCACCAGGAAATTTTATCGGCGTTATTGAAAGCAATGGAATAGTTAAATAATTACGATATTACCTCTTTTCGAAGTTGGTTAAAATCTATAAATAACGGCAATGGCGATTGCATTTTGAAAAATACTCATTATGTTTAGCGGCCCTGAACCAAATAGTTTCGACTCGATCCTTTCAACAATGTTGTCTCTCTTTACTTGAGCATTTGCCTTATTTTTTTTATTCTTTCAACATCAAAAGAAACGTTCGTTTTATCCTTAGCAAAACCAGCGTCCTTTTATAGTTCTGGTAATCCATGATAATCATCAATGGCTATTGATCATTACTCTACGCAGTATAAACTCGTAGACGTTGGTTTGAAAGCTTCAACGATGCTCAATATGAATGGTTTGGCGCAGAAACGGGAACGAACAGAAAATACTCCTTTTATTCCGTTTTCATACTGACTTTCATAAGGTGGCGTTTCCCCAAGAAATTGGATCCCTCTTCAAAACGGGCGAGGTGAGGTTTCTGCGAGGATATCGAAAATGTTGTTATTTGAAAGGAAAACCGATGTGGGGTGAAAAAGTGGAAAAGTGGAAGGGTCAGGTCAGAGCTGCGCGCTCGAGATAAGGAAAACGACTGACTCACAAACGGACCGAAGCTTTATGCTGACGACTGAATTACACACAAATAGCAGCGAGAGATAAATACAATTGTCAACGAATACGAAATAGGATGTTATTTTGTCTAAATCGGATTGGTCATTGGAAAATTAAACCGTTTGGCTCAATAGCAAAGGACAATGACGCATTTAAATCGTCATCAGCGATGGTGACAAAATTCAAATCGCCGAATAAGCCAAAGATTTTTTGCTTCGAAAAACATATTTGGAACAAAATAAAACATCTTTCAACTTGGTGAGAGTAGTCGTTTTTACTTCATAGAACTCCATTTTACGACATAAATACTAAGCATAGAAAGCTAAATATAAGCATAGAACTGAAGTCGGTGGTATTTATGTCCTGAAATAAAATAAAAAAACGCTGCAAATGATTGTACAGTGGTTTATTATTATTTCGCTTCAATATTGATTTAAGAAGACTATCCATTTGTCATTTTAAATATTCCAAACATTTGTGAACGTTCCCACCGAAAAACAGATGGTAACTATTTATAGGGGAAAACTCCGTAGCAACTATAGTAATTTTAATCATTTTTATTTTTCTTAATTTCCTAATTAAAAACTAAATTTTTTGCCTAACGATACAGCTGGAGAGAGTGTTTGACGACCATTCCAATGACTATAGAACGATTTTTATAGCTCCAAGAACTCTCGAGTTATACCCTCATGTCAAATTTCTGAAAATCTCCCAAATTCGGTACAAAAGCTGCGATAACTCGAGAACCAATAAAGCTATCGACCCGGCGATGGTCTCATTCGATTCACCGTCCAAAAATCTATATAATTTGATACCACGTACACATTTCTCTGAAAAACCTTGGAAAATATGAATTTTCTCCCCCTCAAAACCCCCCAAAAATACTCTTAAAATTGAGCTAAATACTATAAATACTAATACTATAAATTATACTATAATAATAATAATAATAATAATAATACTAATACTACTACTAATACTAATACTATAAAATTGAGTTGGTTCAAGAATTGGACCGTCGTAGGACCGAGATTGATTTTTGGTGAAAATTTCAAATTTTTAGCTCTTACAGTTTGGCCGGAAAACTGCAAACGGCGTACGGCGTACGGCGGACGGACAGAATTTTTTTTATTGGCATCAAATTTTGAGGGGGGTTAGAAATTTTTTTTTCTTGGGCGATTACAATGGTTTATTATTGAATAATAAACCAAAATAAAATAAAACATGATTATAATGGCTCTCGTAATCCTCCAACAATTTGATTAGATTGGGAAACTTTCAAGCGAATTAAATCAAATAGTGTGTAACTACGTATTACTCACCTCTACAGTTTCCGAAAGGCGTAAGGTAGTTTCCTGTCATGACACAAGTTCAATTGATTTCCGTGCGGTATCTTGAGAATTCCAATTAGAGGCAAAGCCAGGGAGTTCTCAGTTCCGAGAAGGTTAAGGGCTTGTCTACCGTTTTCGCTTGTCAGGTTAGTCTCTTGTGTGGACTCTTAACCAAAATATTCGTACACCTGGAGATACAAACAAAGGACAATATATACTCCAGGTTAAGGCCTCACATTGGTAGCACAATATCTGCACAATTCACTCGACCCACTAGTCATTTAACAAAATTATGTTGAAAAAAAAGAAAAATGAAAAAATAAAATCCGTGAAAAATCCGTGAGAACGTTAATTTAAACTATGCTGGTCTTGTGTGTGATAAACCACAATTTATGCCTACATAAATATATTCGCTCAGTTAACTCAACCAACAATCAATTTATGAGAACACTGATGAACTTCACCTTCTATTATGACAATTAATATTATGCACGAAAACGGTCTGGTGAGGTTCAATTTTAGCCATAAAGTATTTCATTTACCTTTTACGGCTTATCTCTTCCGAACGGCTGAAATTTAATTTAATATTTACTTTTTTCCATTCTATTATCAATAACATTTCCTGCCATTGCGCAGCGGCCCCGTATTTCACCGGACAGTCACGATCGGTCAACGTCAAGAAAGGGGACACTGCGGTCCTGACGTGCCATATTCATGGCGACACCCCAATTAGCGTCCGTTGGCTTCACAAGGGCAAAACTCCCCTCACTCGGGCAACCAATTACAGGTGAAGTTAAAAATGCAATTATTCCTAAAGTGCGATTTGACTTTATTCTATATCGATGGATTATTCGTTCAAAAAGTATCGACGGCTGTCATAGGTGTTTCAAAATGTAATAGTTTCCCGTCAAATATTTTTACCGCCGTTTCTATCGAATCGTTTTCTGCGGAGAAAATTAATCATAGACCTAGGTACTACTCAGAACCATTTTGGTTCGACGTTCGGTAATTTATGCGACGCAGTATTAATAATGGCACACATACAACTACTAGAATCTGTACTATAATTGTTTAGCATTACAAAGGGTTTGTTCTTGTAGGGTAAACCCTAGACAGGAAGTGACACCCGAGGGCACGGTTATGGCGGAATTGAGCGTTGGCAACGTTGAAGCAGCTGACAGCGGTTCTTACTTTTGTCAAGCCACCAACATCTACGGAAGGGATCAGCAACTTGTACAGCTAACAGTACAAGGTTATTTCTTATAATCAATCTAGTTTAATTCAAACAATATTGTAAATTGACTGATAGTTAAATAAAACCAAATACATGATTATATCGAAATCCCCCACTAGAGCTCATTTAGATCGTGATTTAAAACTACACAACTGTAATAACGTTGGCACTAACCTTTGTTCATGCCCAAGTATTGGAAGGGTTGCATATGCAAGGTATCTGGGAGTGGTCATAGATGAGGACCTTAAATGGGCAATTCATGTTTCATCTTTAACGAAAAAGATTCTGAGACTGAGTTATTTCTTTTATAACGTGAGAAATTGTCTCGAGTTTAAGTCGCTTGTAATCCTCTATAAATCATTGGTACAAAGTATATTGAGCTTTGGTATACTAGTCTGGGGAGGCACATTTCAATCTGTAATAACTCCTTTAAGATCACTTGGCAAGTAACTCATTAGTATTATGCCTAAGTAGGCATGCTATAATAAACGTGGCGTGAAGTGCCTTTAAGCGAGACTGTGGCACGGACACAATGGCTAGAGTGGTAAATACTTTGACAGTATTATATAGTTCGAGTGTGGGGAATCTTCTTGTTTTTTGGCTATAATTTTTAATATAGTTTTCTGGGCTTTGTATAAGAAAAAAGTCTTTAGTTGGCTCATTGGTCTAGGATTTCTGTCATGCGATAAATTGTTTAGTAGTTTATATGTGCTATAGCGGTGCTTGACTATGTCCATTGATAAACATATAAATGGACTACAAATACAATACAATGTAACAAATCAAGCAAATGTAATATTGTACAAATTTAACAATTAAATAGATCGGGATCTAGTCCCAACTCCCCCACCCAGCACTGAACTTGTTCATTGGTGTGGGGTAGTTCCATCAAATGTTACTTTTTTTAAAATTTATAATGTAATTCAGAGGAATAAATTTCATTCATTCATTCATAGTAAGAATCCCAAATCATATGCTAACGCAGTTTGTCATAAAATTAATTTTTTCGTTCAGAACCGCCAGAGAAGCCTTCCGAACTGAAAGCAGTGATGATCAACAGCCGTTCAGTTAATTTGCAATGGGCACATCAGACTGGGGATCCAACAGACGTCACCAAATACATAGTTCAGTATAAGGAAGCCGGAGGTAATTAATTTATTAGACACCGCTGTCATGAATTGTTACAATTCTAGATTTTTTAGCTTTTAAAACATATTATAATTATGTAGAAGGCCTAAGAAAATATTACGACCACTTTGATCAAAAGCCTTAGAATGAACCTTTATCTGTTATTGTTTTCTACAATTGACTAAGAATTTCCAACGTTATCACTAACTAACCCAGACAACTAACTGTTGACTGTGTTACATTATAACTATAGCCATTTCTTGAATTATAAAAATTCGTCTTTCTCAGGAAATTGCAGCTTTACTTTTACTTGAAGCATCCAAAGTTATGTATCTAACGCAGAGCTCGCTTTGGTGACAATACTCGTGATAATACTTTTCATATTGTTTGTTTCCAATAGATTTTACAAAATTCCATTTTTGCCAGCGAATTTCATTAAAATCGTATAAAAGCTCATTTTTTCTCTATAATTTCTGAAAGCCCGACCTCACAAAGATGCTTACCATTAACCAGGGAACTATTAATCCGTCCTGCGTAATTAACCTTTTGTTTTTTGTTGAAACCACCTCAATGGTGTTCTTCCTTGATAGGGTAAAACAACACGGGGTGCGATGGAGTTGAAAAAGCCGCAGAAAAGTAAGGCGAGCGTCATTACGGAATTCATTAGCGCGGTTAGTCATTAGAGGCCAACCTGACATTGGACCTTTCGCGGAAACTCGTGAAAATTATTATATTTAATTAGTGATAATGATATGCGTTGATGTTTTTCCGCTTCCTCTTGATATAATTTCTATTTTCTCCACCTGAGGATCTTTTGTCGTGTCGATGTAATTAATATATTGTTTTATTTACATTTTTGTAATTATAATTAATTTATCATTTTAATTAAGATATAATCAATCGCTTTATGCAGTATAAATTATAGTTGTGTTCGCGTGAGGGATACTCTCAACGGGAGTTACGAACTCATGTTGTTTTTGCAGCGGCTAACTGGAAGCAAGTTGAGCTAAGTGGTCAGCTGCGAGGTGCACTTGTCGAAGGACTGAAACCGGCCACGAAATACGTGATGCGAGTTTCGGCAGAAGGTCCAGCTGGACGATCGGGAAGTTCAGCGGAACTTTGGGTCACGACGGAACCTCAACGGCCAGCCGGGCCTCCTTTAGGTAGACCACCAAAAATATAATTTCAATAACTATTATAAGCAGGCAAAATATTGAGCTAATTTTCGTTTTTGGGTAGTCGCTTCATATCTTCTTGGTTTTGAAGTTTGCGGGGGAGAAAAACTGGGCAACTCGTTCTCCATTTTCTTTATTGCCCGCCGAGCACTTTCGCCCCTTCGGGCATCATCAGGGCTTTGTAGCACCATTGGTAGCTACGGCCGTAGTTGCCCAGTTTTTCTCCCCCGCAAACTTCAAAACCAACTGAGCTAATTGCTTCATTTCGTCGTACGCTTTTAAAGTTGAAATGAGAAGTTTGAATGGAAGGAATATAGCAGCAATATAGGAGTTTAGCAGCGGCCCAAAGTTTGTAGCGCCAAATTCTGATCGTCAACTCTGGCTGGTGAAAACATGCTTGAATTCAAGCCATGAGCTGTATTATTTCAGACTTATCAGAGTAAACTTCAGATAGTACTTTCACCTGGCATTTAGTACTTTCACTCACTCAGGCTTTTCCACAGCATTAGATAAATTATTTCAGAGAATTAGTGCCACCTAGTGAATTCTATGAAACTTGACTAATGCGCCATGATCATAGTTACTTCACGGGCATGGGCATATAACGTAAATATTTCGAAAATATCACAGTATATTTGTGGTAGTCGAGGGGTTGTGTTGGGGAGAAATACTAGGCAACTTATTCTCCACAGGCTGTGGACCTCATGGTTCCACGTCACCCTGAAGATGCCCGAATGGGCGAAAGTGCTCGGCCAGCCATTAAAAATCTGGAGAATAAGTCGCCGAGTTTTTCTCCCCCTCAAAACCCCTCGACGACTACAACAAATGCGACGACAACCAAACGAAGAAGTATATTTGTTGTAAATACTAGTTATCCCCTACGACTTGAATTTGTCGGTGGAAAGACAAAAACTGAATATGACAGCTTGTTTTACGCATCAAAATGTCTTCGTCATAACAAAATTTGATTTTGCTGTGTTAATTTGTTGTAGGACTAACAGTTCGGCCATTGTCGTCAACAAAACTTCACGTAAGTTGGCAGGCTCCACTTCAGGAGCTACGCCATGGAGAAATTCAGGGATATTACGTCGGCTATAAAGAAATAAGGTTAGTCCACTGATCATTTCTAATAATAACCTTCGAAGATACTCGATCTATTAGTTCCAAGAAGGCCCCTACTTTCTCCAGCACTCCACCCAGCTTGTGCAAAGATAGAACATATTCATGGATATCGAAACCGAATGTTAAGCCGTGTAGTACACGGTATTTATTTAAATGTGAGAAATTCATTAAAATTTACTGTTCTCAGCATGCTGAACGGCAACTACAACATGACAGCTGTAACAGCTGATGGTGAAGAAGGCACCGGTGAGCTAGTTCTCACAGATCTTGCTAAATATACGCGGTATACAATAGTTGTCCAAGCCTTCAATCAGGTTGGCCATGGTCCGATGTCGGAACCTGTGTCTGCACAAACAATGGAAGACGGTAAATAATAACGGACTTTTTTTATTTTTCTTTTGAAGAATTTCCAAGGTGTTGAATGATGCAGCTCACGGCCGATTAATATTCTAGCTCCGAGTGCTCCTCCAGAAGCAGTGCGATGCACTGCGCTCAGCTCTCAATCGCTGCAAGTCATGTGGCAACCTCCTCCAGCATCCCATTGCAACGGTATC
This sequence comes from Tupiocoris notatus, assembly GCA_037159825.1. NCBI lineage: Eukaryota > Metazoa > Arthropoda > Insecta > Hemiptera > Miridae > Tupiocoris > Tupiocoris notatus. Next base: position 387,781 of record JASJUZ010000528.1, read on the forward strand.
ATCCAAGGATACAAATTACAATACGATACCCACGATCCAGGTATTGAATATTTTTAGGACACAACTGTAAATATGCTTCACAATATCTTTGCAGGAGTTGACGACAATTTAAGCATAAAAAATACGGAACCAAAGTTTTATTTAATGCCACTAACAATGTGAAAAACGTTGCAAATGATTGTACAGTGGTTTATTATTATTTCGCTTCAATATTGATTTGAAGAAGACTATCCATTTTTTGTCAATTTAAATATTCCGAACATTTGTGAACGTTCCCACCGAAAAACAGATGGTAACTATAAACGAAAAAAAACTCCGTAGCAACTATTGTAATTTTAATTATTTTTATTTTTCTTAATTATAATTAAAAGCTAAACCTATTGCCTAACTAGGTATACAGCTGGAGAGAGTGTTTGACGACCATTCCAATGAGTATAGAACGATTTTTATAGCTCCAAGAACTCTCGAGTTATACCCTCATGTCAAATTTCTGAATATCACCCAAATTCGGCACAAATGCTGCGATAACTCGAGAACCAATAAAGCTATCGACCCGGCGATGGTCTCATTCGATTCAGCGTCCAAAATCTATATAATTTGATACCAAATACACATTTTTCTAAAAAACCTTGGAAAATATGAATTTTCTCCCCCTCAAAACCCACCACAACTACCCTTAAATTCGAGCTAGCAAGTTGGTTCAAGAATTGGGCCGTTGTAGGACCGAGATTAATTTTTGGTGAAAATTTCAAATTTTTAGCTCTTACAGTTTGGCCGGAAAACTGCTAACGGCGGACGGGACAGAATTTTTTATATTGGATATTCGGATTCTACATGCCTTGAAACGTAAAACATCAAATTTTGAGGGGGGGTTAGAAATTTTTTTTCTTGGGCGATTACAGTGGTTTATTACAATAATGAACCAAAATGAATCCAAGGAGCTGTATCGACCACCGATTTCTATACTTTTATTGGCTCAATATCACCAGCGAAAAACCTGTCGCCAAACGGGATTAATCGAGATTGTTTGTTACCGTAAGGAACTGATGTCCGGGAAATGTCCTTCACTTTTTGTGATCCAACTTTGCCAAAATCTGTCCCGAACATGTTCTAGTTATTTCGTAATTTTCTAGAAATTGACGCTGGGTTGGAGACGAGAAAAACGACAGCACTCAGCCTTATTCTTTCGGGACTTCAGCGTTTCACAAACTACACCATGCAAGTATTTGCTTTCACGCGAGTCGGAGATGGACCGTATAGCAAAGTAACATACTGCCATACAGACGAAGATGGTAAGCCTCAGCAATAATTCTACCAATTATACGTCTTCCGGATGCCAGAGCAGCTCCCAGTAGGAACTTAGAAGCGACTTATTAGAATTCCGAGCCCTTTAATTTCAAATAAGGATCATTCAGAGAAATTTATATTTTGTTTTTTTCCAATGAATTTAATGGTGTTTTCTTTATTATTGAAATGCTTCTTTCTTTAGCGATCAAGCAAAAAATATCTGAACCTCGTTTTCAGCACCTGGGCCTCCTGGGGACATCAAAGTTGTGGCTAGCTCATCTCAGTCGCTGCTAGTCTCGTGGTTACCACCTTCGCAGCCAAACGGTGTTGTCACCAAATACACCTTGTACACGCGGTAAGTAATGTTGTAAATAAATAAAACGGCAACAAAAAATTTTTAAAATAGAAGGTACCCACGTTTCAAACTAATTATGACTAACATAAATATACTGATATATTTGGTGCTTACAGACCAAATGTTAGTGAAAACAAATGTTATTAACATAAGATGTTGATAACAATAATGTTAGTACCAAAATGAGATGATCTAGATTCTAGAAAATATGTTAATCAACATTGTTGCACCATGTCGTCAACTTTTTTGTTGCCAACAATTCTTCCATCTGTTTTATTTGGGTCTAGTTATCTAACAATGTTATCCACAATGTTGTTGACATTTTAAAGTAACATTTAGTGTAAACAAGTACTCTTCATCATCAGCTCCTTGGCCCGAGAATCCCTTAAACGTCTTCAATTCTCTTTGGAACTGTCCAATCAAACTTTTCATTTTTTTTTTCAACTTCTACCAACTTACGATTCATCGACTCACCGATCACTTTCCTTCTTTTGTTTGTCCTTGTACTGCGGCACTTGTACGTCCCATAAACATCTCTGCTTCCGATATTCTTCATAAGCTTGATTATATCATCTCTTTTCCAATTCATTATGAAACACTCACGTCAACAATACTCTGACAAGACCGCACAGGTCACAACAAAATGCCGGATTGTTATCGCTCATGGCTCGATAACAAAATAACTCACTGTCGCCAACAATGTTACTAACAATGTTGACGGAAAAAAATAACAGTGTTACAGAAAATGTTACCAACAATGTTTCCAGTAACATCTCGGGGAGGAATCGTTATCAACATTTTCGAGTGCAAATAACAATGTTATTAACATTCCTCGCCCGATGTTGATAACATTGTTGCCAACAATATTGCGTTTGGTGTGAAAGGAAAGTTACTGAAAAATGCTAATAACAATGTTTTCAACAATGTTATCGTCCGGTCTGTAAAGGCCTTTACATTCTCGACTGAAATGAAATGAAATGAAATATCGTTTTTTGTACAACCGTAAGGTATTACTAAGGAAAATCAAACCAGGAAATGACACTTCGACTCTCACTTGTCGTTCAGTACAGAAACCCCTCGTTTAGGAAGAAGACCCTAGTTTTAATCAGAATTCTCAAAAAAAAAACAAAAAAAAAAAAAAAAAAAAACAATTTCTTCAAAGTTAGGACTTTATTGGAGACCAGGCAATTTTTCAGTTTCTCTCGGCTGATGCGGTCTTCCTCAAAAAAACTTATTCTTACTCCTCGAAATATTGGACAGGCACAAATTAAGTGTTCTAGAGTGTCGGGTTCATTCCAGTTGCAACAAGGACATGGGTTTGAACTAATAAATCGAACGCACATTTAGGGATACTCAGCTTCGCCAACCTCGACCCAGCCATTCTAACATTCTTGACTGTTGCAGTGTAATGGATGGCCAATCAGAGCTAAACCACGGAAAAAGAAGCATACCAGCAGTGCAGACAAGTTATGAATCTAAAGGACTTCAGCAACATATCGAATATCAGTTTTGGGTCACAGCCTCAACGAGAGTTGGAGAAGGTCCCAGCTCTAAAGTTGTCTCTCAACTTCCGTCCAGTCGAGGTAAAAACGGTTTCAGTGGAATGGAGAAAAAGTAATGACATAATAGAACTATTATCATTAAATTAAAAGTATATCTCTTTTCCTGACAGTATATATACTCATTCGTTGTATCCTGTGTCTCCCTTTTCGAATTGTACAAATATTCTGTTTCAAAATGTAACAGCTACAAATTGGAATATATAACTATGAACTACTGATTTTAGTGCCAGCTAGAATATCATCGTTCGGCCAGCATATACGCAAACCTTGGCATGAAACTGTTGCCCTTCCTTGTATCATGGTTGGCTCTCCCACGCCGAAAAGACAATGGCATAAGAAAGTGAGTCACAAAAATTATTACACATGTGATGGATGCGTTCTGAAAATGTTACTTCCCTCTGTTAATGAAAATAGGAGCATTTAACCTAGTCAGACGAAGACAAGTGAATGAAACTCATTTCGTTTATTTCATACGATTTTATTTCCAACTTTTAAATCGGGTTGTACCTAATGCAGTCGTAAAATAATTATGTTTATTACAGGATTCGATCATGCAAACGAGAGCGAATAGCAATATCCAAATATTGGATACAGGTGAACTAGTCATTAGTGATCTGACAAGGTCAGATTCAGACAACTACACTTGTCACGTAGAGAACAACGTTGGCAGCGATGTTGTTACTTACCACGTGGTCGTACAAGGTAACACCACTTTTCTTACCTAGTTTTCCTTCGTTTGAAACTGCCTAATATGTTATTAATATAAATTAATTAATATTAAATTAATTAAATTATTAAATTAAATTAATATTAAATTAATATGCTTAATATGTTATTATATAACTTAAATTAATTAATATAAATAGAAATAAATTAAACGGTTTCAGTTCCTCCAAGTCCACCATTCCTTTACGTTACCAGTGCCACAAGCCACAGTGTCCATCTGCACTGGAAACAGGGGGATGATGGTGCTGCCCCCATTTTGGGCTATACTGTTTTCTACAAGAAGGCACATGGAGATGCTGAAGAGATAGCACTATCCAGACGGACGACCAGCTTTGAATTGAAGGTACTGAAAGAAACTAACAGTGGTGCAAATGGTTTATCAGCTGAATAAATATTTAATACTCCTTCTTCGCTTGGTTGTCGTCGCATTTATTGTAGTAGAGGGGTTGTGAGGGGAGAAAAACCAGGCGACTTATTCTCCAGATTTTTAATGGCTGGCCGAGCACTTTCGCCCATTCGGGCATCCACAAGCCTGTGGACCTCATAGTTCCACGTCGCCCTGAAGATGCCCTAATGGGCGAAAGTGCTCGGCCAGCCATTAAAAATCTGGAGAATAAGTCGCCTGGGTTTTCTCCTCCTCAAAACCCCTCTACTAAATATTTAATAACAATACGTTAACATCCTTTTTTCAGTGATTCTCTCATTGAGATCTCATCTATTTCATTGCTTTCAGGGTCTCCAATGTGGTAGCACATATTCGATTTCGTTGAGTTCCTATAACAAACTCGGTTCGTCACAGCCGAGTCAAAGCCTACCTGTTCGTACTCAAGGTCAAATGCCAGGCACTCCTGCACCCATCCTCTTTCCTCCAACCGAATTCGACATCTGTCACTCTCAAATTGCACGTCTGGCCAGATAATGGCTGTCCACTGCTGTCATTTACCGTCCGTTATAAAAGTGTCAACGACCTCGAGTGGATACTCGGTGAGCCAACTGTTAATTAGCTGGAGTAATAATCAGCCCTAGCCCGACGAAATCTAAATGATAAAAGCACATTATTTTGATGCAACAAGGAATCCTCCATTTTTCACTGGGGTTTTTTAAATTTTTATGGGAGTTCATCAAGATTAGTATATTATCAAGAATAGTCGGGTAAATGTTTTCTATTGGAAAAAAATAGCTCAATTGAGCATTGCCCACTCGACTTCAACGGAGCATAATATCACTGATATACATTCGAAAAATGACCAGGAGGCTTTATTTGAACGCCATTGATACTTTCATTACAGTAGAGTCAACCCACAGAAATTGGAATTGTCCTTTGAAATCTAATACTATTTTCCAAAATCTGAGTTTCGATTCAATCAAAATGTATCGCCCTTTTGAACGAGAAACTTCGCAGTTGAACAATTTTGTTTAACTTTCAGTATCGAACAACGTTAAGCCACAGAAGAAATTCGTTGTCACCGGTCTCTTGTCGTCAATGGAATACAACTTGCAAGTCGAAGCTACGAATATTGCAGGTTCTTCCGTCGGAGAGTTCCAATTTTACACGCTTACCAAAGATGGTGGTGAGTTAATATGAAAGAGTTGACATGATCGAAGTTATAAGGGAAGCTCTTACCAGTGTTTTTCCCCGGTGGCCGTGGAAAGTATCAGTTACTTTGTTAAGTCATACTTCTCTATCAAGACCACAATCCGCGGTAACCTTTAGATGTGCATGATTTTACTAAGTAACCAGACTCCCCACGGCCACCCTGGAAAAACACAGTTAAAAGCAAAAACTCCCCATTATGAAATATGTAATTTGATTTCTTTGAGTTCATTTTTTTTAAAAGTGAAATATATTTCCAAATGAAACATTTTACTAAACAGTGCGTCCCATTAATGGTTCTATATTTTTTAGAACTGCCTCCACCAGAACTGGTAAGAAGAGGACATTATTCTCGTGCCTTTTACACTGATGTCCGAGTAATGGCGCCCCTTTTGGTTGCCATAGTTTCTCTATTCATCGCTGCAGCGACTATTGTCTTTTGCCATCGCACACGTCAGTAATTATGAATTTCGATAATCGTTTAATAATCGATAATACTGATTTTTCGAGTATTTCACAGTGAGAAAGGAAACAATTGTGCTCGGTTGTAACTTTTATATCCCCTATAATAGCTCTCTCATTATTGTGGACAGTTCACGGAGCGGTTCGTTCCTGCTGTAGGTTGGCTTCGTACTAGTTCTATGATCTAAATTCATATTTCTCTTTTGGTTTATTATTCAATAATAAACCATTGTAATCGCCCAAGAAAAAACATTATTTCCAAACCCCCTCAAAATTTGATGTTTTACGTTTCAAGGCATGTAGAATCCGAATATCCAATTAAAAAAAATCAATCTCCGTCCTACGACGGCACGATTCTTGAACCAACTTGCTAGCTCAATTTTAAGGGTATTTTTGGGGGTTTTTGAGGGGGAGAAAATTCATATTTTCCAAGGGTTTTTAACACGTACACATTTTTCCAAGAAAAATGTGTACGTGGTATCAAATTATATAGATTTTTGGACGCTGAATCGAATGAGACCATCGCCGGGTCGATAGGTTTATTGGTTCTCGAGTTATCTCAGCTTTTGTGCCGAATTTGGGAGATTTTTAGAAATTTGACGTGAGGGTATAACTCGAGAGTTCTTGGAGCTATAAAAATCGTTCTATTCTCAATGGAATGGACGTCAAACACTCTCTCCAGCTGTATCGTTAGGCAATAAGTTTAGCTTTTAATTAGGAAATTAAGAAAAATAAAAATGATTAAAATTACAATAGTTGGTACGGAGTTTTCCCCTATAAATAGTTACCATCTGTTTTTCGGTGGGAACGTTCACAAATGTTTGGAATATTTAAAATGACAAATGGATAGTCTTCTTAAATCAATATTGATGCGAAATAATAATAAACCACTGTACAATAATTTGCAGCGTTTTTAAAACAAAATACTCCTCCGACTCTTACTATAAAATACACGAAAAATCATCAACCATGATGAACGATGTGTAGACTACATCTGAATATCTTATTTTTGGAGATCTTTTACAGGTCAGGCGCGATCTATGAAAGAATCATTGGACAACCAACAGAACGCCGAAGCACAGCGTGAGCGGTATTACGCAACTATTCACAAAGTAGCCATGCAGCAGAGTAATGACAAAATACCGGGTAATGACTTGAATAAATTTGAATTTAAATCTATTTATTCGAACAAAAATGAAACTTTCGAAATTGGCAACCCTATTAATTTGTTAGAAGAACGAGGGGCTGAGCGCCCCTGGCGGCTTCGCGGAGCCGGGTTAGTTGGGGGTAGTGTCCTTGTCACTATCATATTACATAGATATAAATGTGGAGTAGTTGATTATTTTTGGATGGAGAGTGGGAATCTATAGGTATTTTTATTAGTTGTTGGTAGTTGCTATAATTTTGGTATGTTGGTGGTAGGGGTTGTATTGTACTTAGTATCATAAAGTATTGGGGTTTTTCAACTGGAGCAAAGTTGTTGCAGAATTAGACATAACAACTTCAAGTTTTCCAAGATTTGTAAGTTGCGCAGGGGATAACTCAGACAAAAAGTCGTCAATTCAGATGTTTGAATATACCAAAAGATGGGTAATTTAACTGTCCACATTTTCCTAATATAATGTACCTATCCATTTTACAACCGTTTTTGCGTTATTCAACAATATTAGTAGACTATACCCGAAAACATGACATTATTCAACTTTAAACGTTCTTTTCATCTATTCAGTGCGAAAGAAACAAAGAATGAACCATATATTATTGATATACACATCACCAACTATCATTATGCTGAATTTGAGCAAAATCCATAACAAAAATTTTTCGCGAAAAATCCAAGGGATACCCCTGCGATTTTTTTCAACCGAACAGTTAACGATTTTTTACTCCTCTCTCAATACAGATAAAAATCTGAAATTTTCAGGAAAGTTGTGTCTTACCAAGATGTATTTTTGTGATTTTTTTAATTCTCGGAAAAATCTGCAAGTGGTCCAAAAAAATCGGTCTTTGAAAGCTCAAAAATTGGACTTTAAACCGTGATTTTCGGGGTCAAAATAAATGTTAATCAATTGCTTTATTATGCAGGAGTCTTCATTTGAACGCCTTACACACGTACATAGCAAAAAATTCGGTGAAAAAAATTTAAACAAAGCCAGAGAAATTATTTTCCGTAAATCGAGTTTTTCGCCGGCCGAAATTCCGAGCTCCGCTGGCATCGGTAATAGTGAAAAATTAAATTTTCGTTGTGAAAGCTATTCTTATAGGAAATTCAACGCTGAATCCGAATATGACGTCAAAATGGCGGAAATTTGACGACAACTATCAGTTTTTACAAATTTCAGAGCTACGCGGTTTCATGTTTGTCAATTTTGAAAATTCTTTGCAAATACTTACCTACAGCCCTGTTGAAATTTGATTAATTAATGATTAGGAAATTAGACGCAGAATTCCAATTTGATGTGAAAATAGTCGAATTCGAACAAATATTTTTCGAATTGTTTTCAATTTTCATACTTTTGAAGTTTCAACTTAGGAATTTTTTTTCGTCAATTCGCGAAATGTGAATGATCAGGTGCTGTAGAAGCAAATAGAGAAAAGTTAATGTAGAATCGACTAAAAATTAAAAAATTGACAGCGTATATATAAGACCTTTCAAGATATATTCCACTTTATGTCAAAAAACGTGTTTTCTGTTTTCTGCGAGCACGAATAGCTCCGCGGGGACATAACATAAAAATATAATTAAATACACCAAATTGTAGGATATTGATAGCTCTTTCTCGTACCCGCGTAACATCGTAAAAGTGGTCGGTTCAAGTTATTGGCGAAAAACAGGCGATAAAACGCGAAAAAATTGGGTCATAAAATTTTAAAGTGCTATATAATTTGAACAAAGGTTTAATTTGAAAAAAAAAAAAGACTTTTTAAGCCGATGAAGTTCTGTCCATTTAACGACACTAAGATCACTATGATCAAAATTCTATGATGATTCTATGATTTTGCTTTAATTTATAAGTACACACCCTATTTTTTCAACCAAATCCCTCCAGCCATCTCCCAATCAATAGTATACCTTCTCCTCCTCCTCGTTGTGCAGTTTTATATATATAGATAAACGCCCTTGGAACAACCATATTGATGTTGGACTGTATCTTAAAAAAATACTTATTCATTCAAAGCACAAAAGGATTGACTCAAATCTTTTCTAAACGAATTCACCTCATTCCGCCGATTGAATGCCACCGTGTGAGATGAGATTTCGGTTTTATTTTCAGAGACGTCAGAAGACATATCGCCGTACGCAACCTTCCAGTTGTCCGACCCAAACTCGACCCTCCTCCACAGCTTCATGTACCACGAGCAGGCGATGCAAGAGCAAGGATGCGCTTCCATACCACCCCAACAGCCAATGAGGTCGGCTCACCCGGTAGGCCCCCCCGTTGAATCGTTGCTCACCTGTGAACCTGCTCTGCAAGCAGCCTCGCTAACATGAAACTAAAAAATAGACTCCCTTATCAATCGAACAAACCCGTGTGTCGTGTGGCAGAAGTAACAATTTTTACGCAATAGACGAACTTCTCAGACAGTTAAAATAGCAAAGTAGTGATGATTGTTCCTTTGGGAAATTTCAATTACTATTTTAATCGTAGCTCGCTGTGCACGTGTATCGTACATAATAGACTGCATCTGCATGTTAAAATCATATCTAAAAAATCTACTAGTGAGTACACTTTAGCTTCTCTCCCTGATTTTTCCCTGCACGAAGACGATATCAGAGGACATACCTATTTGAAAAATTAGGTATAGCTTTATCAATTCTTGCGAAGATGCAAAAGCTAACACCTGATATAACGGTGATGAATCGCGCGATGAGATAGTCCTAAGAACTCCCAATATTCTAATTCTGAGCGTGAAAATAAATATCGAACTTATTCCATACTGAGAGGGTCACACTTGTAATACAAGGAATGCATGCAGATTGGGAAATATGAAGCACGTCCCGAATCCTCTTGCTCAGGAAACGTCACTGTTTGATTCTATGCTATTTCTTCATGCTGTGCTCATCGGTCATTCAAATTTTCGCCGTGTAATGTAAATTGTATTTCTCATTTAGTACTTCCAATGCTTGATAGGTTGGTCATTGACTAAAATTCATCTGCTGTGTACTATTTTCGTTCAATCAGAGCATTTTTTTTTTTTTTTTTTTGCGCAAATATCATTAAATTAATTTCAAACTCTATTCTACTTTTTTCGCATAAAAATTATGTACGTCTGAGACTGTGTTCAGTATGCTCTTCTAATTAATACATCTAATTTCCATCATTCTTCTCTCAATAATTTATAAGCGGGGGTGGTGTTGTTTTTAAACTACTTATCAGTGAGCTTGAGATTCATCAAAATTTAAATATGGGAATTATAAAGTATGTCGAACCGTAGAGGAAGTTTTGAAATTTTTTTACTTGTTTCATGAAAAAAATGTAACCCCTCTTAGAAACGTTTGGCCCACACCGTATTTTTGATAGATTTTAACTTAAAATTTCCAGAGATTTTAACTCTTTTTTTTCGAGCCTGATACCAAGTGAGTCGAAAAGACCTAGTTTGAAGAAATCGAAAAATGTATAAAAGATCGATAAATCCAATTGAACATATACATTGGCGATTTTCCCTCGGGGATATAAAATAGTGCTCTGGTTTTCCTCTTGAGTAGAGCCCTAATTAGTGTCCAATTAAGTATTCATCTTAAAATAGGGAGACCTTATTAAATGTAAGAGCTGGTGAAATTAACGGTTTATAATTTGGTATATTTTATTTGAGTGTTTTATATTCGTTGTTTGAGAAAGGGGTAGGAGTTTACAAGAAACCACATTTGGTCTCTCGTCTTCCACAGTGCAGTTAGTATTTCTTCATCAGAAGAATAAGATCGAACTTCCAGAAAAATATTGTACTAATCCCTTCGAAAATATATTCTAGTATAAGTACGACATAGACTCCTTATACAACACTAAAAAAGTCTCAAGAGTTGAAAATATTCTGAAAAATTCAACAAATAAGGGTTACGAGTGGCCATATTAGTTTCCCTATCAACGAATAACTGCATTATTAATTATTGACGTATTAATTCTCTGTAATATCGATTCTGCTCAAACAGAAGGGGCGGCGAGCGAGACGGAGGAGCAGTCGCAAGACAGACGCAGAGAGCGACGAATCAGACTCGGACCCTGACCAGATCACGGTCGAGCCGCACTGAGTCTTCCAATCACCCTCGACGCTACCGTTAAAGCTAGTTAGTTATTCGATTATATAAATCGCATACTTCCATTATTAAGAGTAAATAAACAAGTGGGAAAAACGTTATTATTATTTTCAGGGGATGTGAGCGTGCGAAAAACCAGGCGACTTTTACTCCGATTTTGGTTTATTATTCAATAATAAACCATTGTAGTCGCCCAGAAAAAAAAAAGTATAACCCCCCCCCCCTCAAAATTTGATGTTTTACGTTTCAAGGCATGTAGAATCCGAATATCCAATAAAAAAAATCTGTCCGTCCGGCCGTACGCCGTACGCCGTCCGCCGTTAGCAGTTTTTCCCGGCCAAACTATAATAGCTACATTCATGAAATTTTCACCAAAATCAATCTCGGTCCTACGACGGCCCAATTCTTGAACCAACTTGCTAGCTCAATTTTAAGGGTATTTTTGGGGGTTTTGAGGCGGAGAAAATTCACATTTTCCAGGGTGTTTCAGAAAAATGTGTACGTGGTATCAAATTCTATAGATTTTGGACGCTGAATCGAATGAGACCATCGCGGGGTCGATAGCTCCATGGTTTCTCGAGTTATCACAGCTTTTGTATCGAATTTGGGAGATTTTCAGAAATTTGACATGACTCGAGAGTTCTTGGAGCTATAAAAATCGTTCTATACTCATTGGAATGGTCGTCAAACACTCTCTCCCAGCTATACCCTTAGGCAAAAAATTTAGTTTTTAATTAGGAAATAGAAAAAAATAAAATTGATTAAATTACAATAGGTTGCTACGGAATTTTCCCCGATAGTTACCGATCTGTTTTTCGGTTGAAACGTTTACACATGTTCTGAATAATTACTATCATAAATGGATAGTATTCCGAAATTATTATTGAAGTGAAAGGAATAATAAACCACTGTACAACCATTTGCAGCGTTTTTATTCGCTGTTCGCCCGTACGGGCGGGTTTCTTTTGCCCGTTCGGCCATCCTCAGGACCTCACGTCGCTATGAGGATACCGAACGGGCGAAAGTACTCGGCCAGCGAATAAAGAATCGTGAATAAGTCGCCTGGTTTTCTCCCCCTCACAACCCCCGGGCATCAAGAAATGCGACGAGAAGGAAAATAATAATTATTATGTTCACTGCATCTGAACCCAATTAGGTTTAGCTTAAAAATAATATAAAATCATGTTTAAAACCGTTAGTATCGTTTTTTGAATGGTAAGAGCCATATTCGTAATATATATGTTCAGCACGAGGATCATTGTCCCAAAAAATTGTCCCAAAAAAATGAATTTGCAAAAAAGTCCTAAAAAAGTTCATTTCGCACAAAATGGTCACACCGCAAATGGTTCAAAGCGGCCTTTTAAAATTAGTAGCCCTTCGCAATCAAACCGAATAAAACGTTGTATTCGAGGATTTGGACCATCCGTTCGTCGAAACAAAACGTTATTAGGTATACCATTCGATGAAAAATTTCAGATATCCATTCTTAACGGACAAAAATTGCTTTTATCTGTGATTTTGGTTTCACTCATAACTCCAACTGCAGATCAGATTTTGTTTTCCCCGTGAGTCCTACTCCAATTGTGAAACTTCATCGCTTGGTGATTAAATATAACTTGCTGAATACAGTTTTGCAATATTGTTGTTTCTGTTGCTGTTTACTACAGACGACTATTTTTTTTTTTTTTTTTTCAGGGTACATCTACCAAGCAGCCCCATTCGAGTACTTCCTCCGACATATCACCAATGTCAGAGATCAAATCGTTACCGAGGAGAGGCGGACGAGCTAGGTATTGATTACACAGTCAGTTGTCTAGAACACGACAAGAGGTACAAAATACCGAAAAACGGCCCCGTATGATTGTGGCTCGAAAATACTTGATTTTTGAGATGAAATTCAAAACCGATCAGTTTCACGAGAAGTGGAAAGAACCCTTTTTAGTCGAACTCTCGGTTCGAACTGTCGAGCGCACAATCTTCAAAATGAGAGAGCACTGCATCTCTGTTCTTAGAGCTGAACTCTGCTGTGTTCTAGAAACCGCCTCACGTTTTAGCAGTCGATTCAAACGTTACCGAAAATCTGAACGCGGCCGAGAATTTAGTAGAGCTCTTGGAATCCATCCTTAGCCAGTCCCAGTAATTTTAAACTAACATTTTCCCGAATAATTTATGAGGCGATGATAATAATAATAAGAGGACGTGTGAAATTATAACTGTAGAGGTAGATATGAAAATACATTCATTCAACTACTGATTCCGAATAGAGAAAATCAACCAACCAAAAATTTCATTAAGCATAAAATAATATCCATTATAATTATGTATTACTAAAGAAAGGTTGGCAAGTTCTTTATGCCCCTGGGCTGTAAACTCGTCACTATTCCCTCCTATTTCTACACCTAGATTTGCACAAGGTTGGATCTTAAAATTGAAAAGTTGTTGGTTTCGGAATAATGGGCAATAGTCGCCTAATAGACGAATTGGGACGTCAAAGGAGTAAAACCCAGATATATCATAGATGTAAAAAATTGTGACTGGAATAATGAGGCATCCGATGTCCCGTCAAAATCGGCTCTCTACGAGGTCTTTCTATTAATTTAATTTTCAATGCCCTCGGGAACGAACTTATTTTTTCTCTTACTTAATAGGTATGCTTCTGCGAGCATGCCACAGACGGGCCATGAAAGACTCTTCCTGAAGTCGTCAAAAACATAGAAAAATCGTAGAATGAAGAATTGGAGGCGTATGTGTTCTATTCTTCTATTATAATACGTAAATACTGATCGAGAAATTTATGTTTGTGACACCCGCCGTTTGCGAACTTTATGCAAACCGCGAATGCTATTACTACACCGAGTGAAATAAAACGAATTTTATTATTATTTTATTTATTTTTATTTATTATTATCGATTTATTTTTTTAATTTTTATTCAACGTCGGCCATTTTTCCTATTTATGTACAGCGAAAAATATTTGAATCACTGCTAAAACGAATTTTTTCTCTCCGTGAAATTTACTCCAGAACCCTAGCAACCACACAATAGTTTGTTTACGTTATGTCTGCACCATGTTCTAAGCCTAATACTCTTTACTACTTGAACGTGCCTCTGTTGTTTTTGGTTGTTTTATGCGTTTATGTAATAGCAGTTCTATTGTTCTTTTATTACAGTTTGTGATGAAAAATAAACCGTAGTTGAAGCTAGAAACCAGAGTTGATTTTTGACATCTCTTCTCTGATCGCATTCGATTCGGTGTCGTTCATTTCGCTTCGAAGCCTGCTCTCATACTTTTTGCTTTTCTGCGGAGAAAATCCAATATCTTCGTCTTTGTGGAATTTATGGCATGAGAATATAAAATGCTCCCTTTGTCACCCTTAAGTTCAAAACTCGTGACAGTGTTGTTACATTTTGCATTGTTTCCTGATAGATACATCATAATGATGGAAATACATTTTAAGCTTCGCCTCGTTCGCATAGAGAGAAACCCTCATCGTTGTATCGAACTCACCTCGGCTTTTACGTGCAGTTATAGTGTTGGAAAATGAAAATTCCTTGCTAGATGAATTAATTTCACTAAGCTACTGGTTGAAGTAATCGTAAAAACCTGATCCTCCTCCCTTCTGATTTAACGATTATGTTCTTTCACGTACCTAAGTAGATACTTTAAGATTTCGACCAATATCAAAAATATTAATCTGGGTTGGTGAGGGGGAGAAGAACCAGGCGACATATTCTCCAATTTTTTATTTTTGGCCGAGTACTTTCGCCCCTTCGGGCATCCTCAGGAATGTGGAACCATAGGTTGAGGATGGCCGAAGGGGCGAAAGTACTCGGCCAAAAAATAAAAAATTGGAGAATATGTCGCCTGGTTCTTCTCCCCCTCACCAACCCAGTACAATGAGAAATGCGACGACTCAACCAAGAAAATATTATTATAAAAAATATTATGATATTGGTTGGATTAGGAATACTTGATAACTTACAACAATCATACTCCTATATATTATTGAAAGGTTTTTTCCCAAATTTTGACAAGAAGTAATCAATCATCTTTAATTTACAATATTCACTAGTTTGCCGGCCATTTATGAAAGTACATTTTCATTAACTTTGCTTAGCCCAACCGTTTCATGATTGGTCTGAAATTTCTATCTTGGCTGAGGTTCTTTCCGGATGTTAGCTCAAATAGAGTGTTTCTCTTGTAATATTTAACCGTAGTACCATTAATTTAATACTTGAAATATTAAGATAAGCACTATATACTAGAGATCCGAGTCCCGCTTTGCTCATGCATAAATGGATACTTCAGTTGTTAGTACCATTGCAGCTTTTGGCTATGTTTTCTCAACTATTGATGAATGAGCTCGAGTAGGTTCCTGATATAATGATAATTTCTTCTAGGAAAACCGTAGTAGGTTTTCAATTCAAATCTCAAGCCTGGCGGTAATTGTTTTGTTATCTCTTTTTCTATAAATAATTAATAAAATTGCAAGGGTAGTGTTAAACCCGTCTATAAACTTACAAACTAAAACCTCCAGCGGATTTGTCACAATTTTGTCGTCTCAGCTAACATCAGCTTCGTCAGGTGTTTTGCTGAGACGACAAATTTGTGACAAATCCGCTGGAGGCTTTAGTTTGTAATTTTTATAGTTTAAGGCCTGATGAGGGAAACAGTGGTTTCCGAAACGTCGCAAATTAAAAGGATGAATTACTAAGGAGAACTTCGTTGTTTTACTGGCCGAATCCCCGATTAAACCAAACCAAAAACTACATCAACGGCCGACTATCTAACATGATAAAAAAAAATTAAAAAAAAAAAAAGTTTACTGATATATATATTTATTCTGCGATTTATCACATTAGCATCTTCACACGCTTTGAAAATGTTTATAGCATCAATATTAGAATAAAAGCTAATAATTTTTTTAACAAATAAGTGCTTGAGGCTTTCATTCTTCTTTCTACTTACAAAGAAATTATCCCAACGAATCTTAGTTGAATTTATTTACCCCGGCGTTATTCAGCCATCATTAAAGAACGTTCGTTCCCCTCTGATGCATTCATGTCAGCAGGCAATTATTTAATGACTGATTATGTATCAGGTGTGTAGAATGGGCGCACGGCCTATCGAATGCCTGCGGCCTTTGACACGTTTGATGCTTGAGGGATAATCAGTGAAACGTCCTGAAATTAGGGAATAAATTAAAATCTATGACAATTCGTTAAATATTTGCGCATTATGAAAAAGAGACTTAGGTATCTTTATAATGTGTTCAATATGATTGAGGGTACCTCTATTCAATTAAAATACACGATTTGATCCAGATTTGTTCGCTTTAAAGTGTGATGCTCCATTCCTCATTTCATTCCATGTTCCGCTTGTCGTAATCTGTTTCTCGTCCGTTCTCATTCTTTGTTTTCCACCTCTTTACATACAGTGTTCTCGCACGCAGGCTTTCGACACCTGAAAGCTGCCTATGAGACAGTCACTGTCAATCGCGGAGACTGCTTTCCGTGGGCCACCAGATCGGCCTGAACTCAGCGAAGCCGAATGTGACATTGACACGATCAAAAAGCTCAAATTGGGCATCCGCTCAAGCTTGTGGACAAGGCCAAGTCCGCAAAACCCGCATTCCAGACTATTCAATCGCAGTATAAAACATTTGCAACTGTATATCAGTGTTTCTTGTTTCGACGTGTTTTTTCAAACGAGCGTTTCATGAAAAATTGGCGGTCCCCAATCGTCGCGAGTTTCGTGCGGTTGTATATTTTCGTTTTATAAAGACGTTTCGACGTACAGATTTTTAATTAACGCCTCGGTGAAGAATTGAGGTTTAAACTCTTCTATAATCCTTTGATCCTCTTGAGCTTAGCATACAACTAGGTACAATAATCAAAATGTTGCCTAATATGTTCCGTTGCGATGTACTTTGACATTAATTTTACAGGAAACATTCTGTGATTCCTCACCGAGGACGTTCTGCTTGAAAAGCTCGCATTACTTTTATAAATTCGTCACTGATCTCATCAGGGTGTCTAGCAATCAAGATATGAAATTCCATTATCGGCGCGCTTCCAGATGATACATGAAAGATCATCAAATGCTGCTAACAAAAAATAAATAATGATAATAATAAATAATACATTAATAGAATAACTTTCTGAAAAATTGCACTTAATTATTTATGAATTTTGAAGGACAGTAATGTTCCTAACGTTTATCGATCAATCAACGATCCGAAAGAACTTGATGAAATAGAGGAATTCAGATAAAAAGTCGTACTACCTAACATTCATTCCATAAATTACCACTGAACGATTTCGTGCTACTATTTTAAAATTTGCTCTGGTAGAGAACGATTCCAAAATCCAGAGGGGCTCAATTTTTGATATAATTTCTCCTAACCTAAGTAAAAAAAATTTCACCTAGTTTTTGCAATTTTCATATTTTAAATAATATCATGCGGCTATTTACCTGCTACCTTTTTATTTTTAGTTTGGTTCAACCAGAACATTATCTGTATGTCTATTCGTTTGATTTTAAAAGACTTTTGGAATTTAAGTTTCTTCTCTTCAACGTTCTTTCCGTTTTTACGGCTAAGCAAACACAGATAGGTGATATCCAAGGGACCCTTTGAGACTGTCGCCAAGATTAAAAATTCAATAACATTGCTACATTTTCAATTTGCGTCCATGCTAGGATGGAGTGTGATAAAACAATGAAGTTCCTCGTCGTTTTTCAAATACTTCAGCGTCAGTTAAATATTATATACATGTAAATAAAGAATTTGAATACTCAGAAATTTCAAATCGCTTTTTTTGTGCGGTAAATGGTAAGCATTTGATTTTGACCTGATTTGGTTATTTTTGGCCAATTATTCAGAAATTCTATTTGATCTACAAGGTCAAACGATAAGTGATAGAAGATGACACATGTTATTTGCTAGACACCCTGCTTCCCTACTAATTCCACTATATCCTTCCAAACGCCTGTATATTATTAGATACAATAACAAAGTATCCGAAACTCGGCCGAAGAGGTTATGGAGCCAAAGTTAGCCCTAAGAATCAGTGTGTAGTGCAGAATACTCAGTTGAAAACTGGAAAACTATGTTAACCAGCGTAAATATTATAATTCCGATTTCAATAACAATAAGAAATGTAGATGAATTGTATCATGTAGATAAATTTCAATCTTTATTG